>JAPTGZ010000001.1:19429945-19448072 GCA_029814645.1 Fowleria isostigma | reverse complement strand
ACACACACACACACACACACACACACACACACACACACACACACACACACACACACACACACACACACACATACATGTGCAAACGTCCAGCAGCAAAAATGATAAGACAATAATCCATATTATTTTTCATTACAGAATTACCTCAGGTCTTTCATTTAGAAGTCATAAGATTCACATAGACTTGCACCACAAAAACCTCAGCTTTTTCAGTTATTAACACAGGAAATTTACGACCAATTATGAAAAATAAACAATGATATTTTAAAAAGAAAAATACTTTCTAAATCAACAAGCAGGGCTTGGAATCATGACCTTTCTGGTTGAATTTTGCTCAAACGAGGACTGGCAGTGAGGATTTTTGTGGTGTAGAGCCTTTGCAAAGACAGAAACCGGACTACATTCCACAAGCCCAAAGCACTAATCTAGTGTGCCAAGAACAGCTACAAATACAGCTGATTGGGCAAAACCTCCTCAGGGATAAGGCAGACTAATAAAATTTAGAAATTAAAGGATGCAGATTTTACAAAATGTCCTGTAGTTGGATCAGTGCTTGGGTCCAGAAAGAACCATATTTCACAAACCTCAGACACAACTATCATTAGGGAGATAATAAAATAAAAAAGAATAACAGTTGCACAGTCCAGAATGTTGTGAAGTATGGTTGTGTTTAATCAGTAGAGTATATTCATCAAAATGACAAAGATAAACTCAGGGGCATTTTTTTTCCTGCGCACCACAATAAACGTCAAGAACATTTAATGCCTCTCTAAAATTTAGTTTTACAAAAGCGGTACTTGAAATGGTAGCGTTGGCTTTTGGGTATATGAACTGAAAGGTCCGCAGACAAAAAAACGACCCCTTTAACTCATTTTGAAGATCGCTTTAAAAGTTAACTTTTCTTCAGGACAATTTATCAGGCAAATACTTTTAAATATATCTCTCGGTATAAGTAATAAAAAATATAGAACTGGGCAATGTGGCTGAGTTCAGTAACACACAGTTAATAAGGACAAAGATGTTTAATACAATGGCAAATGTACAGTCAAATCATAAAACCTTATCTAAAAGGATTTAAGTGGGTTCTACAGTTCTTAAGTACTTTAGAACAAATTTTCTAAAATTTGAGAGCTATTTTTGATAACTTGTAAAAAACAAAAAACTTGATTGGGGTCATGAATTTGGACTAAAGATTGTTTAAAAATGAGACAATTATCTTAATTATCTTATCACATCACCCAGCTCTATACAGTAGTTCCAATTTCATCCTCAGGGGAAGAAGACCTTATTTTCAAAGCAGACCAGTGTCTTATTTTGTCTTATCAGTGTCTTTCTTATGTCATATTTTGTGTCATAAATCTGATCTTTGATGGAAGCCAGTTCTATATTTTTTGGTCTATGTCTTTCTGAGCTGTTTGAAAACAGTTCCACGTTCCCCTGTTCAATGTTTTTTTTCCTTCATATACTAAGAACAGAATTCCCTTTTAGTCCAATTATTCCTGCTGATTTTTTCCCATCAAGTAAAGCCAATCGTTTTAGGGTTGGATAAACACAGTTTGCTTTTATTCTTTGTCCTTTCAACCAATCTCATAGGATGATTAATTTATTGTCTGAATCAGCTTTATATTCCAATGGGAAAAATTCAGCATCACCACAACACTTCCCTCCGTCATCAAGCCCACTTGATACTTACCCACATCTACATTTGACCAACTGCATTAAAACCCCTTCTGAAACTCATCCCCGTCCCTCTCTCCACCTTCATCCCTCCTCTTGAAGGGTGGGAGTTTAGAGGAAATTGAGGACTGTGTGTTGGTTTGGGGGTAGGGGGTACCACCTCTACTTGCCTGGCAGGTTGTTGATGTAGCCACCGTCCATTAGCAAGTTGCCGTCTTTGGGGTCACAGAGAGGCGGCAGGTACCCTGAGAGGGTCATGCTCGCCCGCACATAGCGCCACAGAGAGCCTGGCACACCAGGAAGGGAGGGAGGGAGGAGGAGGAAGGGGGATAACATCTCAATAGTGCTTTCTATAAGTATCAGGTTAGTGTTGATGCAGACCACAATACCAACACCAGAGGGAGGTCGACAAAAGTGAAGCAGTCGATCCCTGCTAGGATTGTGGTTCTGCCCACCTTTAGACTCTGTTGCACACCACCGCAAATCTCATTACCTTGCACAGACATCCTGTATGACTTGTGCAGTAGGTAAAAAGAGTAAATGGCATCCATCACAGAGCACCAAGGCCATTTGAATCTCCAAACTATGTCCCAACAATGGCACTTTGTAACATGTGATCACAAACATCAAGTGGTTCCCCCAAAATTTTGAGTCATTTGACTTGAAAGTGACTGTTACTAATAGATCTTAAAAGATACAATGGTGTGTAAGTAGAAAATACAGTGGCCCATGTTGTGAAAATGTTTGGAGATCTTGTACCGTGAACATGGCAGGGAACGACCAGCCTGCTCAGCCCTGCAGTACAGCTCAGAGCCAGCAGGGGGCAAGAGCAGGCCGGGCGCTGCATGGGTTGGAAGGATAAGGAGCACCGCAGAGAAAAGCGAGGGGTGCAACTGTGCGTGGAGTATATGTGAACAGTCAATCTGAATGGAGGAAATAAGCCTAAGATCTGATATAAAGACACTGTTTGATTTTATCTTACTCATATTGCACACAATCTGCAATGGGCAACAGTAGGATCCAGAACACATATTCCCAAAAACAGAAAAAGAAATTACATAATACATACCATCAATATATATTTAGGTGAAATATATTGATTGGCTTGCTGAGTCTAGTACTGGCATGCACATACAAGGAAGCAAAGCCAGAGGAGAAGATAGGTGCTGGTTGGTAAAAATCACTAAATGAAACAAAAAGCGACTTCACAGGGACCTCCTTGGATCAAACAAGGGGAATGAGCTGCACTTTAGTCCACATGAAAGACAACACTTAAGCCCACTGAAACTCACAATGAACCCACAACAGCGAGACAGATGAGATCTTACAGAGGGCAGTTCTATACAGTCTTAAGTGAGTCAGTCTGACAAAGAAAAGTGTTACCGTCATTATTAAAAGATACATAGCGCTTTTTCCGAACTCTGACCTCAACTACATATATGTCTGTTACAGAAGGATCCCCCCAAAATGGTTGACCATATGTTAACTGATGAGAGGAACAAAGTTTTGATTGGTAAAATAGATGTGTCTTTTTTTTGGTAAGAGATTAAAAAAAGCCAAACTTAAACACAAAAGGGGCTAGAAACACTCATTCACGTCATCTGTTATGGATAGGCATTATCTTTGCATATTGCACATGTCGGACAAGATCCAAAGGGTCATTATGAGAGCGTAAAGGACGATCCATTTGCAGGCCTTCATCTATTACTCATTAACCCCAAACAGACCTTACGGTTTGAAATGAGGAATTAGCCAACCGCTATCCACTTTGCATGGGCACTCTTTAGCAGACAGTTTCCTTTACATGTCCCTATGAAATACTGTATATAGTTTAAAGCAGGAGTGTCAAACTCATTTCTTCCATGGTCCACATTTAGCCCAGTTGGATCTCAAATGGGCCAGACCAGTAAAATAATAACATTCATAACCTATAAATAATGACAACTTTTTCTCTTTGCTTTAATGCAATAAAAAAATATATATATATACATATGAAAATATTTACATTTACCAACTATCGTTTTATAAAATCATGTCAATAACCTGAAAAATGGAGTTGTCACTATTTATAGGTTATTATGGTGCTATTTTATTTTAGATCAAATTGATCTGAATGTGGAACTTGAACTAAAATGAGTTCAACACCCTTGATTTTTAATGTGTTCAATGTAATTTTTACACTTCGCAAATTCATCTCGCGGGCTGGACTTGACCTTTTGGTGGGCCAGTTTTGGCCCATGGGCCACATGTTTGAGACCCTTGGTTTAAAGGGTTATGGTTTTTGTATTTTTCTGGAATGTAGTGCAATGTTAACAATGTGAAAATCAAACAGTTTTCCTTTCAGCCCAAAAAGTCAACAAGGCATATCTTAGGTTGGGGGTAGCCCTACTAGATACAAGTTAAACAGTCCATGAGTGAAATAAATAAAAAAGTGTCAGCGTGAGATAAAAAAGAGGAACTTTGTAGCAAATATGTTGGACAAGATGATATTAAACCATGCATCTGTCTATGACTCACGGATATCCTGACATGCATAGGTGAAACCCTGTGTCTAAGAATAAATTGGCTTTTTCTTTTACAAGCTACAACAGAAAAGTGCGTGTCCGGTGTGACATGGTTCTGATTATAGAATGGGCGACTACTGGTTAGATCAATCCAAAAGGCAAATGGTAGATATAATCTTTCCTTCCAAACCATGGGCCAATGTCCAACTGGTCAGGGTGGGGTTGGTTAAAAGTGAAAATTTGAGAGGGCAAGGACAAGAAGAGGGTTTGACGGCTTAGGGGTAACGGAGAAGGTTTGTGGTGAGCGGGTTTTTAAAAATCTGACCTGGGACATTGTTAACATAGCAACCATCCACAAGCAAGTGGCCATCCTTGGGGTCGCAGAGGGGAGGTAAATAAGGGGTGTAGGAGGCGCTGGCTCTAACATATCGCCAGACGCAACCTGTCGGGAAATGGAGATGGAGAAGGAGGAACACATCAAATATGGGCCGGACTCCACGTCACAGATGGAAACGAGAGAGTGACGAGACAGAGAAGAAGAGGAGTACTGAAAGAGAGGAGGAAGAGAGACAGAAAAAGAAACAGACGGAAATGCGAGAAGAGAGGGACTGAAAAGAATGGGAACACAAGCTCAACATTATTTACGTCATCCTATTATTTTTAACAAACTGAAAAAAATGACTAAAGGGAATTTATTCTACAGGATACAGGTTTTTTTTTAAACGTGATCTCAGTTTTTAAGGCAAAATAGTCTTTGTTGAAAACAAAAAAAATTCGAGACTCAACAAATATTAAAATCAATGACTTTGGTAAGAACATACATTTGAATAAATATAACTAAAACCTATCTGAGATGATACATATATACTGTATGTGACTCAGCTTAATAACCAAAACGACGGAATGGAAACTTTGGTGTGTTCATTAAGTATATTAAAATATGTGTTAATAGCATTGTTAGAGGACATGTTCAACAATCAAAGTGAGAGTAGGACAAGCAAAGAGAAAGAGATAGAGAGAAGAGAGAGGTTTTCCATCACTTTAAGAAGTACAGTCGGGCCTCTAGCTAACATCTCCAAACTGTAGACTGAGACAAAAAGTGGAAGGCGAACTGGGAGTTTGGGAAAAATTAGCCACTTGCGTTAAACTCAAAATACTATGTAGCTTTCAAAGTAACATACACTCTTTGCAATGACAAACTCATACTAGAAAAACTACAGGAAGCTGAAAATGGAAGTAAAGAAGAAGCAACATAGGGTGTTATTACAGAGCATAGAGAAAAAGCAGGGTGAAGTGTTCTGGATCCTACATGTTGACACAGACATAGGGAACAATAAGGCCACTACAGGTTATATTGACTATGCTAAAACCTCTAGATGGGCTGCTCTGTGATGTGCAGAGTCACCTCAAGTATCTAAGACATAGTCTGGGAGTTTTAGACATAAAATAAGAAGGCACAAATAAAATAGTAACAGTTTTGTCAATTAAGCACATGGGAATATGTTAAAAAAAAAAAAAGCGAAGGATATGAAGAGAAATGGAATTTAAAAAGAGGGGAAAATACAGAACAGCAAACTAAAGTCACATTTCTTTAAATAAAAAATAGAGGTAAAGAAATTAGACTGAGAGTGGAAGTAGAGAAATAAAGGAAGGAAAAAGTAAAGGAAGCAGATCATGGTGTAATGAGACAGAGTGGGAAAGGCTTTGCTCTAGCGGTTAGTACAGATACGCATGCCAAGATGCAAACAGAAACATTCAGAATTTCTCTGGAGTTCACAGGCCTGCCAACACACAAAACCTGCAAATCCAGCCAAGCCAAGCCTGAATTATAATAACTATCTATATTTCAATGAATATCATTACACATTTAATGGTATACACTGATAATGGTAATGAAAAAAAAAAATCACAGTCTACACACTGGATTTGTAGGGTTGCTGTGTTTGGGGCTACATCTACTTTACTGGCTAATGTTAGTGATGATCCCTTTTTATACAAGTCAAACAGAGCACATTTGTCCTTATTTCAGTAACTGCAAACATAAGCACAGGGACATCCAGACACTTCTCTTTCATGCTGCACATATTGAAATCCTCTTTTAAGCATCTGGCTGACGCACACTCCAAACACAACTGAAACTGGGATGTTTGTCTCAAGGAAATCATGGGTTTACAATACAAGAGGAACAAACGGATGTGGCCTTGAGTTTATGATGACATAACATCAAACTTTTAACAGTTTGAACAGATAGAAAAATATTCATGTCTCTACGCCATCCATAAGATAGTGTAAATATAGCGCTAGTATTTATTGGGTATATTAAACTATTTATAAGTCCTTTATTTGTAGCATGTGCTTTATACCAACATTTCTACGCAATGATTGAGACACCAACTTCAGCTTAGTCTGGAGCATACCTCCTCCACCAGCTCAGCTTGCATGCAGTCGAATCTCTTTCTAATCAAGCTTTCAAGTCTGGCAGCTTGCCTCAGATTCCTGTCTCTAATGCATGCTAAAATACCTCCTGAAGTCAGTAAAGTGCAGCTACATGTCAATATATTCTCTTGGGTAACAGCTTTAGTCACTGTGATTCTTCTGACTAACTGCAGCATTACTCACTGTCCAATTACTTTTCAATCATGTACCAATAACCAGTTTCACATCCATTAGTTTTCTGCCATTCAGAGCAGTATTATTAGATTGAGCTGTGTTATATATTGACAAAGTGTAATTAGCTGTATTAAGCAATTGTGTACTTGTGTGTGTTGCATACTGGTGGTTCATCGACAGCTAAAAATAAATTGTCCTAACTGTCGGGGACTTTAAAGCACTAAACTCATTCAAATGATAACAAAGGTGGAGGTTGGTGTCCCCCCTGCAGTCGGCTCAGCTGTCACTCACCATCCTGATGAACTCGCATGGCCGAGGCTGTGATGTCGGTTGTAACGTTGAAATAGGGCAACCACAGGTCCTGAGGAAAAAGGAAAGATAGAATTGTTACCAAATCTTATAGGCAGTTACACTACACATTCATAGGTGAAGTAAAAAAAAAAAGCCATCATCTTAAAGTATGGAAAATTTCAAGTTAAATTTACTAAAAAACACCAAAGTGCAAAGTTACAACACAGCTAAAGGTGGACGCCAATGTATGGCAGCCAATCAATTTTCTTATTTTATATATGATGTATTACAAGCATATATGTAGTCTTACTAAGACATGTGCCCTCCACTATCATTTTGGAAGAAGTTTAGTTTATATCTATTTAGTTTATATTTCTTTGAAATGAATCACACTTGTATTCATTGGCACCGAGAGCCTCAGCAAAACAGAGTCAGCAGAGATGTCGCTTTAATGGAACATTTGCTTAAGGGGAAGCCAGCCATGGAATTAAAATGACAAAATCCCTGCAAAAGAAGATGGCTCATAAAAGATGTATGCCTCTGTCAATACTTGCCATTTTCAGTGTCAGTTATGGATGCTGATGAACTGAATACCATGGATTTTAAAGAAAAGTTCAAACATGATTTGTTTCAACATCATGTTTTGCAATTGCACAGTCTGAATTGCCTGGACAGGTTGTAAATGTTCCTCATATTTTGGAATAATTTGCTGCAGCGATGCTGTTTTTATTTTTAGAAAAATATGGCCTCACCTCAGCTTGTTTGTCCTGGAAAACTTTATAGATGCTGGTGTTGAAGGCAGAACCAGAGAACATTGAGGTGATGGGGTAAGTCAGGTCCAAGACAGTTTTAAAAACTGAGTTCATTGCCTATTAAAGAGAAAAACAGCATGTCAACACATACTTACACGTACTTATATTCTTGCTTGACTTCAGTATTTATTTATTTAACCTTTATTTTACCAGGTAGGTTGATTAAGAACCAGTTCTCATTTACAATCACAACCTGGTATTGTAGGATTTTTGTTTAAAACCAGCTGATGAACATTCTCCTTCTGATCATTTGCTGAATAAGCCATATTAGTAGAAAAGTTAATGAATTGACAGAATGGATAAAAATAGGACTGGCACCTTGGACCACTCTCTGGCTCTCTGTTTGGTCCGAACGGCACTCCTCTCCTCAGCATACAGTGCACCAATGAATGAGCCAATCGATGTCCCTCCCACTATGTCAATAGGAATCCCTGCTTCCTCCATAGCTTTGATCACACCCACATGAGAGCAGCCTCTGCATTACAGAAGAAAATAACAAGTTACACAATAGACTGGTAGACATGATGGATTAAAAAATCATCAATAGGACATTTATATCTCTAATGGGGGATACAAATAGTGACATATAGAACTGCAATTTGAGCACAAATATTACAATTTCAAACTTCAAAATTATTTAAGTTTCAATTTAAAAGGCCAGTACATAAGACTTTGACAGACTTAGGAGAATCTCATTGTAGAACCTGAATATATTGTACATAGTTATGTTTGTAGTAGAGTATAAAAATCACACAAAATTAAGTATGGTTTTGTGACCTCAGAATGAACTGTTTTTACCAACAGAAGGAGCGAATCCTTTCCACAGAGTCCATTGTGTTGCATCATATTGTTTGCACCCGCAGCTCAAGATATCATCCAGTGTTAAGGTACATTACCATCAATCACTATATTTGAGTGTGATTATTATCCTTTCAACTCCACTTGACTTAAAATTATGAAACAAACAAAACAAATACAGGCTCTAATGGGGGCCCTTTATGTTTTTCTTGAAGCACATGATGGTGGGTGATATTCAGCTAGTTGCACTCTGTAATTCCAACACTGAACCTTTAAGCCAAGCTGCTCTTTGTACGCGGGTACAAACTGAATCCTGCTCACCTGGCTCCACCTCCTCCCAGCACCAGGGCAATGCTGTTTCCAGTCAGGACTCGGGCCAGCCGAGAGAAATCACTGTGTCTGTCTGCAGTTTTCTCAAACACCTTTTCATACACCTCCCTCTGCATACAGAAAACACACAGAAAACCATAACGTTATCATTCAACAAACAGTGTTTTTGCACTTTTTCCTTGATGAAGGTCTTTCAAATGATGACTCCAAGTTCAAAGCTTATTTTAGAAAACTTACATATAATATAATTCTATATTTAAGTAAAATGAAAATCTGTAAATGAAAGGAAAAGAAAGGCTTCAAACCAGTTTGCTGGGGCTTCGCCTAGAGAACACTCTTCGGGGACACTTAAGATGCAGATGCCCAGAGCACCAGCTACGCATGTTTAGCCATTCGACTGTCCTGGAGGGACCCGGCCCGTCCTCTCTGTGCAGAAGGACTAGCTGCTTCAGAGCTCGCACAGCTGTGTTCTCTAACATCTGCTCCAACTGGAAGAAAAAAAGTAGAAAGTCACTGTGTTGATATTTGAACTGTCCATGGTTACCTTTACTGTCTTTATTGCACTTTCTTCTCACAAACACACACACACCTCTCCCAGTGCAGGCTCCTGGTCCCCAAGTCCGACAATGAGGATGCAGTCAGCCTGGCGGATACAGCGCTGGGTCCATGGGGTCATGCTGTTGTCAGTCTGGTACAGCACAATCCGATTGATGTCTTCCTGCTGGGCCAGCCAGCCGGACAGACGGTACTCATGGATACTGGTGGAGAAAGGAGAGAAGCTATGATGAGAGCCAAAATAGGGAAATATCTACGAGTAAAATGCACAGCCTGAGATAAATCTGGGAAGTGCAGTAAATAAACAAATACTGAAGTGTGCATAACAGCTACACAGGAGCAACTGTTCAATGTGTTTTACACACTACCTGTCATCTGTCCTGAATCCAAAATAATCACAAACAGCAGTTCTGTGCTTATCTTTAGTATGAAAATGTCTTTGCTCTACTCTCCATCATTATACCAGCTCAGTATTGTACTGTAATAAAGTAATAATACTTCACTACTGTACTCAAGTATGCTTTGGGAGAATTTGTACTCTACTGAGCACTTTTTACTCCTTTTTTTTTTCACTTTTACTTCACTACACTACAAGTCAATTGCATACGTCTACTCCAATACATTTTAATGCACATTACTGTCACTCGTCACAAAAATAAATTAAAGGAAATTTGATGTTTTCACCTCTGAGATCACCAACAACTGAAACAAAGTCAGGGAGCCAATTTGTCATTGAGCCTAATCGTGTAATACCAATGATGGTTCACACTAGACCAGCTGGCAATCTGTTGATGTGAAGCAATTGCATAATATTCTAAATTCTGACTGCCTTTGGTTGTTATTAACATTTGCTTGTACTTTTGCATTCATTACTACAGTATATTTAATTGTAAATTACTTGATATACTTAAATTGTTACAGATGAAGAAAAATCTGTAACATAAAAGTATTAGACATAATTTATATAGTAGTAGCTTATGTTGTCCCAGATACCATTCAAGATTCTTTGAGATTGGGAGAAAGTGATTGTGGTCCCAGAAGTCTTTGTATTTTTGGGTGTACTGAAGTGGGGACAGATGTGAGGTCTAGATGGATGCGGGTTGTGGGTGTGAAATTATAGGATGGATTTGATGATGAATTTGGGTTGTTCACTTCTTGGGCAAAGTATGAAAAATGCCTTAAGTGTGAAATCATTCAGAAATATTAAGTTGAGATGGCAGATGGTATGTTTAGTTGTTACTGATTTTGCTATAATCAGAATGCTGATGCTGTGCATATTTAACTTAATGTTAGGAGTATCAGGTGTAAAGGATAAGCACAAAATAAGCTTTTTCTTCTAGCCTATTGTGTTTATTGTGATTACTGTACTAAGTATAATCATTGATGTACAAACCAAAATAAACCATTCATTCATTCATTCATTTAAGTACAGTAAATACTAGATACTTTAAGACTTTACATGAGTAGCATTTCAGTTGGTGACTTGAACTTCTATCAAAGTAATTTTTTGGTAGGGTACCTGTCCTTCTACTCAAGTGTGACTTTCTAGTACTTTATACAACACTGTACCAGCTAACCTTATAGTCTTTGCCAACAAATTGACAAAAGTAATCTAAAGCCTGCAGATAGCTGAGGCTTTATCTACCACAAAAATGGTGTGAATGCATGGCCTGCGTCTATCTGAGAGGGCAAACGTTTGCATGCTCCTCATGTGTGAATGGATTGCGGATGATTATTCTTGTTCACTATGTTTAAGGCATCTTTTTGTGATGCATTTATTGAGCATATTGACACTGCAGTGATGATGAAATTACAATTTATTGTTTAGTTTTACTGTAAAACATACCTGTCCAAAGCAGATGCACCCAGTCGCTCTCTGATAATGTCACTGGTTAACAGCAGAGTGGGCCCTAAATGTCAAACAACAGCAGTATAGCATTTTAGGTGAGCATACCTTTACAGGTGTGTCAGATGTGATAATGTGAATATTATTCATTAAACCAGATGGACATTAAACAGCCATGTGGTCCTACCAATGGCACTGAGGGCATGGCTGAGTTCCAGGTTGAATGCATTGATTGGCACGTCATCACACACGGGCAGTACCGCCACAGTGGAGAGGTTGCTGGCTGGGTTGGTGACGTCAGCACTGGCTGTCATACTGGGCAGACTCAGAGCTGAACCTGGACAGCCATGTGAAGAAAAGAGTAGGATAAATGGAACAAAAGGGTTTTTATGTGCACAAAGACAATTTATAGAAAAATATTCTAATTAATGACAGGTAAAATTTAGGGGGCTTTTTTCACTGCAAGAATACTGCCTATTTGGTTTTGGTGACTGATACTTCATTTTCCACTGGAGTTAATGTTCCATCAATCTACGTGTTTGTCATTGTGATGAAACTGTTGCAACATTACCTTCAAGATATCTGACACAAAAACATTGTCTTCAATGAAAAGTCTGAACATCCTCAATTAACCATGGCATGATTTATGAATTACTGTATAATCACTGCTTTATAATTATTGGTATACTATAACTAGATACCACAACATTAAGCGATTTGACACAAAAGTTGGTATATTAACTTTTCCCATAAGATATGGGTTTTTATACATTGTCATATCAAAGTATAGCTAAAACAAACAACACATTATGTCAACTCTCACCCTCTTAACAATGATGATAAAATAACAGTTAATATAATGCTTTGAAAAGGAGGCACCACTGACCTGTACACCAATATTGTTCTATTATCTTGTGCTCATCATAAATGAGTACACCCCAATAGATTTGTCATAAAACCTGTAGTTTTCTTTGAGAATTAACATTTTCTATGGGACACTATACAACATATCATGTTCTCAGTTAAGGAAATGTTCTATAAAACTCAGTTTTGTTCAGTTGTTTTGAAACTCTGCTTATGTTCATTGAGATATTGATTAAAATCTTACTTTTCAAAGGGGGGTGTACTCATTTACACTGAGCATTGTATTTCTGTTTTTAATTTATATGTTCTTAATTTACTTAAGGGCAAACATTACAGTTTATTATGATCATCATATTCTGCAGTGTTTACATATCAACTAATGGTAATTCTGTAGCACACTTGGGACCTCAGGATACCAAAAAAGGAGCAGGTTATACATACAGTTTTAAAATAGAGTGTGGCATGGTGAAACATAACCTTACTATGGTATGTATGCTATTTCGGTGCACATGTGTGTTTAAACACATAGCAATAACTTCATTCAAATTCTTGCTATTGACAGAAAAATACTGAGTTAATTGTGTGTCTTGATGGGACATTACACAATGATATAATGTTGTAAACCTGATAGTGATCTTTATCTGTCCTCAAATGAGTAACAGTGCTTATCAGTGTAAGGGACACTCAAGTTGCAGTTCATCTGCTCCTTTAAAATACTCTTGTTCTGTGTTGTGTGAGATTCTGTGTACCGCTTGAATAAACATGCTGAGTTCAAGTGCCTCGACATGAGCATGGTGATTCTTTTTCATCCACAGCTAGTAGAATTAAAACTTTACATTTATTACAGTTATTGGAGTCCTCCTCAAATCCATCACCTCACCTGAAAAGGGCCCACGACCTTGCTGCAGGTTTCCCAAAATCTTTTGGCCTAATAAGTGGATCAACCTTGTCACCACCTGAACATAGACAACAAGCCTTAGCATCATTTCAACATAGATACAAAACACCGAACAGAATTTAAATAAGTTCCAATAATCAATACTACATTTCTGACCTGTGGATATCGTCTTTTTATGTTATTGAGTGTTCCCTCAGGTAGTTTGACCAGCTCTGTGTCTCTGACAGCATGGACAGTGGTGGCTCTAGGCTGTTTGGTCAAAGCCTCCACCTAAAGATAAGTACATAGAAATAGAATGATGGATATATGGCACCAACCATAATATTTTCAAGCATAATGCATGCACATAATAACCATTTCTACCACACCTGTGCAATAATCATGCTGTCTAATCAGTATCTTGATATGCCACACCTGTGAGGTGGGATGGATGATCTCAGCAAAGGAGGAAGTGCTCACTATCACAGATTTAGACAGATTTATGAACAATATTTGAGAGAAATGTTTATTTTGTGTATGTAGAAAATGTTTTAGATCTTTGAGTTCATCTCATGAAAAATGGGAGCAAAAACAAAAGTGTTGTGTTTATATTTTTGTTCAGCGTAGAATGCGCAGGGGCACTGTCATGGTGAAATCGGCAGTGCAGTTTTCCATGTTCTTCCATCAGTGCAGTCTTCAGCTTTCTTACAATACCTTCATAATAGCTGGCTGTAACATTTTTTTGTCCTTCTAGAAAATCTATTGTTATTTCCTTTTTAAAAGACAAAAATGTAAATTAAATTTACATTTATTTAATTAATTTAATGTAAATTAAATTTAAAAGAAAAATGTGGCAATAATCTTTTTAACAGACCTACAATATCTACTTTGAATTTCAGAGGTCCAGCTGCTCCTTTTGATGCCACATTTTGGATTAAATTTTGTCTTTGGGTCAAACTATCAGATCCAAGTTTCATCCCCAGCGATATAGCACTTGAAAAAAATTGTCTTTGTGTCAATTTTAGTTAAAATTGCTAAAGAAAAGTTAACCCTTTGACTCAGTTGGTCTATGTGCAATGCATTTGGTACCCAACAAGCTTGCTCAAGCCAAAATTTTCAATAAGAATTGCAAATGCTACACCATGCGAGATTCCAACTTCTTAGTCAGTTTTATCAATAGTGATTCAGCAATCTTTTTCAACAAGATTCTGCACAATGTTGACACTTTCTTGATTTTTTTTTTTTTTTTTCCCTCAGTGGAGGGTCTCCCTTCCTGTGGGTCATCTTCGAGTTGTTATCTGCCTTTCTTAAAGCCTTTAATCCAATTGTAAACTACAGCTCTACATGGTGAAGAGTCCCATAAACTTTTTTCGAAGCATCAATAATCACAGGCTTCCAATCAAGTTTGGTTAAAAACTTAATGGTGGCTCTAATTTAAAGATTAATCATTCTAAGAAAGGTTGAAAAGACAGCATTAGTAAAGCACAACTTAAAACTGCTGTACCCAAAAGACAGAGTGATCAAAATTGTTACCAGGACATGAAAAACAAGTTTGAACATTTTCAAGTTTGTAAAATATTGCACATTTGGAAATCTTAATTTGTCTGAGAACTGTTTGACTGTCCCTTGTATTGTAGAAAACAAATCTTGCCCATATTACTTCATGTTAAAAACCAAAATTGAAGCAAAAATACTTTAGCCCTTTCAATAATGGCTCATTAAGATCTGAGAAATGCCATTAGATACTTTTAACTTCTGACAGGTTTCTGACTAGCAAAATGAGACTGCAAATAAAACAAAAAGAGTCACATACTCACCACTCCAATGAGGTCTCCTCTACCATATTCTCCAACTAGTTCTTTTTTGCCATTTGACTTGCGTATGACTGAGCGCAGACGTCCATTCAGTACAATGTAGGTGCAGTCAGACTGGTCATCCTGTCTGAAAATGAGACATAAAACACAGATGTAATAATAATTACAAAAACAACTAATACAAATCAAGAAAGAAAATGGCAAACTACTTTTTTTTTTTGCACAATATTACAATGTAGAAAAGTTGGAAATAGAGTACCTGTAAAGGGCTCTGCCAGCTTCCACAGCCATCCAGTCTATAGCAAAGTCCATCTGCCTGACAAATGCAGACATGCGAATGGCCACTGTGTGGGCTGCACTCAACACCACACTGGGCTGTTCCCTCATAATCCTGCAGGAGGAGCCACACAGAACAGACATAAGAAAAACATAACTTTAACAACTTTTCAAAAATGTTTAAGCAAGACTGAAATAAACAGGCTGAATATTTCAGGCCATAATATAAAGATTGAGACATTTCATTTCTAGGTAGAATAAATGACTATTTAATTAAAAAAAAAAAAAACCTTGAAAATAGAAGTACACCAAGTTATTCTGACTGTACTATATAGGGTGAAACATCAAATCAACCAACTCACTCATAGAAGTCTGACTTGGAGATCTTGAGGTATGTACAGTCTCGGTTGGCCTTAATGGTGAAGATGAGGGGCTCTCCAGTAAGTACAGCTAGTTGTCCCACCATCTCCCCCGGGTGGGTCACAAACAAGCACACCGCTTCCTGTTTATTGATCATTCGTTGGTAAACGTGCAAACAACCAGACAAGACAAAGTGCAGACTCACATCCTGAAGGGGTAAATGAAGAACAAATGGAGAAATATGTTGGTATGACATTACTTCAATGCAGGTATGAGGAGATAGTTCAGTCCTACAAATGGCTGTGTCTTTAATACTGTACCTGGTCACCCTGTCGGGCTAAGACAGCTCCAGCTTTTGCATGGTGCAGAGTTACTTTCCCATTTAACATGGATGGGTCCTAGATTACAGAGGACAGGCAAATATTTAAGACTGAGCCAAAGTACAAGAACAACAGTATATATCTCTGTTATCTTTGGCTAAAACTACACACTGATTTACTTCAGACTACAAAGAAATTTTGACAGAATTTATGAGGCAATCCCCACTGGAAAGTAGAAGGAGTGTTTCCCACCTATTGCAATACAAATGTTCCACATGTGACTTGAGAATTGCGCATTTAAACCCTGTTCTGCTTTTAGTGCCCTGACACTAAAAAGACATGTTGAAATATTAAGTGTGGCAATACGTAGTCAACAATTCACAGAATGGTTATCAGCTGCAGCATCAAAAGCATGAAATATGTGTTCATGACCACACTAAGACTTCCGCTGCTGGTTCTGAGTTAAGTCTAAAGCATGCACATTTTGAAGTGTTTTGCAAGTATATTTGTTATGTTTAAGACATGTATTCTACCATGTCTTTTTATATTGTCTTATAAAGTATAACAGGGAAAACTAATGTTTCAACAACGAAGAAAATTAAATCCTCCCTGGAACCTATACAGACAGGGGCATAATAGCTGACCTCTTTTCCATAGTATAGAGATGGTCATCTGTCAGCAGATGCTTTTTGGATGATTTATGACAATGCACTCATTCATGCAGAAAAAGAACAATTTAATGAGCCTATTATTTGCCAACTGATGAAAAAGCTGAACTGCTTCATCATACAAAGACTATCTGAGAGAGGACCTAATGCACGAACTGCACATTTACACCCTGAAATAGACACAGACCTCCCATTACTTTAAACTGTTTCTCTAGTCAAACTATGCAATTACAGAGCAGTGTGATGAACTCTATGTTATTAAAATATCTCAAACAAACCTCAATCCTCATGAGTTTGAGGATCTCTTTCTGAGCTTCCTCAAACAGAGCAGCACTGGATCGGCTGGAAACAGGTGTGAAAATATTATCCACTCCTGGCTCTTCCTCCGGGTACAAGTAGATCCCTGAGGGAACCTCATCGACTGTCACCTTCCGCTCCTGGGATAACACAATGAAGAGGAATCATTTTAAAAAAATCAATCAAATAAAAGTCATTAT
Source organism: Fowleria isostigma (assembly GCA_029814645.1). NCBI lineage: Eukaryota > Metazoa > Chordata > Actinopteri > Kurtiformes > Apogonidae > Fowleria > Fowleria isostigma. The sequence continues at coordinate 19,430,976 of JAPTGZ010000001.1, read as the reverse complement.
GAATTATTATCAAGGTAATTAACATGGTCTTTACAATTGTATGAGCCAACTTTGAAACAACATGATCATCTGTCTGGCATACTGAATTAATCTCATACTTGAACATTTGAACTAGGACAAACTGTGGTTACATGAGTGCATTTTAAAAATATTTAATCTTTCTTGCTGTAAGAGATTGAGAGAGGAGATTTTTTTGAATATTGTTTATTTTAATTTCACGTAGTCTTGATGATAAAACAAACATATTTCTCAAATTTAAAATTAGCTTTGGGGCATAATGCATGTTAACAACTAATTTCTCTGACATAATTACAACCATACAAGTTTAAGTGGTGAAACTGGGGTGGAGTATATAAGTTTTACTTCTTCTCATTGCCTTTCGGGCTATTAATAGTAAATTATTGTGTATGTTTATGTATATTCTGCACACATAATGATATGTATATTATTTCATCTTAGTGTCAACAGTCTGTTGTGTTTTATTAGTATTTTTCCTCTTTATTTGGTATATTGTGTTTTGTATGTTGTGTCAAAGTTAGCTTGTAGTAATGAATGTTAACAAATCTCTCTATGTATATTTGTGTACACATAATAAAATATGTATAATATGTGGATGTTATGTTATTTCTGTTATCATGAATTGAAGCAGTATTGTATATAGAGTGCATAAACTCAACATAAACCAATTAATCAAAAATAATGCTGCTTTACTTATTAATTTCCAGGAAACCAACAAAGTTCATCAATTGTTATTTGTGTCTCCAGAGTTTGCATTGTACTGACCCGGGTATAGGTAGGAGGAGTATTTCCATCCTCTGCAGAAACAGAGATCCGTCCCCTTTCATATGCCATGTCAAAGTCTGATCTCAGACTTTTCTGCATACCTATAAAGAAAAAAAAAAGTTGTTAATCTCACTTGATGTATTTTAATATTGTTAGTTCTACAACTCAAATGTACAGTAAACCCTTGTTTTTCGCGGGGGTTACGTTCCAAAAAGAACCCGTGATAGGCAAAATCCGTGAAGTAGAAA
>JAPTGZ010000001.1:19409743-19429660 GCA_029814645.1 Fowleria isostigma | reverse complement strand
TATATATATATATGTATATTCACATACATGTGGTGTATATTAGGTTTCAGATCAAAGGAGATGGAGTGCTCCAGCCACAAATGCTGGGAACCATTTTGTATAGATGCATTTCTCAAAAACTACCTCCACATCCTCAGATATCTAAGCCATTTAATAAGTGATTTATATAGCATATGATTACAGCAGTATCTCAAAGTTTTATGTGTATTTGTAAAACAAACAAGACACACAACATAGATAGGAGAGAGAGAGAGAGAGAGATTCCTCACTAGCAATGTCCACAGGCATGGAGATGGTTCTGCTAAGAGTTGGCACTGTTGCTCCATCCTTCCCTTGGTCTCCTGCATATAAGATTACAGTGATTAAAAGGCAACCAAAAACAATATTACAATGATTATTGACACTAAGTCCAAATCCGTAAAACTATTATTAGGTTCTCCTACATGTATGTACATAATTGATGAAAAAGATTCAGCTAGCCAACATATCATCCTTTCAAACAGTACAATACCTGATACATCTCCCTTCATGGCAGCCTCTCGATGCTCCTCAGGTACTGTCAAGCTGCCAAAGCGTTTCCCGTGGCGAATTGGACTGGTACGAGTTGCATGTGGTGACTGAGGTGGCAAACGCATGGGCTGCATTTCCTTGAGGAAAAGTGATGTATACAGATGATGAGTGTATGGGAAACATGTACTCAGTAAGTGTGAGCAGAGAGAGACTGGAAGCAGAGGCACAACTTCAACATACAAATACTGCTTCTATTATGACTAGGGTTACTAAGATAATGATGCAGGATTTCTAAAGGGATGCCAAACCACATCACAAAAAGATATTTGTCTATGACTGCTTTAAAAGAGAGAAATTATGTGTGTTCATGATAAACTCACATGGCTGAAAAGCTCATTGGTGAGCCCCAGATAGTTGTGCAGGGCCAGGACTGTGACTCTTTGGAGACGAACCATGATAATCTGAGAAATTACAAAAGGATGCAGAAAATGGACAGATGGTTTAATCACTTCAAAGTTTGACTGTATGCATACTCATAAATGTGTGTCAGTTGAAACTGAATTCATTAATTTAAAGTGGAACCATATTCCCAGTACAGAGAATAAAAGCTGGTGAGATGCATAAAGGATTGATTGAGCTCAACTTTTTTTACATAAACACATAATATCCAAAAAATATACACTTTTCATTCATAAAACTAAATTGTACTACAGATCTAGAAGCACATATAAACAATTAATAAAAACCACATCTTTGAGCTCTGAATTAAATCCAGTAGTAAATATGAATGTTTAACAAACTCACCTGTACTACCCGCACCAGGCTCTCAGGATACTTCTCAAAGATAGAGAGGAAGGCCTCTACAGGTAAACGTAGAACAGTGGAAACCTCTGCAGCCCGTGCTGACACCGTTCTGTAAGGCTTCTGGTGGCCCTGGAAATGAGGAGCCAACAGAAAATTAGCATGATTCCACATTCTCTAAACTTCTAAGTTGCTGCTTTAAAACACTTTTTCTACTAACATAGTTGTAACACTGCTGAAAAATATGCAAATATCATATTAATAAAAATGAAAAGTCAAATGAGGTCTATAAGAGTCTGGTTGGCTTCCAGGAACAAGTAAAGGTCGGTCTCCAAATCCATACTGTCACATAGTGCACATGGCAGTTACTGCTTTGACTTAATAAATTGCTTCAAGTGAAGACCTGGTGCCTCATACAGCTGAGCTAAATAAGGGCTTTGGCTACTATTTAAGGACATATGGCAACTTAAAATAATTTATTCACAAATATTCAGTCAAATGGTTTAGTTCATACCATACACTAGAGTTTAACATGAGTCATATGTGCATCAGTAAGGAAGGTTTGTGATAATGTAAAGAATTTATGACAGGAAGTGAGTGAAACCATCCACACCCAAAAGTGTAAATTGTGGGTGTGTGTGATTATGTGTTTGGGAGGGTTTTGTGTGCTAGTATAAAGACAAGCTGTGCATGCAGTGTTGTGTGTATGGACAGAAGGTGTGGCAGCCTACAGTGATGACATCTAGGATGCTGAGGAGGCTGTGGACACTGTCTCCTGCATACACCTCCTTCACCACACTTTCTTTGCCATCCTGGAAGACAGAAATGAAACGATGATCATTAAGAAGACATGTACACATCAGCTTAAAACACATTGTTAGATCATGAGTAGGCCTGGGTGATACGAAATAGAAACCTCTATTTTTTTCCTGTTAAAGATGTTTCACAGCTTTACCAGATTTGAAACTAAAACTAGAACTATACATCAGAGATATGCAACAACAAAATGGGACTTGTGAGATGCATTATTTATTAACTAATAAAAGCTTCACTCTTACCTCAACCACTAAAAATTCCCTTTGTATATTCCTTTAAAGACTTTTTAAAAGCCCTTGAACTTAGCTGTAGACCCTGGCTTTTGGCTCCTTTTTCTAATACGATTATCCGACTTGAATGTTAGTAAATGCGACTTAGTTGTAAAAGCCACACTTCTGATTATTAAACCACTTAGTACATTTTCTCATTTTTGTGCAGTTACATTGAATTAGGTTGTGTCCAGTGCACACCCTATACTAATCATCAAATCACATGGGTCAGATTCACAAGGAAACAGGATTAACAGACACACATGGACATACATGTACGTACCGTTCCAGTAAGGCACAATTCTAGCTTCCCATCCTGAACGACATAGATGCTGCTGTCAGGCTGGCCTGGCCTGAAGACATACTCCCCTTGTTGGAACTGCAGAAACACCATGTGTTTACACAACTCCAAAAAGAGAGGCTTCTCAAAGTGACCCAGCACACTGAAGAAGGACAACACAGAAATATGTGGTTAGTAGAGGGTGTGCCAATGCCTGAGAAAATGTGTATATGATGAGCACACAAAAACTTAACAGAAGTGAAGACTGAATAATTAGCCAATTTTAGCCTAAAACAATGATTCTATATACAATAGCAAATCATATTTACAAAGATAGCGGACCTACCGGACATTTTTTAACATGTAGAGCACCTCAGAGGGGAGGTGGGAATTGGCCACATCAAACTCTGTGAGGTCTGCCTCCAGCACTGAGGGAGGGGGCTCCTTAGCCTGCAGGGTGGGGACCTCCTTCTTGAAGCGCAGGATCCTGTACAGGAGAGACAATGGCATGACAAGTGATGAAAAGATGGGGAAGTGCTCATGACAGAGGCATTGTGGTTCAACAAAATGAGCCTTTCCACTACATACTTTTTGGCAATGTTGAGCATCTTCTGCTTCTTTTTCAGGCGTGGTCGTGAAGAGGAGGATGTCCCCACCAAGGACGAGGTAGACTGGGAGACCTGTCGAGAGCCAGGGGGGTATCAGAGTTTGCTGACATACTGGTTTAAATGACCACTAAAATTCTGATTTGTATAATGGCTGCTGATATATTGTGTTTCCTTCATCCAGGCACTTACTTTACGCATAATCTTGCGCCCATAGAACATGACTTTGTCCCTCTTGCGGAATCGATATTTGGGTGCCTCTTGAGCTTCTAAGTCTGTGATATAAAAAACAACAAATCATCACACATCCAAGCTTTTAACAACTTTTGTCACATACTCTAAGTCCATGTTGAAAATACTGACTTCGAAGCTGAATCCTCCGCAGGACAAAGAAAATGAGAATGGCGATGAGGACTATGGCGATGCCCGCACCAATCACCATCCCCACCATCTGGGGGGGGGGGAACGGAAAGAGAAAGACTTGAAGCGTTACACGGTAAAAGACTGCAATGCCAATAACATGATTAGTTGTTGTTTTTAATATATTAGTAGGAGAGTAGGAAAAGGACAAAACCTCTCAATAAAATCTCAAGACATTATGTCTCACCATGCTCGTCTGTAGCTCCTCCTCCACAATATTCTTGATGTTATCAAACCCGTCCTAATGGAGAAGAGAAATAAAAGACAATTATAAATAATACTTAAATAGAAAAATACAACCCAGGCTTCACAGTGGGCTTATGTGCTGTATGTGGGATCTGGGTAGAGGTGGTTGTTAGGGAGTTTGGGGATTATTTGAATAAAATGTTTAGTTTTTATTCATAATCCTTACCACATTTGTGAAATAAAGGCAAAAAAAAAAGTCTAATTTTGGTTTTCATGGCACCATTGATTTTAGCATTAGTTCATTTGAGTTACTTTTATTTCAGCTAACTATTTTTACTAGGTAATGAAAATTATCTATTCACTACCATTGCATCTTATCTAGTAATAACACAACATAGGTAGGATAGAATTGGGCTAAACACCTTCTTACATTCATTTGTCTTTCTATGTTAGCAACAACCTTGCAACCAGAATCTAGTTTCTTAGTGGCATATATGGCTATATTCTAATTGGAAAACCATGTGAACTGGGCTTGAAGCCCTCAATTCCACTGAAGTGTAATGGAATGTGGGAATAAGGGATTTACCCTGGAGGCATTACTGTCTGCTACTGGTACCAGGGCTCTAAGCTTGTGCCCCTTCATGTGCTGTTAAAAATTCTTTCAGTTTTTCAACTGAAAGAATTTAAGTTGTTCTTATTCTGATCTGTGTGTGAGTGATATGATCAAAAAATTCATATTGCATTTTTTTTTCTTGAAATATAAGCACATTTGCCAAAATATTTTAAGGAGAGGGTTATATTTTGTTTTAAGATAAAGCCTTATAAGATGCTTATAAGAGTGGACTACATGAGGACTTTTGCTCACAGAATTAAAAAAAAAAAAAAAATCACAATAAACTCACATTTACTTGGCAGCTGGGCAAAACTAAGGTTATAAACAACCCATGATGCAACACGTTGTTTAATGTAATGAAGGTGTACCTATTAGAGTGAGATAGCCATTTGAGAGAGCAGGGCAAAGCGTGTCTTGTGCCACTGGCTTAGAAAATTATGTGACAATTTGTACTCAGTGTGTACTAAAGCTGCACAATATATCATTTGAGCATCATCATCGCAATGTATGTGTATGCAATAGTCACATTGCAGGTCCTGCAATGTAGGAGCCAAATGAACTTGACGTGTTTTCATCTAATTTCAAGGGTACCTGACACACAGTTACTGGTTACAACATTGAAAAATGAGCAATGAATAAGACAAAATCACCAAAAAAGAAGGAAAATCACCGAAAATGAAGAAAATCACCGAAAACAAAGAGGAAAATCACAGAAAATGAAGGGAAAAAAAATTACACAACTAATTTGTTTGACCATTTACATTAGTATCACAGCTATTATATCCTCCCGAGTATTTATTCTTATTGCAATATATATCTCAGGGTTAAAAAAATAAATAAATCGCAAAGTCAGTTTTTTTCCAACATTGTGCAGCCCTAATGTGCACAATATAGGGTACTCAGTTACTATAACCCATTTACATTTATGATCTAATACCTAGCCACCAAAAGATCAAAATTAATGCAGTTTTTCTCCACCTTTTGTTAACAGGTAAAGGAATCCAGATTGGAGAGCGAAGCATCTGGCTTTACCAGGACAACAACCTGGCAAAGGGCACACGTTGGCAGGCCAGTCCAGTGTAGGTCAGCTCATGTCTTATCTTAACAAAACTGTCAGTACAAGGAGTGAACACATGCTGTGTTCAAGATAAGCTGCTTGTTTTGCTACAGTAGATCCAACAATGTCAATAACACTAAATTTTATCTACTACAATCATGATGGAGTGTAAAACTATGCATCAAACACAAAAAGAAAAAATGCCTAAGCCTGTTATTTGCACTGCAGCACAACTTGAATTACTTTCTATTCAGATTTGTTTGAATAGAAATGTAAATCAAGCATGACCCTTTGAGTTGGGGAGGGGTATTGATAAAAGGGTCTCCAAGAATGAAAAATGACTGTACAAACAACGCCAACAGACACAAAAACAAAACACTTAAACTGATGAACTTGTGGTGAGGCTGAGAAAAACAGGAAGGAAGTAGACATTAAGGAAACCAACCAAAAAAAAAACAATGAAGGGAAACCATTTTTACACAAACGAGAAAGAAATGGTTGATTCCAGCCACATGCAGTCCCAAAACAAGCTCCTAAACCAAAGATTATCAGTGCCTATCCAGAGAGGGACACATGTAGGTAAAGCAAAAGTTCACCAACATCAGACTAAGCACTTGTTTAGTCCTCAACAATACTGTCCGTGTGGAGAATGAAAAGATCCCGTAGGCCAGATAAGTTTGTTTTACTGCATGTATTTTTGGCCAGCTAACCATCAGATACAGTGCTGTAAAAGCAGGGATAACAGCTTTTTAGGAGTTGTGGCTTCAGGCCAGAGACTGCATGTTTGTTATCAGCGGTTATTGATTAGTCTATATGGAGGTAAGGATTATTTGGCAATAAAAGCCCTGAGCTGGACACCAACAACACTGACAGTCGACTGACAGATGGACAACTCATAAACAGCGCCTACACAAAAGTAGACTTGGAAATTGTGTTGATAACATGTGTATTGCTGGCTGTGGGGAGTTCTGTTTAAACACAGTGCATCTTTTTACTAAAATAGTAATGATCAACCGATACATCAGAGGGCCAATATATTGGGCCGCTATTTGCAATTTTTACTTGTATGGTCATCGGCCGTTGCATGGATGCATTTGCCGATTTATTTTTTCCCAGCATGATTTACAGACAGGCCCACAGGCAGAGAACATACCTCACAGTGAGAAAGCAGACCTAGAAAGTTTCACTTTGAGTTTGCCCAGCCCGCTAACACCCCCCTGCTCCAACAATGGAACGGACCGCTACCCCCACCACGTCATTGGAAGTGCAAATACAGTATGCACATTTCTTTTTCAGTAGGTTTTTTTTTTTTTTTGCTGTTTATATTTTCCTTATCTTAGTAAATCAATTTGCACCACATGATGTAAGTGAAGTGACTAAAAGTTAGGCCCAAGCATTAAATGACTCAGTGGGCAATAATAGATTACTTGTAACAATAACTATATACAGTGTGAGCCATATTATGTGCCTTGTTAGTACTGTGTGCAATACTGTAATTATTTTATTTATGCTTAAATATTTATTTTTAAAGAAATTAATTGAAGAATTAAGAGCTCTGAGCTTTGTTTTTATTTGAATGTATGTTTGATAAAGTTCAACACAGATTAATCTGTTAAATGCTACTGTATGCATCATTATTTGTTCTACCTCACCTTTCTACCTCTTTTCACTATTTGTTAAATATTGTTTTACGTTAAATAAGTTTTGTTTTGGTTTTTTTTTTAAATTGAGAGTCGTAACATTTGTTATCATTGCGTTATTTTTATGATGTTAAATTGAGGGAGCAAAAGCAGTATCGGCTTCAAATATCGGCTCAAGAAAATCAGCAGCCTGTATCAGTCATCGGCTGAGGCTGATGGGAAAAAAAATCATTATCGGCTCTAAAAAATTCAAATCAGTCGATCCCTAAACAATATTTATACTGTAGTCTGGTGAAGTACAAATGTATAATAACCTACCTCGGGTGTGCCTCCTTGGACCTCTTGTTCCGAGGTGCTCTGTCCCATTGTAACCCTGTGTCTTCATAGGGATGGTCCATCAACGGCCACTGCACACACAAAACACACATTCAACCAAAATATACACATTAAAGCATTTCTAAAGATTTTTTGCCTTTCCCTCCCTGGCCCTCAGGATTCAACAGCCAATCTAAGAGAATAATGACCCATTCCTCAATCTCTAAATTAAGATCTAAATCCTTAAAGACTTAACAGGTGTCACTGGTTTATATACAGCTATAGGTTAGTGAGTGTATATTCATGAGGGCTTTAAATGACACAACATGGTCACAGTATATGTTGGTTGGACACATTACAACACAAATATTTTGTAATGGTGTTTTATTTTTCATTCTATATTAATTCTTTTAATTCTGGAACATATTACAGTGTTTATACAAGTTAATTGAACACAAAATTTTCTTGATCATGTTGGTTTTACACATTACAGGGTAATCTGATTTGTCATGAGTAAAAGCTGGGCACTGAAATGAGAAAATATGTGAATGAATATATTACTATTTACAATCCCTCCACTCCACTGTGAAAAATCAAAATGCTTGGAATTAAAAATACTCAGTTATACCTGCAGTCAGCTTGAATACATTTCATTAAAGTTTTGTATTGGAAGACAACACTAATATATTAATTTTTGCTGCAAATGCATCAGTTCTAAATACTAGTTATCATAATGACTAATCACCTCTGAGGCATACATAGTGTTTAGGCAGCAAGATGTGTACCCGTGCATGGTTAATTTTCAAAAAGCATGGCCAAAAAAATAGAGCACAGCTTGCTCAAAAGCCACACTAATTGATGTACCGTACCTTCTTCATCCGCTTATCTGGGTCTGGGTCGTGGGGGGCTGTGCTAATTATTAATGGATTTTTCTCTTACATTGCCTAATTTGGGCTAAATCAGGGGTTTTTTTGTGGGGTTTTTTTTTGTTTTTTTTGTTTTTTTTTCAGAAATGAGGCAAATCATCAGTAAACTCTAGCAGGTCCCTGAACATGTCAGTGGCACCGAGACAGAGCCTCGCTGAAACTCTGGTGGAGAGTGCAGATGTCAAACTGATACTGTGAAGTCAATGGTGTTGAAAGCACATGGAAAACCAAAGTTATGAAACACAATACAAACAGAATTTGTTGTGCATTCGGTGCAGGTAGAGATGGTAAAAATAGGCTTCTAAGACAGTGTTGCCAGATGGAAAATGACAAATTATCACACTAGAAGCGTAAAATTACCATATTTGGAGGGACCATTAGGACTATCACTTTCAGTAAAAAATGACCACAGACCGTAAACTAAAAGCACTGTTGAAAAAAGCTTTTCTGCATCGTTCGTGGTTCAACTGAACTGGTTTGATGAACTTTTGTTTACATTCCCTGTTACCATGCAACATTCATGCTTGTGCACTTGTGGAAAATCGTGCATCACTCGTGCTGCGTCGTGTCTTGATTGGATGTAAGGAGGCATGTGAAACGTTGTGAAACATCAGGCACTGTGTAGGCTGTTTGCTAATAGGTATGTATCAAAGGGGTCACATTATCATACATTATGAGATGTCTGAATTATTGAGCGTGCATTGTACAGAGAGTGACATTATAGTATATAGCTATAATTACCATGCATCTGGCAACCCTGTTCTAAGGGAATTTCTTGCAAACAGGAAGTGCCTGCGTGAAATAAAATATATCACCATGTTGCTATTGGTCTAAAACTCAAAATGCTTGGAATTAAAAATATTCAAATATACTTACTATTAGCTTAAACACATTTCATTAAAGTTTTGTATTGGAAGCCAACACTAACATGTACATTTTTGCTGCAAATGTATCTTCTAAATACCGGTTCTTATAATGAGTATCACATCTGATGGCAAAAAAGAAATCATATGGGTCAATCTCTAAATTACATCACCTATTCTACTATTATTTTGACTAAAGCACCTCAAAATCTGTGTTCACTGTATCTAATCACTGTAATCATGAAAATGTAGAATAAAATGCATGCATGTACAAAGAATGAACTCCAGGATAATGCAAGACATAAAGCATTAGAATCAGTTCAAAGTAAATGAAAAAAAAAATTACTATTTTCACACAGCCGAGTCTTTGCCACAGGGTTTGAGCCTCATTACATCATATTCCTGACTGCTTAGAACCACATTTAATCTCTCCTGTAAAATAATTTTAGCTGAATTCCAGAAAGAGACATCAAATTATTACATACAAATGCAGTGCCTTGCCAAGTAGTCTGTGCCAGGCTTTTGTCTCTATCTCAGTAACAGATAATAACCTATCCAGATGGTAACCCCTTCCCCTTTTTTTATCCATCCCTCACCATTCAGCTTCCTGTGGGATGATCTTCTTACTCTGTCAATACATTTGTGCCACATCTGTTTAGCCAGAACAATAAGGCAGCATATTATAATCAATCTAACACAAAAATTTAAAATATACAATGAATTCCTTCATTTGTGAGCATGAAATAAAACAGTTTGGGTCTGTCTATGTGTTCAGTGTAACACTTTACAAAAAATGTCCATTGTTTTCGATTTGAAGGAATAATTCCTAATGTTGATCCAGGCCTGCTGCATACCACCACCCTGCCCACATCTGCCCATACAGCCACATTCAGCTGACACAGGGGGATTCGCTGTAGCTGGGACAACAAGCCTCATTCAGTGTCATATGAACAAATAAACAGCTATGCTAGCTTAGCTAAATGACAACTCCAACAGCAAGTGAGGGTGGAGGGGAAAACAAACTGGCCAACAACAGAGACTCAACACAGAGCTTGCAGAAAGCATACAAAGTAGACTAGTGCATTAACATGAAGCCTACATCTAGGAAAGTGTTTCATGGCAAACAGCCAATGCCTCAAGTCCATTTAGGAAAGACACTGCACCCTGATCATAGTATACAGATATAAATTATGTAATGCATATTAAAAATCTGAGAGAAAAAGATAGATTGGAATTAGGTTTATAAAGGGTTTAAGTAATCCAATAACATTTTGTTGTTGTTATGTGATTCAAAACTATATATTTTACATAATTCTGAAGGTTTTTGTTTTTTTACAATAGTAAATTTAGATAATACCTCAAATCTGTTTCTAAATGAAGTCACCCAATTCAAAAAAAATGACAGCCTCAACTTTTAAAAAGCTTATTTCCACAGGGAAAAATACATTTTACTAGGGCTAATAGAGTATATTTTTTCCGTAGAGTCATAGAGAAATTTCAAAGTTCAGATGTTAATACCATACTATAACCTGAGGCTGAGCTGCAAATAGTTTACTCATAACACTTTATATTTAGTACATCATACCAACAATGTCCCCTTATTCTCTATCCTAAATAAAGCAGAACCACACAAACTGGCATCAGCTGCATCCTTAGGTGAATGGATTTCCTGTTCAGTCTATGACATTAGTGGCAGGGAGAAGGTGGCCAGACTGCTGTACAGATGAAATTCAATCAGTGAAAGGCCCTGGATGGAGAGTCATGTTACATGAAGCAACTCCGAGTCACAAATAAACAGCAGCATAAACAAGGATGCTGCTACAAAGGACAAAGAACAGCAATCTTTAGTAAAACCCTGGTGAAACGCAGCTCAACTGCCCTGCTTACCAAAATGTCTAAAGAGGAAAAAAAAATGTTTACACTTGACTGAGTCACTTAATTCTCCCATATGTAATATTTAGTTTTTTATTTTTATTTTTTTAACTTTCAGCTGATTTGAAAATCCTTCATGTTTATCATTCATTCATTTAAATGGAAAAAAAGAAACATCTCATCCCAGTGCTGGCAAGTTTGGCTGCTGTTGCCTTCATCCTTTCAGCAGGCAGATATGCAATATTTGTAAGTCATTATAGGTTATTAAAAAGGACTGTTCAAATAGTGTACTCTTTCTTGCACTTGATTTCTAAGATGCAATAATTGTAGCCCTGAGTGCTGTAAAAATATTTTCACCCTTGTGCGGCACCTGAAATAACAACAGGAATTATTTTGTAACTCCTGTCTCAAAACTTGCACAAAACATGTTGCTACACATTGCTTCTGTTATAACATTTCTCTGCCTGCATAGGCTTATATGAGGTACCAACACAGTCAAGTAGAAGCTGTTGCGTCTGTCGGCAGCCTCTATAGCCTCCTAGCAGTGCCTTCCTCCATGCAGGCCTACTACCATTGTTCTCTACAAACAATGAAGCCAGTGTTGACCCCACTGTCCTGAGGCAGACCTGAACTAACTACCCAGCTTTAACAGTTTTTACTTAGTTACACAGCATGAGGTGATGAGTCTCAAAGCATGCCTGAGCTTGTATTAAAATTTAGGTTCAGACACATTCACTACACTCAGACTAAAAATAAGAACAGATACAGGAAAGAATATGATTAACGCCCAAAAATACAACTTTTAGTATTTTGTACCACAATTTAGTACTTTTATACCATGCAACAACTTGTTTAAATACTATCAGGTGCTGAAAAATGTCCTGTCTGATACCAAATTTCAAGGGGGTGTGGTAAACTTCTCATTAAATGAAAGTGATTCAAATCCTCTAATAAAATATTATTTTTATAAAAGTGGAAAATTAGTTTTAAAAACAGTATGGTTTAGGAGTACATGTTGAATTAATCATGCAGGCATGTCCAATATCCGGCTCGAGGGCCAATTGCGGCCCACGGCCAAATGTCATACAGCCCCCCATCATAAAATATTTCACGTGTGGCCCGGAAGCATTTATGAACAAAGTAATATTATACACATTTTAGTGCAGATAAACTGTCTGTTTTGGTAATCTGAGATGAATAAATTGTAAAACTTTTCAATTTAATTTGATTTGTGTTGGTCAAAATTAGTTATAAATATATTTGGACAAAATGGAATCATGTCACTTTATGTTTTGCACTTAATAACATGATGTTATGTTCCTGTTGTTAGGTATTGAACTTAAAAGTTGTCAGACAGCATTAATAACCAGTTAATTAATTGTAATGTTTAAGATGAACCTCAGATATAGTTCAACTTCCTGATTTTTTTTTCTCAGATATATTATGTCATTTGATATGGCCTTTAGATATTAAAAGCAGAGTGATTTTGAAATCTCGTTGCTCTGTTGCTTTGTAACATGTGCAATGACAATAAAGCCTCATTCATTCAAGACCTGTTTAGATTTATCATACATGTATGAAATGAAAAGTATGTCGTTTGCAATAAACTTTCCATAAAATAGATAATTTGTATATTTTAATAATTCAAAGAATGTCAGGCAGAATGGTTGGCCCTCATGCAGGTTCACCTCATTAAATCTGACCCTCTTTGAAAAAAGTTTGGACACCCCTCAGTTAAAGGGATCTGTTCCAGTAAATGAAAATTGTTGAAGTTTTGACTAATTGTAGCTTTCAGTACCTAAGCAAAGGGGTGGAGGGTATGACAAGCAATAAATAAAAACATAATACCCAGTAAACATGTCCCTTTAGGACAGACCAAGGTGAACTCAGAGGTCGGTAACAGATCACATTCCCTTTAGCCAAAATAGTTTTGCATAATTTGAACCCTCTCACTAAGGTGTTGTCTTATTGGCCTGTTGTAAATACCATGACAGGTTTGTCTGGTGTGTTGTAAACAACGATTCTTGTTGGGTTTTAGTTTGAGTAGATAACACATAAACCTACAGTCTGCTTTATCCAGACTATCCAAGCCATAAACTTTCTCCATATTTGGCGAATACAGATCGGCAGATGGTGTTTTGACGCAGTGGTGGACCGTTAGCTAGCTAACGGCTAACAACATGAAGCCCACTGGTGTCTGCTTGAAATATAGATAATTTAACCATAGGCCTGGTTGTTTATGTCTACAACGGGCACATTTAGCACACTGCTGTTATAGTTTGTAATACGGCTTTGTTTACAATAGAGCCTGTCGGGTTTAAGATAGTAGCGCAAACATATTTCAGTATTCAGGGCAGAGGGCACCTGGCTCTGTATCGTTACCTTATCTGTAACATGTCATCTCTGGAGGCTAACGACAATGAGAACCGCTAGCTAGCTCCCGATGCTACAGAAGCGATTAACTGTGATGTGTACACTGACAGCAGCACGACCACAAATCAACATCTTTGTCTAATCTATGTGTATTGGTTTTCTTGTTTTCCCTCTGACCTCCGCAGGGACAATCTGATTGAGCTACATCGTTACTAACTCACTTGACACCACTGCTTACTCACTAAAGCCGATCAGAAACTTTCGCTTAAAGACAAGACTGTAAACTTAGCTAAGCCGAGAAAAACTACGCCAGGACGTTAACAGATGACAGGTTATCAAAACGAGAATTTACCTGGGCTGATGGACTACCGTCAATCGCCGCTGACTGTCATGCAAGATACAACGGAAATTATCTTTCATGGCGTTCCTCCCATTTCGCGTTCACTGGAAATGCAGCCAATCAACACACGATGTGGTCTTAGGCTGGACCAATCAAAACGCAGGTTTGAGACAGAAGCCAGATATCCCGCCCATTTTGATATAAAAAAAAGCCAATATCCTGCTGTATTTATTGCTCATACAATTTATAGTTTGATGTCAGCGTGCAAATTCAGAGCAGCTTACTTGGACTTTGTGTTCAGAAAAGACCATGGCCTTCTTATATCACTGTGTCTGTAATGATTTGTATGTATAGTTACAAGAGTTATATTTCGAACACCTTGGTAATCAAATATGTTCGTTAGTATATGATTTAATCTCCACATCCTCTAAATGTTCAATGAAGTAGAATATTAACCACGTCAGTGTCAATGAACAATCTGTCAAGTCTCAAAGGTCAGACTTAAAAACAACTGAGGTAATACCGCCCCCCTGTGGCCATAATAAAAACAGTATTTCACATATCAGGCCATCACAACTATTCACATTATTGTTCATAAAAAAAAACAAATCAGAAACAGTTCACTTTAAAATACATAGTCTTTATTGTGAGTTGAATATTTAGTAATCCATTTACAGTTCAGCAATTGGCTTGTGGGGCCAGTATGGGTGTTTGACCTTGTCCAACTTGGTCTCTGGGAAGGTGTCGTTGAGGTCGTCAATGGTCATCTCATCAAAGGGGATCATGTTCTTAAACTTATCCAACTGAGAATGACAACAAAACAGAAGTAAGCTATTGGAGCAGTGAGGACATAAACACTACTTGAAGACAATCAGCAATGGAATTGTATACTCACCTCTTGCTCATACTGAGCGATGCGAGCCTTAGATCCTTCGATGTAGGCCAGGGCATTTTTGTTCTGTAGGAGGTGAAACAAAAGTGACCACAGATTAAGTGATGTAAGTTTGTGATTCATAGGCATGTATTTTTTTTCCTAATTAAAATTCCTAAGGTAATAAAGTTTAAACAAGTATCAAAATGTGATTGTCTAAACAATTAACCTAAGACCATGATGCATTTCAACTGAAAGGAAACCAAACTTGAATAGAACTTACTGCCTCAGCCTCCTGTGCATTGATAGCACTTGTTTGTGTGTCAACAGGTTCAGGGATCTGCAGTGCTTTAAACTGTGTGTAGCAAGAGAAATATTTATCAACAACAGAATAATACATATGAGCAGATACCAGAAACAAATGGGCTTTCTAATAACTTTTACTTGGTAGTTCTTCTCGGTTTAACTAGACTGGTTTAGCTCTTTTGAAAATGGTTCATCTCTCATCCAAGAGACTTCTTCAGTTCTATCTAATGACCTTACACTTATTGAGAGCACAAAGGGGAATTTAAGTTTATCACTGCATACCCTTATTTACCTCTTAGTCAAATCAAAACTGTTAAAGGAGTCATATTTTACTAACCCCACTTTTATTAGTCTTTGGTTCATTTTTTATTTGTGTATTTGACCCTAATAGTTCATAAAGTTTTAATGTGAACCCTCCAGGTGCTGCAGAGTTATCTGTATATTCATTTTGGCAAAAAGAGTGGATTTCTACAACCCGTTTTAAATCCTTCTTAATTTGTTTTGTCTATAACTAGTTACGTCACTACATTTGCACATATAAGGTCAAGACTTCCAACAAACATTTCTCCGAGTAAGCCACAACTGTTTATCAGCAGCAGCGGTTGGTCCATACTAAAAATATGTCCAAACTTCAAACTAAAATGTTCAGTTGTTGGTTGTATTAACGAACACAAGTCACTACAACAAACTCCAGCATGGTTAACAACCTGGAGGGGGTGGGGTGTGAAGTGGCTCATTTGTATTTAAAGGATCAAAGCTCAAAATAACATAATTTTGTGTCATTACTCAGAAATAGGGTTGAAGATAGGCCTGTGGAGTTTGATTAATGAAGAATTCAGTCCCAAGCATAGCATTTAGTTCATGTAGACCATGGGGAAATGTTTTAAACTGCATAATTCCATTTAAAAAAAAAACAAAATATCACTCCTTTATAGATACAGTAGCTCTAATGACAGATTGGCCCAGGTTCTGTTTCACTTCCATTTACATTAATTCCCTTGTATTAACCACAGTTCTACTACTTTAAGTTCAAAGATGCTCTCCACATTACCTAAGCCTCTGACAAAGTCAAACCAACTAGAATGCTGAAAATTCAACAGACCATCAGCAGTGGTACTAGAATGCACATCATGCTACAAGCAATTTGGGAATCTCACCTTCTTCTCAAACTCATCAACCATACCAGGTACAGCCACTGCTTTCCTGTAGTGACTCCAGTCAATGGCAGCGGGAGCCTCTGGAAGAGATGCTAGTCTGCAAATTAGAAGGAATGTAATGAGTATCACAGGAAGTAAAAGGTACAACAGTACTTCAAAGAAGTTAAAACAAAATCAGTGAAACACTTTGAAAAGGAATAGATTAATAGTTTCTAAAAAAAAAAAAAAAAAAAAAAAAAAAAGGGGAAAGGCGTGATGGACACATTAAAGCCAGGTGCATGTGCATGAGAGAAGTGCCCAGGAAATCAATAACACAGCTGGAGGGCTAATAAAGATCTGATGCAAATACATGGAAAGATGCAACAGTTCTGTGTCATCTGACAAGTGCATTTATTAACCAATTATTGTTTGCATTCTTAGTTTCCAAATATTTAAAAAACATGCACCTTAGTGTAAAAAATATAGATTTTTTTTGTGGATGAGAAATGAAAAGGGCAACACATTTATTGTTGCTAATGCGCTTATGTAAACAGACATTTGTACCGTGTTGGTCTACAGCATATTAGTGGAAATGTATGTTTCCATGTTACAGGACTAACATTGACTGATCTTAGATTTCTAAAGGCAATAATTGTGAACAACTAACTTGGCAGCGATAGCATCACTGCGGGTCTTCAGAGCATTAAACATGCCCCTCTGGTTGGGTGGAACCCGCTCGGCAAATGCCACCCAGTCCACGGCCTTCAAGGCTATACGGCGACCTGCCATCTTTACTATCTGCAAATCAGAAGGAAATGTTGTTTTGAGTCCATTTTATTTCAAGTTGGCAGAGTTGTTTGTTTTGTTATCCCATTTGTCCGAAGACGAAGGCAACACTTCTCAATGAGGGTGAACCAGGTACAGAAACAACATTATTGCAAAACACAAACTCCCAAATGACCACAAAGTTGAAATTACTTCACCCTTGCAAGAGTTTCGATAACTCAGAACATTATAACTTTCATGAAGGTGAAAAATATTAAAAGGCTGTATATACTCACAATAATTTAGTCAGTCGGAACTCGACACAGTATCAGTGAATTCTGTAATACTTTGAATAGTGTATACACGGTACGATGTTCACATGCTGCAGGAACACTTTGTAGTTGAGTTTTTTGTTGAAATTGCGAACAAAATACAGCAGAATGTTCAAGAATTCTTCAACTCTTCAGGTAGAACCTGCTACGTCAAGGCTAACAGAGAAGACTGTCAAACTAGCTGCAGGATAAAGACAGCGAGTACAAAACAAGTCATGTGCTTTACAGTTTAACTAAACCTAGACACTATTCGTTTATTCATCGCAAGGCTGTCCTATAGCAATTGGTCCAAAACAATTAGCAAAACCTTCGTCTCCTGTAACGCTAATAGGTTACTTCGCTAGCGATTAGCTCCTTTTGCTTGCTAGCCAAGGTCAGAGAAGGCTTTTGTTAAGGTCATAATTTTCGTACGTAACTACTTGCAACGTTTCAATTTGCGCCTTATACCCACAAGACAAACATGCGTTTGAACCTAAATACAATTTAAAACGTGTTTTAAGCAAATGTTCTTTCATTCGAAGAACTGTCTTGCTAGCTCTTACCTCGCTGAACCAAGCGTTGTGTGACAGACAGGACAGGGCAGCGGAAGTGCTTGTTCTTCATTAGCACCGGTAGCAGCAGTGAGTGCGTCACCGCCCCCTGCTGGACGGACAGAGACGGCGCAGTGAGCTGTCCTCGGACCGTACACTGCGGCTCAGCTGTGCGTCTCAGAAATTGTCAAGTTGTAACTACAGGCTGTAGTGGCAGGTTGCAACTGTGTGATTTACGGTGTTTCAGCAACTAGCTTTGTAGGGAAATATCGGCAAGACCAACAGGAACTGTAAGTTTGTTTTGTTTTTGTTTTTTTACGTGTATTTGTTCGCCTGTGGTACGGGTTTTTATTTTAAGGGGACTGAGACGAGTTTAAAGAGCGAAAATAAGACATGCATTTTTTTTCCTTATCTAAGTATTCAGAGACGTATTCATTATTTGGCATATTTAAGTACATAAATAAAGATATTATTAATAAAAAAAAACCTCAGTAATAATATTACAAAATAATTTTACATTAAGCATCATCTTTCCGGTTATAATGGAATTTTTAAAATTACGTATGGCCTTATCTCAGTGATTCTGCAGATATATAGGCTATAACTTAGACTATCCTTATGTGCAGCAGCATTTGTCAGAGTACTGTGCGTGTTTACAATCTGCAAATGATGTGGAATTTAACGTATTTAATTTAGCGTATTAATTAGGCATATGTGTTGAAAAGTAGGCCTAAATGTCAAAGAAATACAGGCTTGCAACTGTAGCAATAAAATAAAGTGGTCAGGAGGCTGCCGAAATCTGAGGATGGTCATTTACAGTGAAACAGACATTACATATCAGGTTCTAAGGCTTTCAGCGCCTTTATAAATAACATGATTTTACTAGATTTCAGATAAAGTGTGGGCTTACAAGACAGGATTTATTTATTATTTTTTATTTTGTAAACTTTACGTAAAAGTGCATGGCAGTCGACGAATGATGGATAATTTTCGCATTACTTGGGCATGTGGATGATACGGTATTTATGTTTTTGATCATAAATAACATCAACACATTGACCACATTAGGAAAACAATTAGCCGTGCTATGTATCTGACTTTATTTCACAAGTGTTTTCTTTTAAGTGTTTTCTCCTGTCCTGCCGTTTCATTTAAAATTATACCGTATTATCCACAGACAGATACATAAAAAGTAAAAGATGACACAAAAAAAGTAAAAATGAGCAGGACACATTCAGATCTTGTATAATGTTTATTTACTAAAAACAGTTTTTACAAGTAATTGAAGATTTAGATAGAGGAATGTATGTACACAGTACAGATACAAAGATATTCAATAAATACCACTTTCCTGCTGCTCTTCAAGCGAAGCTGCAGGGTTTTATGAACACTACAAATTTTATTTACATTTACAGCATAACTCCTCAAAACCTTATTATTTTATCACTCCCATAAATACCACTTTATGAGAGTCAAATATCTAATACATGTGTTTTCTAAAATATATTTTTGCTCCATGTTTAATAAAATATAGAAGTAGTGTCAGAAACTGCTGTAAGGAAATACAAACATTCAAACAGCAACTCTGGAAACCGCAGGTTTACTGGAAGACAGTCACAGCCGATGCTGAATGAGGAGAAATACTTCAAGTGATAGTAAAGGAGCACACTGGGCTTAAGGCACTGACACCCTTTAAGTACTTTTCTGTTGCGTTGACGCAGCCAGTCGATTACTATTGCATTGCATTTATGCACAGACACAAATTGGAATGTTCAAAACTACGGCGCAGCAAAAAGGACAGACTGGAATGAGATATTTAAGGCATGTCGTTGAAAACCTGACATTTAGGCCACATTTGGAGTTCTGCCTAATTTAGGCCCGTGAACCCGCAACCCACAGCGCTGGACGCTCACTCGACTCTCACAGTCCAATTTCACACAAAATATCAAAATTCCTAAAGTTCCTCCAAAGTTTTAATGGTCTTTAATGCTGGATATTAAGAAAAAAAAATCAATTTGATGAAAATATATAAAGGGGTTTCAAAAGATGTAAAAAAAAAAAAAAAAAAAAAAAAAAAAAAAAGGCATTATT
>JAPTGZ010000001.1:19391955-19404990 GCA_029814645.1 Fowleria isostigma | reverse complement strand
TAAAGGTACATTTGTTTGGACAAATATAATTATAGAAACAAAAATAGCTGATAAAATTTTAATATAAGAGCTGATATCTATCCATTTTCTAAGGTTTTCTTGATAAAAACCAAAATCACATAAGTTCTTGCATCAATAGCTATGGCATTGTACTGACAAAACAGTGCTTTTAGACATTCCATGTTGTCTTTTTTGTCTGTTTTAGTCACATGATACACACAGGAGTTAGTGTTTAATTGCATAAACATTGTTTTTGATTACTTTTGATTGTCTAATCATTTTTTCAGTATATTTTCTGCTGACTGTATATTGGTTTATGTACATTTACACCATAGTTTTATAAATCTTTCATTAGAAATAAACTGTTAGGTGAATTTATTGTAATGCGCAAAAGGTGTTTTGAAGTAGATCTGGTGGTTCTCTCATTCATTTTCAGAATTTCATATTTTGATAGATTAACAAACTCTATCACTAAATTAAGGTTACAACACACATCAACTGTATTAACTTAATAATCTACCATTTAAATTGAAATACTTTTACTGCTTCTTGAAGCAAATATTGACATAGAGTATAACGATTCATTTTTATTTACCACAAAGCATGTACTGAGATAATTTTTTGTTTTTTAATGATTCATCTTCACCCAGTAACCAAATCAAGACTTCACTCCTCAGCTGATGAACCTGGACTTTGTTTGAGCTCAGATGAGCAGGTCTGTCTTCCATCAACAATGTGTGAATTCCCTGCTGTAGTGAGGCCCTCTGGCAAACAAACCAATCATTTAGTCAAGAGAGCAGTGGAACCCAATCTGTGTGAGATGTGTCGACAGTGGCACAAAAGTCTGTAGGTACAGGTCTGAATGAGATGGACGTTGTGCTGACATGGCAGAGTGCACATGGGGATGCCGTTCTCAGCACCGGCCCCTGCACCTTCTTCAGTTTTATTATTGAAATCAGTAAAAGGAAAGTGGAATGTTGTGCTGATGCTGGTTAAAATGTGTGCAATTAGATGTTATTGGTGACAAATGAGCGTTTCTGTGTGGAGATGTCGCCTTTGTTTCTGCATGAAAACTAGAGGTAACTATCTATTTTTCCATCTATCATTTTAATTTTCTGCCTGTCTCAGCACCTCGGCTTGTTTGCCTCACTCACATAAGGTGACCAACATGGCACTCTTCATTTAAGAGCAGTTTAAATAGCTACGCTTTGGGTTGCACAATACTGTGGAAAATATCTTGACCTTTCATTTGACTTAACAAGTTGATCCAATCCACATCAGACCCACTTCAATCCTGCACTTAAACGCTGGTTTGACGTTTTCTGCCAAAGCCACTTCCTCTTGTGGCATCAGAGTGCCCTGTGTTTGAATGTAGCGTAATGAGGGAAATATTTTTGCCGAGCCGAAGCAAAGGAAGCAAATTGCTTTCATCACGGCTTCTTTTTGGATTGTAAAAGAGCAATCAGGAGAATGGAGTGTCCTGCAGTGTTATAGCTGCTGCTTTTCAGCCTAACCTGAAGACAACTGGGTTTATTTCACTCGGCTGTGGCGGCAGAATTAGCATTTTCTTAATATTGTTTGCTCACATTAGCAACTAGTAACAAACAATGATGGCTATATTTGAACACCACATTTGTGTTTAACACTGCTCCCCACGCAGCTGTCTCCAAATACAGATGTTTTTGTTGAGAGGGTTTCTCCTGAACTCTGCCAATACAGATTGTTAAGGAGAAAAACCACAAGAGGTGACAATGCAATTGGCAATTTTGTCTGGCTTGCCGTTGGCCATAGAAATGCACATTCTTGAGGAAAGTCTAGAGACAATACGAGTGGGCGAGTTAGGTTGAGGACTGGGGACGAGGAACTTTGTGTGGCTACTCTGTGGTCTCATTCACAAACCAAAGAATGTCGCCACAATCTCATATGCTCTTAGCAGCCAAAACTGTAATGCAGTATATATGAGAAAAACCCGGGGAGCAGCATCAGCTTTCTCTTTTACTGCTGGTTTCATGTCCACCATGCGAGGCCAAAGCCAGTAACTGTTGTATAAATTACAGCAATTTGGTGTATATAATACTGAATCTTTATTTTCATAACATAAAAACATATTGGCTGATATTTAAACTGTGTGAGAAAAAAAAAAAAGTAAAATTTGCAGCAAAAAGTTTTCTTCCTCTTGTTTCATGACATAGTTGTATCTGCTCAGAGCTGATTATTATGACAGTCTGTAAATGTACAGGATATATACTTAATGGCAGACTAATTTTACTGTAATTCATATTTTAACAGAAGCTTTTAACTGTTTATTTTTAGTAAAAGAAAATGTATCAGATTACAAAGTTTATGTAATACCAATGTGCTTTCCCACAGGGTGAAATTAAAAGTTGTGTCTATTTTTTTTTACAGACACAAGGCAACACATTTATGAGACTAAGCGCTTAAAAAAATCTCATAGATGAGTTACATTAACTTTTTTTATAGTGGTGTTTGTACTTTGTCGTTGTAGGATGTCAGTAATTTGACAATTCTAACTTGGACTTGCTCCTATTTTTTATTTTTTTTTTAAATGATCAAAATCATGTTAGTTACTTTATCCCCTAGTTTTTATTTTATATGTTGTTAAATAAATGTTTTTTAAGTCAATAAAGTGTTTTAGAGATGTGTTAAATTGGATGAAATGCTGTAGATCCAAATTGGCAATGCTTGTCTAATGGTAATAATGTTATTGCAGGCACCAAAGGTCAGGACAAATGTGTGTGTTTGAATATCCTGAGATTACAATTTCAAAGTCCTCCCCATGAAAAGTTGAACAATGGAAAGGGTGGGAAGTTAAAAAAGCGGGGGTCTCTTTCAAATAAACAAGCATGGGTTGATCTTGAATAGGCCTGCTACCGAGCAGCCGGATTGGTTCTCAGAAGATTGAGAGCAGCAGCGCCTGTGAACGCTCACCTCCTCCCCGGCTTCCAAAGCAGCAGCGCCTGATGGAGTAAACACAAACAACCTGATAGAGACTCACAACCATAATTTAGCACTTTGCTCCATTTCTTTATCCCACCTTTCATCTCTCCCCTGCAGTCCCCTTTCCCTCCCGCTGTACTGAGAGAGGACGGGAAAGTAGTTGGGGGGTAAGAACTCCCCTTTTTTGTGCTATTGCTTAATGAGCCTGAAAATACAATTGCACTGTTCTGACTGTGAAGGTAGCCTGCAGGCTAGTGTAAATTAGCAGTGCGAGGAAGCCCAGAGGGCCGAGTCTTGCTGAGCGGCCAGAATAGAGAGATGTGGAGAGAGGGGAAAATCCTGTTAGAGCAGTTCATGTGGAGGAATCACGGTGTGTTTTCGACCCGACTGGAGCTCCACTTGTTGCTGAGGTGAACACTGTATCTCCACATCCCATCTCACTGCTGCTGTGTGAGATTTATTGAGACTGCGCCACAACCCTGTGTATTGGCACCCTTTATATGAGATGTCAGTTGTTTGTCACATTTTGAACCCATAATTCCAGTTAGTTCCACACAATGGCTCTTTTCAGCTGCTACTACAATCATCATTCAACTTAATTTTCTATTCTTCTGCTGTAGATTCCAAGGCAAGGGAGCAGAAGTGAGAGTCTCCCACATTGCATATGTCCTCCTGTGAGCTCTGGGTGCTCTTTTGACCGCTCCGCTAGGCATCTGTTGCCCATAGCCTGGCTATATCTGCATTCTAATGCACATATCCTGCTGGGATGTTAACTTTAGGCCCTCAGTAATTGATGGCTTCCACACTTCAGCCTAGTCCCCCCTTTTCCTTCTCCCTGCCGATTGTTGGTATATCTCTGTGGTTTGGGGGTCTTTCAGTCAACCATTGTTCTTTTATGGAGGAATTATAATAGACTAAAGGAGAAGCAGAAAAGAAAAAGAGAGGAGGGGGGAAGAGGGGAGGGGATAAAAAGAGAGTCGCTGCTGATATTTAGTGAAGTCCGAAGGGGGAGTTTTAATTCTCATTCTGCAAGTTTGGCACATGCCTTCTGTTACTAAGTGGCAGTGCATTGAAAGAGGGCCTTGCATTTCCCATTCTGCGGCTCTGCTAGGTGCCTAGACTTACAACCCTGGCAGCTGTTGGGCCTTCTATGCAGCTATAGACTCCTCTCCACAGGTGAGCTCCCCTACCAAACTCCCAGTCTCCACCTCACTCAATAGGGCCTTTTTCAAGTCTTTTATCAGTGAGGAGAGGCTGACTTTATATATGCCACTCACAGAAGTGCAATTCATGGCCCTCAAGATTGCAATTAAGGTTATTCATTCTATTAGCTAAATTCAGAATGGGATGATTTGCATCTTGTTTTTTTTAGCATTCTCATTCTCAAGTTTATTTGCGCTCAGGGCATTCATGCATCTTTTTTAGTAGTGTATACAGTAAATACAATATCCACAAGAAATCAACACCAGAGAGACAAAGAAAATGTAGAGACTGGAGGATTACTGAGGTCTGTGTTCATAAACTAGATGACAAAAACTCTGAAGAATGGAAAATGGAAAAAAATAAAATACAAACATTTTCATATCTGATTCCTCCTGCATCTCCTTCCATATAAAGTTGCATAAATTGCATGTGAGTGTGATATGCTGAGAAAAGAGGCCAGCGGTTGGGTCTTTATTTGTTTAATGGCTCAACTTTACTTTAAAAGCTATCAGCTGGATTGGTAAACCACTCTAAATGATGTTGTTGTTTTGGTTTGGGCATGCTCAACCCCCGTTTTCTTTTTTTCATCTGAATTCAGTGGCAGAATTTTTTCTTGTTTATTTTCTTCCTCTTTTTTTCTCTGTGATGCGAGCTGTTACATATTACTCCTAAGGTGTGGTGCCTCTTCCCTCAAAGGCCTCCACTGTTTCCCCCAAACTGCTGCCAAGCTGGGCTATCTATTCATTTGGTTACTTAAGTGTAATTGCTCCCCTTTGAAGCCTCAGAGAGGCAAATCATTTGCTTTGGCCCCGGGGCAGTAATGGTCACCGAGCCAGCGACCCCCTCCTGGTCCGAGAGCGTCGGAGAGACCGCGAGAGGCCAGCTCCCATACGGAGAAGAAATAATACGGCCAGGGCCGCTCAATTTCACCTCCCTTTTCATCCCATTCTTTGAAAACTTTTTATTAACAACAGCTTTCTCTCTCATACCGGGGCGCCAGGAGAGGGGAGGAGAGGAGGCAGAGTGCCGGGGAGGGGGTGGTGGTGGCATGAGAGGATATCGGGGGTGGGGGGTGGCTGTCCCCCTGTAGATGTCTGCCGGATTCTCACACACTCATGTGCACGCACACTCACATACGCACACGTACACACATCATCAATAGTGACAGGTCAAGGAGGCATTGAGAAAACAGCCTCCCCCTTCCCACTCCCCCACAGTTCACACTGCTAAACAGGGACTCATGTTTCATATGCCACAGGCCTCAGCACTCACATACACACACAGGGATTCCTGCTCCATGACAGCTTGTCAGTGTAACTCTCTGTTTGTGTGTCTCTCTGTGTTAATAGAGAAACTCTGCACGGGTGCAGCCTGTCCTCCTGTATTTTTTTATACATTCATCTTTATTGTTATTTACTTTGTTATATAAACAAACATGTATTTGGTTTAAAGCCAAAATGCCCTCCTTTCAACCAATGACAGTCTGCGGAAATATACTGCAAGATAGTACACAAAGACTCCATTTAAGGCTGAAAATTACTCCACCACTTACTGTAATTGTCACAATTCTGAGCACACTGACATTGTAATCTCATAATAAGGTAATGGGGGTTGAAACTGTGTACAGGAGTGCGATTAGAGGGGTGTAGCTCAGAAGAAGGGGTTAAAATGTCAGGGGATAACATTTTCTTGTCCAGACAGAGGGCTTGCATATTGTGTGTTGTGTTACTTAAGTTTTTAATGGATAAAATGGCATGGAAAATTAGACCTTAAACTGATATCACTTCTCCGTCCTCTTTCTTCATTTAACTTTAAAAGAACAAATAAAATCGTTTTTAAAACAACACCTTCTCTTTTCTCCCCCGTATACTGTAGCTGTACGCGGATACAGTAGTACCAGAAAATGATGCTGAAACTTAGCTTTTAGAAGGAAAAAAATTATGTTTAAATAGCCCAAGTTATCTTCAAGACACCGTGGAGCCAAATCGATGTGGACAGGCGTCCATAAAAAGCCAACCTGGTTATGAATGCTGCATTTTACTTGTATCATTTTGACTTTGAGGTTTTTAAGAGAGAAGCATTCCCTGCAGTCAAGCCAGATGGTAACAATTCTTAGACATATTACGAGCTGCTCTCTGCCAAATAGCATACCTTTGGGCTATGTTTTCAGTGGGCTATAAAAGCCAATAATGTAATTTTGATCTATTTTATCAGATATCACCCGGCCCTGGCTACGTTTATATAAGACAAAGTTTAAAATAGGACAAGAATTCTTTCTGTTTTGCTTTTCACTCTGAAAGTGCATGATTTTCAATATCTGACCTGCTGCGTGACTTTGCTTGTTTGACTTCTACATTGGACTGAAATGTGGAGCGAGCCAAAACGGTGAGGTTAGCCTACATGTTGTCAGGCATATGGGACTGAGTAAATGTAAAAATACACTTTACTATAGGTGAGTGTTGTCCACAAAATGATTTGCGCAGGCCAGCACAGAAAGAATAGGGAATTCTTTGTGGAGACGCTTTAAAAACCTGACCTTGACATCTCTTAATGTAACGATGACACAGTAGCAAAGTATCCCAGCGCTGCACCGAACTCCCCAGCGGTCTGCCATGAGCTCCATGACTCACCGCTGACCTTGTAATAACTTTAAAGCAGTCCTCTAGACCCACTTAGGAACTCTTAAGGGACTGTCACACTTTTCAGTAACACAGCAGCCTGTGGAGGATGCAGCCATACACTAAACACACCTGAAATTCAGCATGAGCTTACATAAACACATCATTTAGAGAAAAACACAGCGAGGGGATTATATCCCATCTGTGAATATTTCTCCCCCATAATGTCCAAAGAATGTAATTGCCCCAGAAAACAACCACAACAAGGTGGGACGATCGAGGACATTAGCTCAGGTTTTCCATTGTGAAGCTTGTTTTCGTCTTGTCCTGAGCAGATCACATGCACAACTGGAGGCCTGCTGTGTGGAATTACTCGCGCTAATGGCACTACACACTTTTGTTGCAGGAAATCGAACAGCCGCGCTGTAACTGCTAAAACGGTGATTAAAAAACCCAAATTGCCTCATGATGTTGGGCAATTAAAGCAGGGAAAAAAGCACTCCAAATGAAGCAAATGGTATTATTGACCAGTTATGGGATGTGTAAACTAGAGAAGGCTAGCCTTGTCTATTGGATTTGTTTGGAAAATAAGACTTTAAAATAACTATGCCAAATCTGAAGGCAGCTAGTAAAGTATAATTAAAGATCACAATATTAACTCTGTAATTTGCTCCTCTATGAGGTCATTAAGTGTCTCCCTGGCTTGATTTAATGGGATACAAACTGCAGTTAATGAGAAATAGTTAGTTGCAGCTATGCCTGGCTGACTGTTGGCTGTAGATGCTGAGAAGACTAAACAAGTTAATTTAAGGTTTGTTTGTACTCTTTAGGTAAAAATCGTTATATCGTGTGTTCTGCATTAGCCTTTTAAGGTCAATTAAAAGAAGAGTACAAATACCTAACTCATGAGGAAGATGGGTTTTAATGTCTGATTAAAAAAACAGAAATGAGCTGAGATTTGACTAAGGTGCCACTGACAATAGAGGGAAACATTTTGTGATCAAACAGCTGCACACACCAGCTTTTAATCATATATGACCTTTTTAAAAACATGGTCCCAATTTAACATCAGAGGGAGCAAAGTACAGTGTGCGTAATTTTGAGGTTTTATCTCCTTATAGTCATATCCCCTCATTGCTTGTGGTGCTTATTAAAAGCCATTGTCGATAACAAACACAATTTTCCTGTGATAAAGTGAATAAGACAGAGGCGCCCTATTGAGCAGTTGGCACAAAACTGTCTTTGTCCCTCATCTCCAGCAGCCAGTTACAAAGCAGTGCTTCCCTACGACTGAAGTCTGACTTAACTAAACATTTTTTCTCTTTATCCCCTTTCTCTCCATGAATTTGTGGTTGTGTGCAATCCTTTAACAAGCTCCATCTTTGACCTGGGTTGTATGTTTCCAGAGATGTCATGTCTTGTAAGTCAAGAAAAGACTTTAATGTCCACATGATTTAACATTAAAGGGAAGGATCCCAAACCCAGGGCTCAGTGCCAGAGAGGTAATAATATCCCCGTAAATGAGAAATTGTAAATGCTAAATACATCCTACAGACCATGGGAGTAGACTGGGAGCGACACTAGCCACTGAGAAACAGAAGGCTCCTGTATTTTTTACCTATAAAACAGAGACAAACTTTTATGACTGATACCAAACCAGCATCTATTAACCTTCCCTTTTCTTTGCTTTCCTTTAAGTGTGCATCCACACAGAAAAAAGATGATGTAATGGATGAAAAGGGCAAACAATATCACTGATTCACTTCAAAACCCTCTGAAAATTAAAGCTACGAGTTGCTTCAGTGTTTACATTACATGTAAGTCAAGATTCCTGTTTTTTTCATTCATCTTAGCTCTTTTACTGTAATTTTATCCTGTGTCTGTTTCCTTTTAAAATATGACTTATGACTTTATTCTTAACTTAAGATGAGAAGAAAAAAAAGAAGAGGGGGAAAAAAAAAAAAAAAGCTAAGAAGGACTTTGGCTTGTGACCGTAAGTGACATGCTTGCCACGGCATTGTTTGAGGTTTTTGCAGACCTGTAATCAGATTTGAGAAGGTTTGGAAACCTATCGTCATCGTGTGCTCTCCAAGACAGAATGATGTCCAGTAAAAAAAAAAGAACCAATACTCTCGCACACACTCTGCACTGCACTGTGACAAGAGACCTGTTGGGAAAAAGAAGTATGTCCCACAAAAATTTTTATGCACCATGAAAAATGTATCTTTTACAAATACAGTTGTTATGTGCTTATATCTGTTTGTTTTGTCATATTGCTCCAGGGTGGTTTCATTTTCAGGAAACCCTGCTTCAATTAAGTGTGATGGAACACATGTGTCCCTTATCGGGGGCCAACATCTTCTACTGTTGGCCTTTGAAACGACACTGGCTCCACAGGATAATTGGGCTTTAAAGGGGGATTCTCCCTGGGTGCCGCTCCTTGTGCCTGTCGGCGTGGATCAGCTGACGCCCGCAGTGTCTATAGACTTGTTATAAGTGATCATAAGTGGTTATGCATGTAGCCGTGGCCGCAGGGATGATAGTGATCCCAGGAACCAACGCTCTTTTATTTGAGGCCCCTGACACACAGACAGACAGGCAACATCAAGGTGTGTGACTGAATTTGATCAAATTATATGGTTTTGACTAACTGCAGGTTCATCTTTGAAGTTTTACATGCGCTGAAAAATGAATGAATCGCTGCAAAAGTGACCACCAAATAAAGAGATCAAGCTGCCAAAGTGTTTGGGAATGATTTGTTTGTATTTATAGGGTGTTATTAAAATGGAATATCTTAGTGTGTAATACTGGCTTACATTCACCATCTCTCATACACACACACACACACACACACATACACATGCACACACACTTATGACTCAGCTGTTGCTCTTCTTACCCTTGAGAAAGACACAAACCTCACCCGACATCCCACAGTGGATCACTGTTTACTGTTATGCTCCACTTGAATCACGTCACAAAAACAACAATTTGCAGCCTGTATGTGAACAAAAGACTTCATAATAAAAGCTTATGACAGTGAGCACTTTTTTGACTCGGGAGTAGAAAGAAAAAAGATAAAAGTTTATTCTCCTCATTGCAGAAGGGAGGTTTGCAGGCCATTGTGTCAAAGACAGATGGAGCAGAATGGAAAATTGATTCCATGCAATCATCTCCTGTTGTCTTTTGTCTATACTTGACACCACTTTGGCCTACAGTCTAATCATCTTTCTCTTTGTGCACAGACGTCTTTCTCTTTGAACATATGAACTCCTTGTAACCCTTTTTGATTTTGTTTATTTGGTTATATGTTGTGTTTATGTTGTTGCATGTGTTTTTCAGTGGCTTAAAAGCACAAAAACAGACACCGAGTCGAGGCATTGCATTGTACAACCTGTCTGCAAGCTGCACACACAGACACATGCTGCAACTTTTTTAAAGTAATTTCAGCTAATTGTGGAGATCTCCTAAAGTGTTCTCATAATAGCGCTGGACTTAGAATAAAGTTTTACACCGGCAGAGCGAATAGCTGCCGGGGGCTCAGAATAACTGTGCGAGCCGCCAACAGGAAGAGCATACGAACATGTCTACAGGCCAAGAGCTTTAATTGGCTGTCTGCAGGAATTTCTGCTGTGGCAAACTAATTGACCCACAACTCCCTGGTGCTTTATCAACACAGGGAAATGCCACTGGCCGATAACCAGCCAGCCTTGTAAACCAATCTATAACCAATGGCCAATTTGAAACACGTGTTATAGGCTATTTTACAACAGGTCCCCTCTCCTAGTTGACTGGGATGTTTTTGTGTGCAACAAGGATTTTTTTTTAGGTTCAGATAGAAACACTGTCTGATTAAGAGCTGAAGAGAAATGGAGAGAGAAACAGACTGAGTGAGAAAAGAAGAAAAAGTGCCTGAGTCTGGAGTTTCTGCCATTTAGGTGAATGGAAATTTTTTTTTAAGTCTCAGCATTAAAAAAATACGACACACTCAGCGGTTCAGTATTGTAAGATTTACAGATATTATAATCATAATTATGTTTTCAGTAAATGGGTTTAACAGTAAATAGTGTTGATATTCCAAACTATTAACAGCACCGTGAAGTCACATATAGAACACACTTATGATTAACAAAATCACCAATATCAAAGTTTAATATCTCTGTAGTGTGCAAGTATCCATGCAATATGAAATAATATAATCATTTTTCACCTCATTATGTCATAACATTGCATTCTGTAATAACATACATTATTTTGAAATAACATTTTTCATCGCATTTTGAAATAAACTTGCCTCATTTTGTAATAAAATTACATAATGCAACAGTTATTACAATATTACAAATTGTTATTACTGTAGGACTTTTTTTTAAGAAAATGTAATTATTTTGTACATTATGTAATAAACCATCAAAAAATCACAGAAAATGATACCTTAATTGGAAAAACCATCATACCAGCAGAACAACATTAAGCTTAATTAGAATTAATTAAAAAAAAAACCTAGTAGGATGTTTCATCGGTCAAACCTATATCAAATGTAACTGTATTCATTATAATGGAGAATGAATTTGCAAACTAGAGACAAAAGCTTTACTAATGAAGTATTACTGACAAAATGCAGCAAAGTTTAATACAAAATGCATTCAAGAATTTTATTACAAGATGTGGCATGTTATTACAAAATGGGGTGAAAAATTATTACATATTGCATTTATTACATAATGTGCGCTACAATCAACAGACTTTCACTGGATGAATAATGAATAAAGTTCATTATATTTCAATTTCAAAGAGAACAGTATGGTATTATCCAGTGTTCTCCTTGAAAGTAAAAACCCATAGCTGGTGATTCTAAGAGCCAGTCAAAATAATACTGTCTTATAATCTTCACATAAGTCACTGTTAGCTGATAGTTTACGTTATAGCTCTGTTAGCTTAGCTCTGACAGAAAACAGAACGACTAAATATAGTTGTAATAAAAATCTGTATGGAATTGTCCAAACAAGGTCAGAACTGACAATTTATTCTCAAATCTGAATCAGCAAACAGCTAATTTAATAAAGATCATAACATCACAAAACAATTTTACATGTTCATAAGCCTCATAATCAAACTTTTCTGTAGAACAAATGCCATCATCTCATCATCAAACTCCAGTCTTTTCATTCAGTGCTGCATCCAGTGGTGAAAACAACAACAGTAATTCTAGCTTTTATCGCTGTCACTTTCTTTGTCTCTAAAAGTTTAGTGGTTCTCATTCCATCTGGTCACTTTCTGATGCTTGAGACAAAGGCACTGTGGTGTTAGATTTCCACACCATGGGAGACGAACTGAGCGACTCACTACTCCCTCTAGTGATCATACAAATCAGTGGAACTGAGTGAAAATATTCAGTTCATATCCATACAATCCAATAGACTGGAAATATTGAAAATTTTACATAGTCCCTTTAATCAATAAAGAGATATTTCTGTGGCCATTTACAAATGATTTTTCCTCTCTATTTTATCTTTCTTTAAGTGCTTTATCACCATTTATCATAATATTTAACTTTTTTTCATGAAAATCAGGTATTTTCCCATATTTAATTTACTGATCATGTAGATATCAATAAAAGCTCAGATTAAAGTTGGGGGTTATCATATAAAAAAACAGAAAAAACTGAATGAAATGTGATTCTTTGCATTAAAATTCATAAATAACTGAACATAAAACAAGTGTCTCTGTCCACTGTTACTTATTCAACGCCATGTGTTTTACTGGCAAATCAATATTGTAGAAAATGGCAGTGTTTCCATGTTCAGTACGAAGCCTCTGAATGCCCAATTGGGTCATATTTGATGACCATAAAAAGATGGTAAACTGCATTTTACACCAGGTATTTACATGTATTGATAGGATTAGTGGATCAGAAGTATTAAACATGTTATATTAGGTGATACTTTTGGATGCTGGTGGTAGTTTGGGTCTTTATAGGTTCATATAATCACATACAAAAAAATAACTGCTGCGTTTTCCTCAGCTTAGAATGACTTGTTTCTTAGATGGAGTGGGTTATCTCTACCATGTTCACCATGTTTTTACCGTATAACTGAATGGCCTTCCTCATCTTCTTTCTGTTATATGACAAGTGACATCTCTTCATGTGAGAATACAGTCACAGAAAAAATTATTAGACCATCAAAAGTCATCAAAACCATGGTTATGCAATCTAGTACTAACTCCTGTGTGTATCATGTGACTAAAACAGACA
>JAPTGZ010000001.1:19322027-19333747 GCA_029814645.1 Fowleria isostigma | reverse complement strand
TTGTCTTTTGGTACCAAGGCAGGGTTTATGAGCCATTTGGTGTGTCTGAACCCAGAGATCTCAGCAGGTCACACACATAGGCACCAAACCTTTAAAATCTACAGGACCGCTTGTCTTTGTCAACAACCACAATCATACACGCATTTGCCAATTACTAAAATAACTGCAACAAGGCTTTCGATATGTGGCACATAAGTTGTGATAAGCTGACATTCAACTCATTCAGCGTTTTTAATCTTAAAGACATTAGATGTTATTTGTTTGTCAGTTGAGAACTGGGATTTGTCTGCATTTGGCCCTAGTTTGGTTCAGTTAACATGATCGTTAAATACTATGTTAGCTAACCGTTGCCCTTAACAACTAGGAGATTCCGTCAAAAACTATCATGCCTTCACATTTAACGATCATTGTGTCACTCACGAATAATGAATAACTGCAGTACCTAATGTTGAGGAATTACACTTAATGCGGCGTTTGTTGTGTTTGTGCAATCATCAGGTGCGGGGTTAAATCCTGACACTTACTTCAGTCTGAGACGTAGCTTCAGTGACGGAGAGACAATCTTTCAACTCAGCTGACCTTTAAACTCTAAATCACTGTCTTCTAAATAAGTAACTACTCACTAAACTGCAGGACAGAAAATCTTTTACAGAAGTAGTGGCAGGATTTTTATAGGTGTTACTCAAGTTCGCGCTTTCCGTGTAGCGTTTCCGTCTTCTTCGCTTACTTCCGCTTTGCAGCAGTGACCTAAAGGCGCCACACCGCCACCTGCTGCCCCAGAAGAAAGCAGAAACCAGCAGAAAGTCGCACTGACATTTTCAGGTGTTCGTCCACCGGTTTACAACTTTTTGGGTTTTTTTTCTGCCTCAGAGATTAAATCTTACATAATCTAATAATAATAAATTAGAAAATAAATGACAAAGTGATGGTCAGCTAATGTTTTCAGTGTAAAGGTGTTGAAAGTGCTGTGACACATAGGCAGAATTCTAGTGTTCCTCCACTAGAAAGAGCCCGGAAAGGTTTTTTTTGTTTTGCTCCCCCCCCCGAAATTATCTCCCTCGGAGATTAAATACGCTAAATCTTGTATACTTTAATAAGATGAACTGAGGGGAAAAAAATTACAAATGTGCTGGTTAGCTGATGTTAACAAAGTATTTGATAAATTGTATTACATATATGTTGGTTTATGTACATTTATACAATAGATTCATAAAAAAATTCACTGTAAAGTGAATGTATTATAATATGCAGACATTGTTTTGAAGTAGATCTGGCAGCTCTGAGACAAATATTGCTTTTAAGTAAAACTAATTTTCTCATTAATCCACACAATTTTACATTTTGACTGAAAACTGTATCTTGGAAACCACGGCCAACCAGCATTTTTTACTTTTTTTTTAACTATATATTTTTTAATTTTAGGTGACTTTGGCAAAATCTGGTATAAGTAAAATAGAATTAGTTGTAAAATACACCACGAAATAGCATTTATTGTTGCCTTGTTCGTTCAGTGATTTGGTTTTGATGTGTCCTAGCCCCATGTAATTAGACTGTTGGAATAATCCTGTGTGTTGTACAGTACATTCACTAGGTTTGGTTGTAGAGATGCCACCTGGTGGTAAATCATCACTTCTGTGCATTTGTTTCAAAGATATTTCAACATAAATGAGTTTATCTCTGCACATGCAGTATATAAATGCTTCACCACTGAATACATTTTAAGCTCAGTCAGTGACTGTCACACAAAACCCAAAAAACAAGTGTTATTCTAAATGCTTTATTACTCTAACAAATTAAATAAGAACATATGATACAAGGTGTCTTGAGTTTTTGATTACAATATAGCCTATTATTAACATTTAAATACAGTATCCAATGTTGTAGTTTTGCTGCAGCATTTAATCTAATACTCAGCAATTTCCCATGTCTTCCGATGGTTGAGGAAAAATTTCAAGCTCAAACATTGTAAAATTTAATCAGTATGTTCACATACACACAAATAACTCGATTACTGTAAAAACACAGCATTATGGTTAGATTAAACCGTTCACAGTACTCTGATTTCCACATACCCTGAGTCTGCATAGTAGGTGTTAATCTGGTTAACAGCATGTGGTAAACATTTTCCAAGCACCCCACAAATAAAAAAAGACAATGTGAAGAAAAGTCCTTCAGTTAACAACCATTTACCATGAAAAGAGGCACCAAATAGATGCTCACACTGTGACCTCTTACAAGCGTGAGCAGAATCAGGCTTGAGAATATGGACTGGACTCTGACAAACCATACACATAACTCAGTTACTGGGTAAGCAGAGTACTGCCTTCATTTGTAATCGAATTATAGATGACTATGCAAACACACCGATACCAGTTGGAGTTCAGGACTTCGTTTAAAAGGACAGTAAAACAGACTGTTGCTATGTGAACAGCCAAACAAACCTTCACCTTTAAGGGGGATAAATTCATCAACTCAAAAAAAGAACCAACCACAGATCGCAGGAGCAGCTAGACCTTTGAGAGCCAAGGGGAATTCCTCTCCAACATAAAGTCCTGCCCTTGCTTTTTTGTTGATAAATCAAACTTCAGCAATTCAACAGTAACTTTATGGCAACACTCGTTTACTGCATGGAAAATGTGAGTTTGTGAATACTGTTCCAAGCAATGTTTATGCTCTTCCAAATGACTTTGCATCCACCACCCTGACTCAATGCTGCTTTTACTAAGCGAGGTGAAATATATCTCAGAAAAAAAAGGAAAAAAACAAAACATGTCTTTGTCATTCACTGTCAAGTGAAAACTGGACAAACTGCATGTGCAACTGAAATTATCCACAGTGTCATCAATCTTAGTAATGCGACTGAAAAAGCCATTTTGGCTTCCACTGGTGACTCAATCACTTCTCAATCTTGCACTCAAACAATCATTCTTAAAACTATGTTTTTAGCCCAGATCTGGGCCCAGCAGGCTTCTGTCTCCAGCCCGCAGTTGCCTTCTTTGTCTTCCACTGTCTTCTTGAATTCCTTGTTGACTCAGTGTGCTTTTCGTCCCCTCTAACATGTTAAACCTTTTAGTTGGCAGCAGTTGGCTGAGAAAATACCAAACCTGAAGATGAAAAACACAGAAAAAGAGTAAAATCATCAGATGACACGTGTCATTGAACTGTCCCCAAAGGTGAAGCCAAAACATCTCAATCATTTATTGGCTGCAGTTGAGCTCATAAACCCCACCCTTCCATGTACAAAGGATGCAAAAAATACCATTTTCCCAAAGAGGACATGTCATCTGAGGTAGATTTCAACAGGTTAATTCATGATAATATCGTCAGCTTTCTGATCAGTCTGTTTTGATGCGTCATTTAATGATAAATGTCTGACAGCTGTATTTACAAATCACTGTCAAGAATCCACTACATGACTCTGACTCTGAAGAACAGAAATACCATGGCAGCTCCTGTAGCTGGAGTATTTGGGCATCCATTTCATTTCATCCCTTTCATTAGGACTGTGTAGGTGTTACTGTGTTGGGTTTCCATATTGTACCTTTTGTTCTAGTGGCTGGTCGGAAACTGTCCATGTGTGTTGATAGACTGTTGCAATTTTTCTTCTTTGGCCCTTCTACTGTGGCAAATCTGTGGAATAACACAACATCTCCTGTTTAGTTAAGTGATTAAAAAACAATTCAGACCAAATATGCTGTTGATGGTCACACTCATACTGTGCGTCAGGCCCCTCACCGTTCTTTTCTCCATAAAGCTTGTAAGGAATTCATCTATGTCGACACGTCCTTCTAGGAAGTTTTCAGCCGTCTCCTCTGATTCCTCCTCAGCCTGGTGAGCAGCTACTTTTAATCGGGCTTGAAGAGTACTTAAACTGCAACTCTGAGAGACAGTAAAATGTTCAGGTGAGTATTTTACAGTTCAAGTTCACCTCTCCAGCGTTGAATTACTGAAACAAATCCAGTTTCAGCATTTGAGGAATGTGTATCTGATCGATCACAGCATTGGGTGCATGTCTGCTATGGGCCTTACCTCACTGAGTTCATGCTGTCTCTGCATCTTTGTCTCAAAGGCTGACTTCATCTGAGTCAGCTGTTCGTACTGTCACAGCAGACAAAAAAAAACACAAATCAGAGTCACACAATGTCCTGAATGGGTTTGTTTTGTATGTGGTGTACACGTATCTTCTTTATAATCAGATATAGTTCAAATAAAATTAGAAGAGAAGACAAAACACAAGGATGTGAAATGTAAGATAGTAAAGAGAACAGAATAGAATGTACAACAAATACAAAATAAAATAATAAAAGCAATACAAAAGACCTCACAGACAAAAGCAGAAGATACACAAGCAATAAAACTAAATTAAAAAGAAAAGCACAAGAATAAAATCATGCAACATCAAGTCTATTAAAATGGGTTAAAATAAAGAGTCCAATTAATGACATGTTAATTAACCTTGTAGAGCATTTCTTGTCTTTTCCCTTCCAGTTGTGGCTCCATCTGAAGATTCTTCTCTGTAAATGAGCAAAAGATGCAGAATTTAAAATTAAAATGAAATTAAATGAAAGGGAAATCAATTAAACTATTGTGCTCATAACTGTCTTTGAGTACCAGGTATGTCCAGGTACTTACTGGCCATGTCAATAATACTGTTGACCAACTCCTCTTTATCACTGGTGACTTGTTTGAGTTGTGGCAAAGTTACAAAGAATTCAAGTAGCACATCTTCATTTTCAGACATGTCTGACAACTGGGTCAAACTAGAGGGAAGAAAGAAGAGAAAAATACATATTTAAATTAAAGAGAGAAGAGGACATTCCCTTTATTTCAACATAAAGTAAAAAAAAAAAAAAGTTCATTGTCTTCATATAGAAAGACAGTTGAAAGTGAAAGTAAATTGAAAACTTTACTTCTTTTCACAAAGTTCAGGAAAAGACTCTGGGATTTCAGGCATCTTGTACATGTGTCCATTCAGTCCAGCCTGAAACACACCGTGGTCGAAACGTGTGACATTAGTGAATTAATCTGCTGTCTGTGTATAATGACTCAGGCCCCAGTTAATGTTCTATCAGTGGAGCCATTATTATTGTGTACAATGTGAGACTTAGGGGGATGTGAACCTGTGAGTCTCCTGTAGGAACCGGCAGTGGGAGGTCAGTGATGAGTCCATATGGGAGTGGCGCTCGAGGGGGCCCATGAGCACTGTCGACGCCTGGGTGAGGGATGGGAGCTGGAGACGGGGCAGGTGGCGGAGTCTGACTGGGACCCACATGGCGAGGACCATAATGGAAACCCTGAGCTGGGTAAGGAGGGATGCCTGATGGCTTGTACATACTGCTGTAGTGAAAGAGAGTATGAGGAAGTCATTATTTTAGTAAAAACATGACAAATACATCACTAAAACTTAAAAAGTCTCATAAAACTGGCTTTAATTTCATGAAAGGACTCTAATATTCAAAATTATTCCTGATTTTAATTCAAGGTTTCTGCAGCTTTTGATAAGACCTATTTTATGTCCCATTCTGAAAGGATGATGCTCCTGATGTGGATACAATACTCACTGATGCTGGTGTTCCTCGTAACTTTGTATTTTTTTGACTTCCCAAGTAGCCCAAAATCTAATTATAAATTTTCTAATTCGAATCTATTTGTGAAACTGATTGAAATCAAATATAAAACATTTAAAGAGTCCTTTCATACATTAAAGTCTAAATCAAGTAGAGCTGCACAATATATCATTTGAGCATCGTCATCGCAATGTACGTGTGTACAGTAGCATCACAGGTCCTGCAATGTAGGAGGCAAATGAATTCACTATGTCCTCATCTAATCTAATCTCCAATCACAATTGCTCTTAATCAGTTTGCCGAGCAGACCATGCCCCTGCACATGGAGTGAGTAACTGATAACAACACTGAAGAATGAGCAAGAGAAAAAAAAAATCACCAAAAAATAAAGTCTTGGTGCCAAAAAGGAAAGCACTGTCAGTTCCTTGGAATTATTTTGGCTACACGAAGGAGGTTATTGAAACACGTGTTCTGTGTTGACAGTGTCTTGCACCTGTTACAACAACCAGAGGAAACACAACTAATTTATTTGACCATTAACGTCATCACCACACAGCTATTATATCCTCCTGAATATTTTATCATATCACAATATATATTGCAGGGTTAAAAAAAATTTTTTTAAAAATCACAATTTCATTTTTTTTCCAATATCATGCAGCTCTAAAACCAAGGTTTATCTTGTGGTTACAATAAGGTTTTATTGCACTGTGGTGGGTACACGTAAAACAATGTGCAACTACTGATGACTAACTGAATGACACATTTAATGCATACCAATACCGTTGTCTATTTAATATCAGGTGGTGTTGCCCTCCTGTCTTTCTGTATTTCTCTCCTTTCTTCTCATAAAATATCTTAAAGGTTCAGGAGATTTACATTTTTCATGATATGAGGTTTCATCTCTTCCTCTACCCATGTGCAACAGTACTTCATTTCCTTCTTCTGTTTGGCAGCTGACTGTAGCCTTCTGGAACTTTCTGTAATTGGTCAGAAAGTTCAAAACATTCCACATAATTTATACCAAAACTACATCTTTGACCAGGAGGGTGGTATCAGACCTACAATTTTAGTTCAGATGAAACTATAAAGTCTAAAAGTCTGTATCAAATGAAGTAAGTTTGAAAGCACCTCAACATATTTTAAGCCCTAAAATTCAAATACTTGTACTTAACTAACATGTGGAAACCTTGTTAGGGCTGCGTGTCTCTTATAGATGCAGCAACATGAAGGTTAAATGTGTACTCGCTTCCATTGTGTGATACTAAATATCAAAGAAACCTCTCAAATATTGGACATATTTTTTGTACTTGAAATACTACATTTAAGGAATGACACTCACTATGGGAAGCCTGTGGGCCCAGATGACATCAGGGCAGGCGGACTCTTCCAGAACTCATCCAGTAGACTCTGAATGACTTTACCCAGATCAGAGTGCATTCCGAACTACAACACACAGAACACCAAACATTAACGGATAATTAGCAACCCTCATAATGATGAAGTTATGCACAGAGAGATAAAAATACTAATGTTTTGGAATATGTAAACCTCACAGCCCAACGACTGTCAAAAAAAGGTGATCCATAACCTGGAAACACTAGCATGGACAATGACTTACATTCGTGATGAGGGGACTTGTGACCAATGTGCCATTATTGCTGTCGACTAAATGGTGACCAACAGGAGGGTACACACTAACCACTGGCTTCTCCTGAGGGAACTGAGGAGGCAGCAGTCTAGAGAAAGCAGAAATATGACAAGTTTATCATTCACGACTTACAGCGAAGAGTATTTAAAGTACTTGTTATGTAAATTAATAATTAATAAACACCAAGATCCTCTAGAGTTCTATTATCCAAAACCATCTGTCCTCTATTGCAGTTAGGTAGTCCTGTCTACAAAGACATGATCAGACTCCATGCCAAATGACCAATGTACAGTGTAAATAATCACTTTTCCAACAGAAGTCACAGTCCAAACCATGTGACTGTCTGATGTTCAGACAGCCCGCTGTTTTATTCAACAATATACTGATGTGATGTCATGTGTGAAAATGTACTCACATATTAACACTAATGGTGGCGTTGTTGACTGTAAATGGTATCCTGTACTCCACATCCTTTTGAATCTCTGCAAGGCTGTTAAAGAGTAAAAACACAAAAATGTCACATTTCGTTATATTGTGCCTTCAGTCGGGTAGTGTATTTTCAACAGTCAATTAAAATATGTCTGCTTTAATAAAAACTACTAACACAGATTTATAACAATTCAAAGATGTACACTGATGAGACTGTGTTATTTTCACTGCCCAAGAAGAATCAGTACTTTTGGAATAAAATTCTTGTTATTTCTAAATACTTGAAAAATTAATGAAAAGGAAGCAAGATCAATGAGAAAACAGAGGATAAGTTTTTCAGATCAAATTATGACCTTAAATTTACATTAGTAAATAATGGCTAACAATGATATATGTAATCTAAGTATTTTACTATTGAACTGCCATAATATTTGAATTTGAGATAATTTTAATTAACTTGAGTATTTCCATTTTATGTCAGTATTCCACTACACAAATATATTTAACTAATATGCTTTCATTTGTCTATCAGTATGAACAAATTTTCTGAATATTCCCCATCTTACCATAAACAAAATATTTTAAAAAGTGGAAATTGCCTGGCTATAAAGGTAAAAAAAAAAAAAAAAAATCAGAGCTGGTTAAACATTGCATTTCTAGATGTGTGATTTTAGCAGTGACCCTAGAAGAATTTGGGATTTTTTTTGGCCATTTTTCAGATAATATGAATGATAATATAAAATATTTTCTTTCACTCATGGTTAGTGGTTGAGTGAACCCATTTATCAAACAAATGTGTTTGCTTTGAAATGATAATGATACCAAAAACTAGCCAAATGACTCTGACCAAAAGTTTACATACCCTAGTTCTTCATACTCTGTATTGGCGCCTTTAACATCAATGACGGCTTTTAAGTCTTTTTTGGTCATTGTGGATGAGGCACTTTATTTACTCAGATGATAAAACTGCCCGTTCTTCTTGGCACAACACCTTCACTTCCTTTAAGATTTAGGGTTTTCTTGTCTGAACTGCATGTTTGAGACCTCCCCACAGTGTCACTTATGAGCACAACTGTAAATGCAGCATCTCAACAGAATACCTACATGGTTAAAATGTCCTCAGTCTTCAACATCTACAGATGTAAAACACAACATAAAGGATGGGTATGCACATGACACACACCTACTTCCACCCTCACAATAAGTTTCAGTATTACTCATCCCATTTCTCCATGTTTTTCCCACCATCTTTCCTTCAAACAACACAAACGTTTTCCATTTGGCGTCGGTTTAAAATGTCTAAATATAGCTGACACCAGATGCCCTGTGATAGCTTTTGTTTATACCCTCACCTCCACCTGACTGCGTGTTATAAACTGTGACAAAGACGATGGAGCTTCTTGGTAAACAAATGTTAATACTTTAATCTCTACATCTAATTAGCCAGCTCCTCCCAAACCGACATGTGCGACAACTTGGTGTGACAAACACTACGATGATCACACGACAGGGACAGTCACATTGTTTTAAAAATAGACTCCGTGACTTGACTGTTCGGTGATCATCAGTTTGAACAGCGCACACCAAATCATGTTTAGCTAGTTAGCTAACATGAGCTGTTAGCATTAGCCGTTCGGGGGCTAAATCAAAACACTGGAGCTGTGAGTTCACGTAGCATCGGGTGGGTCGTGTGTATGTGTATATGGTCTGTTTGGGGTATAGGTAAGGTAAATGTAAAGAAGGTTGGGACTATTTTTGACTACCTCATAGACTTAGACATACTTACATGTTAGTCAGAGGGTTAGCTAAGCTAGGTAAACATCAGCTGTACAAGTAAACAGAGCACACATGGCCCTAAAACAAAGCGACCCAAGAGACGTTTGTGGGAATAACTATGTCGAAAGGTTGAGAAATAATATTTAATGGTTTCGGGGACGGAGGTTTTTGACGCCTGGGTTCCCGTTCACGTTACCTGGGGTGAGCAGCTTTAAGTGACTCGATCTGCCTCTGTTTCTGTTGCTGTAAGCTGTTCAGAGGAGGAAGAGGTCCGGAGCCTTTGGACAGGGGGAAAAGCCAGTTCATC
The DNA here is from genome assembly GCA_029814645.1 of Fowleria isostigma. NCBI lineage: Eukaryota > Metazoa > Chordata > Actinopteri > Kurtiformes > Apogonidae > Fowleria > Fowleria isostigma. Next base: position 19,324,017 of record JAPTGZ010000001.1, on the reverse strand, counting down.
CTCTTCTGGCTAAACCAAGAGCCGGGTTTAGTTACTGAATCTAAAGGCCCACGAAGACGAAATGTGAGAGAGACTGAAACCGGCAGAACACGATGAGGTCTGCGGTGCTAACCCGTATTAGCCGCTTGTCGACTCGTTGAGTGAATGTTGTCCAAACGCCGCTGACTGCGTCCGGTTCCGTTACTACATCACATGGCGTATCCCTGTGTGGCTTGGAATCACAATTCTGCGTTATGTCTAGGAGTTTCTGAGAAAATTGTGCTCTGAATCTAACACCACTAAAGCGACAGATACTTAAAGCTAAAGACAACCACCTCCCGAGTGAACAGCAGGAGCTTGAGCAACTTATTTACGTGTTACGTCAACCTGGACTATACGTAAACGTAACTTCCTGTTTTCATGTTTTCCTTTTCGTTATTTTTCCACGATCAAATGTCTTTTAAGATAGGCTTGAATTTAAATTCTTTTTAATAAATATTTTATTATTATTAAACCTATAAAAATGTATAAAAAACAAAAAGGTTGATTAATATGATCGTGAAATCAGTCTGTTATATTTTATTCACCGGTAGACGCATTGAGTACATTGCCACCTTATTAATTTTGTTTGTTAAATTCCATATCCAGAAATGCAAAGTGTTGAAAATAACCCCACTTTACAGACTCCTAGCTGAATCTGAACATTTCATATACAGCTTCTAGACTCCCTCAAATGTGATGACTGTCAAACGATATGAAATTTTTACAGAGAACTAATATTTTAGAATCCTTGTCGATTGTATGTTTGCTTTTGCTCTTTGTTAACTGCTATTTTTAAAATAAAGTTCCAAAAAAACCAAAACTTGGTTGCTTAGCAACACTCAGTGTACCAACAGTTCCTGTTAGCTGAAATCTTACCGACAGTGGATGACATTTGCGCATTTGAGGACATAACTACAGTAACCAAAATGGATTTCACTTTTGACGAAAAAACGCAGGAACTGAAGCGCAAACTTCAACTTTTAGGTAAGTTCGTCTGGTTTCTGATCGCTGTATAACTAAATTAGCCAGATTGTGGAATCTGGAAAACTGACGTGTATTGTATGTTAACGAGTCATGTGCCAGTTTGTGTAACTGTAAAGATCCCAGAAAAAATAGTGTATGTGAATGTAAGTCACCTTTGCATATGTGTAATATGGGTGAATTTGTGCACCAGAGGCCGAAAGTACGGCCTTTTATGAGAACACCCAGACTACCATGAGAAGGAATAAAGAACTGATCCAGCGCCTGAGGCAGGAGAACAAGGGCCTGTTGAGGAAACAGGCCGAGGCTGCTGCTGTAAGTAAAGTCAAATTAGTCTCATCAGTGGAAAAGTACAAAAAAGTAATGGTATCCATTTTATTCAACTTTATACATCTAGTTCAATGTGTTTATTCAACTTTATGCATCCAGTTCAATATGTTTATTCAGACATTTTCAAACATACATGCATTTTCAGGGTACAATGTTTGAAAAAACAAAAACTACATTTGTCTGATATTCAGTGTTTATTTTTCTGATTAGTTCAATGTTACTTATCCACAATCACCCCACTATCACAAATACAATCTGTACAATATACACTTTAATTAGATCCTCTGTATTATTGTAAAAGACTGAAGGAAAAATTTACATGTACGTTAATTTTTTATATTTAACTTTTTATGCCTGAAATAGTCATGGAAAAAAAAATAGACCATACTATGTTTTCTTCAATTTCTTGTTCATTTTAATATCTGGTATAACTAAAGATACATTTGTTTGGAAAAATATAACAACAAAAGTAGCTCATAATAGTTTAATTTCAGAGCCGATATAAATTTTTCATGGTTTTCTTGATAATAAACAAGGTCATTTAAGTTCTTAAATCAACATCTATGGCATTGTACTGACAAAAACAGTGCTTTTAGGCATTCCATGTTTTCTTTTCTTTCTGTTTTAGTCACATGATACACACAGGAGTTAGTACTTG
>JAPTGZ010000001.1:19287524-19298310 GCA_029814645.1 Fowleria isostigma | reverse complement strand
AACTAATTTTTTTTTGTTTGGATTATGTTTAAAGGGCTAATTTTATTTAAAAACACATACTTTGTCGCTATTTTTTAATGGTTCAGGTTTTACAGGGTTAAAGAGGTACATTGATTTGGGTTTTACTTATGAATGTCATTCAGAGCTCATCCAAACAGAAATGTTTTCACATGTAAAAGGATATGATGACTGATGGATGAATTAGGAACTCCATATATCTATAGAGAATGATGGTTAGATACTGGGTGGAGTAAAATCAATGTCATATGGGATTGACACAAAACACTGACAAAAAAGATGCAAGAAAGCATTCAAACTAATACTACACAAAGGAAAGGAGGACTAAAAAGAGATGAGAATTATTACATCAGGTCAAGACCAGAATAAAAATAAATATAATAACATGAACAGAATTTTCTTATTTACATTTTTTATTGTGGTCAACTACTACTGAGATGGTTGGAATTTTGAACAAAAAGAGAACTAAAGAAAGACACAAAACATAGGATGAAGAATGAAGGGACAGAGGACAGCTGGGTCTGTGTACCTCTGCTAGGTCAGAAAAGAGGACTTGACTGGCGCTTCGCCTCAGAACGTCCCAGTAACTCCGTGCCACAAACTCCTGACTGTCTTTTTTTAGCACCTGTAGAAGTGGTCAAGCAGGGCCAAGGTCAGTTCGCTTCCAACCACCTCAGGAAGCAAACGTCTTCTGCATTTGTTGTCATTAACAACAGATGTATAAGACTTTCTACTGTTTCATACTGGGTTACGTAAAGCATGACAATAGCATTCATTTATCGAAAAAAAAATGTATCAAAATACTTCTGATGGCATCTGACACGTAGTTAACTCACTGTATGCCAAATAGACAGAACAAATAATGAACCAAACAGTAGGAATTATTGTCAAACGCTATTTCCATGACTTTATTGTAATTAATGATGAATAGACCTTATGGGAAAAGCAAGCAAAATAATTAGAAAATATAAATAAAACAAATCATAAAGGCTACCATTAGGAATTTTATTTAACTGTAAATTAATCCCAGATATTTAGCACACAGCACAAAATATGCTAGAGACAAAGTGGAGGGACAAAGAATCAGAATATGCAAATCAGGTAAACAAAATTATTTCCTTAAGTAGTTTTAGACAACACAAAGGATTACTGAGAGGGGAGGAATGGTTTATATTTACTCTAGAATAATAATTAATTAAAAAAAAAACATAAATAAAATGTAAAAAAAGTAAAAAGAAAAACCTCCAATAGCAAGCATCCATGTATTATTCATATCATATAAAGCAGCTTGACACATTGACGGAGTGTATTCTGCCTTTATAAAAGCTAACCGTGGTGCTGAGCCCCTGACCACCCACCTCGTGTTTCTCTCCAGGGACAACGCAGCAGCAGCCATTTTAACATGACCCTGTTTGGCTCTTAACTCCACAGTGACAATGCAGCTATCCATCACAACACTGACAGGATGACGAGTGTGTGTGTGAGAGTGTGTGTGAGAGAGGGAGACAATTTTCAGTCCAGATATTAGCTGCATTTACTAGAAAATAATGTCATCGCAGCACAAAATTATATCATAACAATAAATACATGCATGTTTCCTCAAACTTTTCTTCATAATTTGAGAAATCACTTGAGATAATACTCTTTTACAATTATTTTAATGTTTGTTTAATATTATTAATTTGCTATTATCTATCTTATATGTGATCAATAATCATTTTATTTATGGATCATTGGAAAATAGTGACAAAGAAAAAGTACAAAGAAAAAATTTCCTTAACAATGTTAAAATGAGCCAATTGTTTGTATGCTGACTCAATTATAAATAATTTAAGACTAAATACTGTACTACTATAACCAGTGACACAATTCTGTGGTAGAACCTGGTGATGCTGTTACCATAGACCTTCAATACAACACAGTCAAATATTTGGTCATTTTATTCACATATAACAATGTCTAAATGACATGGATGTATTTCATAATAACTTAAGTGCCAGAGTACCACCATGGAAGAGCTTTAACTAAACTATATTCCATTATTTGCCTGGTTTGGTAAATACTGCATATACAAATAAAATCTTTAAATAAAAGTGTTCAGGCCTTGGACAAAGTTGTGTTCTGAGAATATTCACATCTTTTCAACATTAATAACATGTAAACTTACATTCAACCAGCAACAGAAGCATTAATTGAGTTGTTGTCCAAAACAACTATCATGTTAGATTGGCAGAGAAAACCACTCTGGTACCCCATGTCGTATAAAACAGAAACTTAATGAAAAGAAAAAAAAGAATAGAAATTATTGCACATCTTTGCGATATGAATATTGCACAGTCCGTTATTGCAATATCAATATTTGTGAGGCCCTAAAATATACATTTGTGGTTATTTCAATAAAATTCTTTCCTCTTTGTATTAATGAAAATCTCTAAACTACCAATAAGAACACATACTTCCAATCAAACGGCTCATGTCCTGTCCAGGTCTAAATTGGAGAGTGGCTGATTGTGTTTTGAGCTTTGGAGTGTCTCCAGTCATCTGAAATCACATCACTGTCTTTTTGTAAGAGTTCATCTCTCCTGACCTCTTAAATCTATTACTTCTGTCGTGCCATCCCTCTGTCCATTCATCTGGCCCTCAGCCATCATCCCCCGATCAATCACTCAGCTGCCCTGACAGATGGACACCCTTTTTCCAACATATTATTTTTTTTCCTATCGCTTGCTTTTTCTTCCATCCATTCAACCTGTCAATGAGCACATTTCACTGACAGCAGAGGATCAGGTGGACTAGATCAGGGTTAAGGCTTTTTCAAAGACCAGGTCAGAACACAAAAGTGGCTGACAGGCATTAAACTGAGTCCTTTAAGTCTTCTGATATAACTGACATTTACACCTGACAAACCTACATGAGTCCACAGAATGAAGGAGCAAAGACCAGGCAAAAAAAAACACAAGACAACTGAAGAACAGAACGAGTTTCACCTGATTAGACAGAAACTGAACAGGCTTTACTGTAATAGCGGCAAAAGCCATTATTTAGACAGTCTGGGTAAAATACAGCTGAATGCCAGCAATAAAAATATTCTACAGCTTTAATCAACCTCACACATCCCTCCATTCATCCTTCTGTCTTTGCTGAAATATAATTACATTTGTCAAGAGCTTGCAATATCTCTTTATGAGTATAGTGCTGGGCGGTTATCTCCAGAGTTTTATTTTGCGCTTTTATGTGGGTTTTGATTTTTGTTGATGATAACATAAATCAGTACATTTCCTCATGTCAATATCAAAAGGGTGTTTCAGTTAGCATGAAGCAGTTGTAAAATATAATTACTTTTTCCTGTGTAGTAAAAACTGAACAATAAATAAAAATGTAAACAACTCAAATATTACTTGGTTTTCAAACAAACTATTCACTGTCTGTAGTGGGTGGATTACACAGGTGTGTTTATTATTTCCCAAAATGTGAGTAATTCATTGCTTCATTATTACCTCCGCCAAGGAGGTTATGTTTTTGCCGGCGTTTATCTGTCTGTCTGTCTGTCTGTCTGTGTACAAAATNNNGGGTCCTTAGCCTGAAAAACATTGAAAACCCCTGCTATAGTGTATATATATATAGCGGAGAGTAAAAAATTTGTGCAGTCCAAAAAAATTCCGACCAATGTACATATTCATCTGGTAAACCACCCAGCACTACCTGACTCAACTACAAAAATAGGATGACAAAAGCAAATTCTTACAATCGGTAATTCTGGAAATCATACATATTGACATGAATGTTAAAGTCAGTCCAATGAGAGATAAGTCTAAATGTTCTGAAATGTTCCGAGTCTTGGTTTTACTGCCCTTAAATACAGTCAGATCCACCACTTCATAAAAGCATATAGTGTAACCCGAGGTATCCGACACTTAGCTCAACAACAACACACCATTTTCATTTCAGCTCTGTGCAGTCACTAACACCTAGTTCCCTGTTGTTCTGTTCACCCCTTCATCTATGTCTATCTTTTCAGGGAAGAACAGTAAGAAGACTATAGGGGTTATGGTTGTGGATACATACGCTGTTCACGGGAGCAACCTGATATCCATACAGCTGCATACTCTAACACAGAGAGAGAGACACGAGGAAGAGGAGGAGGACAGAGCATGCAGTCAGAGAGGAAGAGGAGGAGGAGGAGGAGGAGAGAAGGTAAAAGACATGTTAGTACATGCGAGGAAAGAGGCCGTGGATACACTCTGCAGGAGGATGTGTCATTTTCAACACATCTGCCATTACATTTTACAACACACTTTTTGCGCTACAACACTGTTGCTTTACTATTATTAGAATTAAAACTTGTATAGCTTACACATGTAATATTTTATGTACAGTACTCTGCAAAAAAAATCGTTTGCAGACCACCTTTAGTTTTGTTGTTTTTGCAGGGTTTTAATGACTTTGCATCTGTATTTATCAACTGATTAAGACATAACAGGAACATAAAGGAAATATGTGCTCAGTACCAAAACATACAGAACTAATTGGCCTCTACAGGTGAGAATGCCTAGTTTTCTTAAATGATCCAGTGGTATATTCTCCCACGCTTCATGCAGAATTAAAACATTTTCTTAAATAAATGTTTAATGTTGTTTAATGCTGTACATCTTTCCTGTATATTCCACTTGTTCATTTATTGATACAGAAATTCAGAAATGCATACGTATGGCCATTTTCACCTTACCAAAACAGCAAACCAGTTGGTGGCCTTGATGTCTTGCTCAGTACTGTGGTTGTTAATTGCTAAATGAATAGGTAAATTTCAACTTCACCAAAATCATGAGTAATATATCACAGAGTAAGAATATAAATAAGTTTAGGTTACCAAATTGTCAAGGAAAAACTGTATAATAATTAAACTTTTTGCAGCCTCTGCTATAGGTTCCGTGTGGCGACTTTGCCTAAATATGTCCAACATGTTTAAATTTATACCCTGAAGATGGAAATACATAACAGCTGAGTGACATGCAGTGTAGTACAGCAGTGTGTGCCTTATGCAGTGTATCCAATTTAACAAGTACACAGTGAAGATAACCTGTCACAGTAAAACACTGTCAAACACAGTTTCTCTAAGGCAACATGCACTGAAACAGAGCTAGATGAGCGACTTCATTAACACAAACACATTTTTACTTACAGATGGCTGTTAAACTAATTGGATGATGTGACATTTCAATACATCCTCATTTACAGCTTAATGATAAAAAATTCTCACAAGTGGTCAAGTATTACTTCACACAAGGATGTATTAAAATGCTATTTAATGTGGGGAAAATTCACTGACAACTCTCCTCCAGTGATACATTAAGCATTACTGAAATCCAAGTCTAAGAGTTAACATAAAACCTACTGAGCCTTGGTCACTGCACTGTTGGCTGAGCTAAAGGTAGTAAAATAAATGAATTTCATGTCATAATTTTTTTCCTTGTTCATCCCCTTCTTGATCTCTGTTACCAACATTCTTACCAACTGCGCCGACTTCTCTGCATCTCCCTTCCTCCCTTTCTTCTCATTTTTCTTACGGAAGATTTCCTGAAGCTGTAATGTGAGGAAAAACACCAGGATTTCATGTTCAAATCATAAAGACCCAAACATCCACTGGTGATCAAAACTATCTAGTCATGTAAACTGTTTTACTGTTGATCCACTAATCCTATAATACATGTAAATAACTGGTGCAAAATGCGGTTATTCATCTTTTCATGGTCATCAGATATGACCCATTTGGACTTTCAGAGGCTTTGTAGCGAACATGGAAACATCATCATCCTCTTCATCATTGATTCACCAGTAAAACCCAAGGAGCTGGATCAGTGACAGTGGATGGCCACACTGGGTTTACGTTCAGTTAATGGTATACTTTACAGAAAAGGTCACTTTTTCTTCAGTTTGTCTGTTTCTGATAATAACCCTCACTTTTAAACTGAGTTTAAATGAACATTTAAACAATCAGTGAATTAAATGAAGGAAAATATCTGAATTTTACAACTAAAAAAAAAATAATACAGAGGATAATATTACAATAAATAGTGATAAATCACTTAGGAACAGTTCGATACAGAGAAAAATTTATTTGGGAATGGCCACAAAAGTAACATTGGGTCTTTATGGGTTAATTAAGCTCTGTTTGAGTTTCACAGCAAATTCTCAGAGACTCAAAATAGTCAGTCAATGATGAAAATATGACCAGCATATATTATTTTTCTCATTTCTTCTCAAGATATATCAGATATCATCTTATAAAGCCACATTAACGTCTATGTTACAAATGAGTTTATTTAGTTTTCCTAAATGTGACTGGTACTGATGTAAAATGCTTTCTCCAGTCACTTCATATATTTAACAGAGTGAATAATACTTCTCTGCTCCCAGTAAATGAGAGTAAAAACTGATATTGCCATAACATCCTGACAAAGACAGTTTTCTATCAGTATCAGCGACTCACCACCAAGAACTCCCTCTTGTCCACCATCTGGTTGCCGTCTGCATCAAACATATTGAAAGCAATCTTAAAGCCAGCATGGGGCTCTGGAGAACAGAGAGGAAAGCACATAGGGTGAGTGTGGGTGTGTGTTTAAAGCAATTTCAAACCCAGAAATAGCCTGAGAAGACGTGGCATATAGGACAGACAGGAGGGAGAAGTAGCAGGTGTCCAGGCCTGTGGTCCCTCTGAATTTCTACTGTGAGCTCCAACGCTGAACAATATGCAAAAAAAAAAAAAAAATTGAACTGTGATCATTCTGACAGACATTAAGGTTGTAACATATGTCGTTTCAGTGAGAGTGGTGTATTATTTTTGTTTTTTGTTTTTTTGAGTGGAGTCTTGCTTGACTTATAAGGATATTTTTCTTATGTCAGGAGAATATGATTTACGATTCCAGGTCATCTCTGCACACTAAAAAAATGCAGTGTCAATATTTCAGAGTCAAGCTATTTTAACCTAGATAAAGTATTTCTAACTCTGTGAAGAGTTAACCAGCTCTAACAGTAGAGTTGAAAGTCAGGGTAAATTTCTGCACAGATGCAATGTAAAATTCAACTCTACAGAGTGATGATTATTACCAGTTTGCTGCATTGCATTGTGGGTACTGGTAATTTTACTTATAGTGTTCTATTTTGTATGCAAGGGTTCGGGGGGAGGGGTGTTGTGTTCATGTTTATTTAGGTTATTGTGTTTGTTTTACAACGTTTAGTGGCCTATTTTATGTTTATTATTATTATTACCTCCACCAAGGAGGTTATGTTTTTGCTAGCGTTTGTCTATCTGTTTCTCTGTCTGTCTGACTGTTAGCAACTTTACACAAACACTACTGGATGGATTTGGTTGAAACTTTCAGGACATGATGGAAATGACACAAGGAACAATCGATTAAATTTTGAGAGTGATCTGACATTTTACTCCTGTCCAAATGCGCTAATTCGGTTCAAATGGGGCTAGGTACGCACTCTGCTCTCCTCCATACGGGTGTGGGTGGGGCTACCTGCACTTCACTGAGCAGTGTGTGTGTATTGTGAGGAAGGGGGAGGGGCCAGGTACCAGGGCAGTGTGCTCCAAACAGTCTGTCTGTCTGTCTGTCTGTTTGTATCTGTCTTTACTTTACTTACTTAATTTTACGCAAAAACTACTGGACAGATTTTGAGGAAATTCAAGGATTTTTTTTAAAGGATTCTTTAACATCGGGAGATAGGACCATTTTCGGCATGTGTGCATATAACTCCACAAAAAAAATAGTCAGGACGTGATACAAATAAATGCAGGATTATTACTTTGGTGTGAGTCACAATATGGGGCAAACTATCATGCTTGGTGCAGGTCTGCACTCTCTGAGTGCTTTTCTAGTTTTTTAATGTGACACCATTAGTCAATCTTTCAGCCAAAACAATGCCTAACCTGAATGTTGCTGTGAAGTTGTCATTGTATTACAAATGAGAAGGCCTTTGCTCTTTCAAAGTAAGAGCACTCCCTGGGGTAAGTGAAACCCACCGAGCAAATGATCTCCCTTCTACTTGTAAGTGCAACAATAACACACTTAATCTATCATTACTACCCCAAGAGCTACTTCAAGAAAGTTCTGAAACTCACCTCATGACCCCCCACCTTGGGGACCCTTGCAATTCTACATTGTTTCAATATTAGCGGTTAGTGTTGATTATGTACACTACATTAGTTATTGAATAACACTAAGCAGTGTTGATAATGTACACTATAATAGTTATTCACAAACACTAAATAGTGTTAATATTTAACATTATATGAGTTTTTTTTAAAACAACACAGTGTTTATACAGTGTTTATAATTGTAATTCTTTCAAAAGTGTTAATTTATTGTGATTCCCATATATACACTAGGACAGTGTTGATTTTGACTCTGAGAGTGTTACATTTGCAATTTCAAATTTGCAGTGTGTAACACCATAGTGCTTCATTTAACTTACTGTTATCACAAAACTGCAGCTTCTCCAACTTAGCTTCACTATACTTACTGAGTAATATTTTTATGCTTTTTTCAGCCCTAATGACCCCTACATTTAGATATCTACATTTTGCTGCACTTACCTCCCTTTACTTAACAATCAGCTGTAAATGTTGATATTAGTGCACAGCCAGCCTGCATGTGTAAAGAACATGACAGACTCAAAAATAAAGTCAGAAATGAAAGCCATTCTATATGTGGCTCTTTGACATAATAATTACAGGGTTTTACAAAGGAATAATTTTGGGAAAAAAGTGAACAACGAGTACAGCCTTAATCCTGTTGCCAACACACTTAAAATGTTGAATAGGCAGCGTTTGAAACATTTTTCTTCTGCCTCTCTCTGTCTTTATTTCTGTTGTACCTCAAGGGGAAGGGGAAACCCACCACGTGTATGTGTCATCACTGCTTTGCTGAGTTCTGGGTGGGCTTAGTTATTAACAAATACAATGATAACACTGCAAAAACATAAGACACATTTTCTGTCATTTCATTGTCTTGTATTGAGCAAAAAACTGTCTGGAATAAATAAATTTTGCAATAAGAATGGGAGAGGTAGTCAATATTTAAGCAAGTTATGCTGATTATAAGAATTTGAATATTTTTCATATTATTTAAAAGTCAACACTCTTAAAATAACAATATCTGATTAATCAAGGTTTTCCTTCCTGAAAACCTCCATCTTAAATGGCAAAATTGAGAGCGTTCAGACTCAATAAAAACTCAAAATGGAACCTGATTGATTTATGTAACATAGTAATTGTGAATGTGTTTCTCCAGTCACATATAGCATGTAGTTTTAGTAAAGGAGTGCTTTCCATTTTATTTGTTTTGTTCTCAGTTCTTATAGCCAGAAAATAAGCAATTAAAATCATAAATTGTTCATAACATAAAAAAATAAAGCTTGTAGTTTATTTTTGGTTAAAGGTAAGGTAGGAGATGTTTTTCTGGGGCATTTTTTTTTACTATATTGCTTAAAATTCCCTTCACACACTGATTGCAACTAATTCATTAAATGGTCCATTCATTTTAACTGGCCCATTGAAATGAATAATGATGATATGTCTATCAAACTCAACTGCCATTTGTCCCTCCCCCTCTGCACGTACTCCTCTTTGTGTACAACTCAGCATATTCTCAGAGGCATGGAGCACTTGTACAGGAAAAGAAGCCAAGGCCAGAGCTTGGCTAGCTATATTAGTTATATTAGGATGTAAAGTTTGTTGTCAAGCTGTTTTGTCACTAATATAAATCACTATAGAATGTAATATTAGCCAGCTTGGTATAAATCGGGGCTGTTCCACCAACAAACCTAACAATGAAATGCACAGGTTACCGCGTTCAAAGCAAACTGTAGTGGGCTGCTGGCCTGACATCAGTCGTATTGCGATCAGCAGTTCTTACTAGCCAGAGATTACTTAGAACACATATCAAAATAACAAGTGACAAGTCTAAGTTCTACGCACGGATCCGCAGACCGGGGCATGAATCCACTGGGTTGAGCTGATGGCACAGCGCTCTTGGAAATACAGTATGCATTGCACATTCTGGTACTCTGAAGGCATTGCTGAAGACATGTACTTTCAAATTGTGTATATTCAAAATGTAACTTGCTTGAACCGTTTTCCCAAGATTTCCTACCCAACCTTTAAGTCTAGCTCAAAATTAGCTGGAATATTTTATCAAGACAGAGATTACTGCTGTTACTGTTTTCTTTCTCTTATTGCTTGCGGTGAAACTTTTGTCTTCTGAACGTGATCACAGTATACTGCTAAGGAACTTTGAGATTAATACAGAGAAAATAAGAAAAAGGTGGACAAGAAGTTTAAAGAAGACGTGGAAATGGACTCACTTGTCAGGATGCAGAGCAGGAAGAGGTACTCTGTGTATGAGATGATGCCTAATATTGAGATGAAGACAGAGAGAGTTAAGGAAAAGGTCACATTCAGCACACACATACACAATGGTTACAGCTGTTCAAAGGCTGTGGACACACACACACACATACACACACACACATACTCACGCTCACACACACTAACAGGCATAATCCCTCCTTTCATGAAGATAGCATCTTAAAATGTGTCTTCTCAAGCTGAGCTGCCAACAGCCATTTGGCCACACACCGTTTCTTTTTCTACACCCTGAGTGTCCAAAGTAAAGACATAGACGGGTTGGAAGTGTGTGTGTGTGTGTGTGTGTGTGTGTGTGTGTGTGTGTGTGTGTGTGTGTGTGTGTGTGTGTGTGTGTGT
>JAPTGZ010000001.1:19255449-19272102 GCA_029814645.1 Fowleria isostigma | reverse complement strand
TGTTTGTTTGTTTGTTTGTTTGTTTGTTTGTTTGTTTGTTTGTTTGTTTGTTTGTTTGTTTGTTTGTTTGTTTGTTTAAAATATGATTGTGTATTAAGCTGCATTTTATACAGACTTTTTGTGTTTTGACTACAGTCTTATTCAACTACAAATAATATAGGTTTATCATATAGTGGTCAATACAGAATTTTTGTCAACTCAAGACAAGAGAGGTGGCTCTAAAACTGACTGCACTGAGTCATACACAGCAAAATTCTACAAAGCCTACAGCTATTGCTCAGTAGTTCCTCACTTGAAACTAGTCAGCAAACCATTCATTTGTTAATCAGTTTATCTCACAATCAATCAAAAGTATTATTAGAGTCATCATGAGAAAGGAGTTGCATGTTGTAAATTGTAAGAGGCTCATGTTATCAACACTCAGTGATCAGTTTCATTTTGAAGGTCAGTGTATTAACTTTCCAGGGGAAGTTTAAGATCAAAGCAGTCAATGGAAAGCAGATATCAAACAGATATCAAAGATGAAGCCTCTATTTAAGTCTTTGCATAAGGCTAAGGTTAACCTGATGGGACTTTTCTGATGACTTTGATGCTGAGAGAATAAAGGGGAGAAGTCTAATAGTTCAACAGATGTCACCTGTTCACACATGAAGCACGGTGGATGACTCTAACCTGTAAGCTCCATTTACACTTGAAAACACATCAAACAAGGACTGTCAAACCTCTTGGTCCAAACACTTTTGAAAGTCTGAAATACAGGTAAAAATGTTTAAATTGTTTGATTCTATTTTGCTCATTGGCTTATAATAGGGTTAATCCTAACAATAGCTGCCTAACTGGTTGGAGATTGAGGAGTTCAATTCAAAATGGCAAAAGAAGGAAAAAAATTAGATATTTTTGACACATTTGCTAAATTATAACATTTAATTTATTACTTATCGATCAAAATAATTACATTCAAAATGAGCCCATCTAAAAAAAAATATTTTCCTGCACTTGTCAATTTGCCTACTGACAGCAAAAAGGCTCTACTTGAGGATAAACATGTATGAAATTGCAGATCCTATAACAAACATGAAGTCTTCATTTATATATGGCACCTCTGGACCTGGGTTTTACAGACCCTTTGAGTTCCCCAGGCCCCAGTTTGGAAACCACTTGCATTAATAACCTCTAGGCTACTTATTCAGTTATTCCATTACCCAGGCATTCGATTAGGTTGTAATTTCTTTGTGGTGTGTGTGGGTGTGTGGGTGAGGGGTGGGGGTGGGGGGTATAACCCTGGGGGCCTCCTCCTCCTCCACCTCCTCCTCCTCCTTCTCCATGACTGCTGTATGGTGGCTTCATGGCTGACCTCCCTCTCTGTTTCATGTCACACTCAGAAGTAGGCTGTAACATATACCCAAAACACACGTACAGAGAACCTATACATGTAACATATACACTCAGAAGTAGGCTGAAGCTAAAAATTATATTTCACTGCAAATCATGTGACCAACTGTTTACTCCTGCAGCAGTGGGTCTAAGTGTGTGTGGAAATGTGGCACCGTGGCTGTCATCTTCACAGTGGGCGGATCAATATCCAATATTTCAAGATCTGATCAGCCTGTAGGCAATTCCAATCGATTCTGTCTCCTTTATAAAAGTTATTTTTTGCTGGTCATACATAACAGTGAACCGAGGGAAGCTCCATGATACCCACATACGTCTGCGATAAGAGACAGGCTGCACACCTCTACAGACAGAACAACAGGCTTCTGGCATTTTGTCATCCCAGATAAATCGACATAACTGCAAAATGACCTGCTTATAGCCATAACACACACGCGCGCCTGCACATGCGCTCTCACGCACACCTCTGCTCCTTCAAGTCATTTATCAACGCAGGTCCCAAGGGAGGGGGCAGCTGTGTTGTGGTGTGTGCAAGCGCGTGTCTGTGGTGGCCAAAATCAATGCCATATAACACTGGTCCTTCCTTGTACCCCTGTTTTGATGAGAGAAAAAAAAGATAAACATTAAAACTGCAGGTTAACACCACAGATAAAATGGGTATTGTATGGAATATAGTCCTTAATTTTGCATCAGAGTTTTGTCACACTATAAGTAGACAATATTTCATTATAAATTCACAATTCGCATGTTTGGTGTGAAGAAATAAAGGAGACGACTGTAAGGCCAGCAACCACAGTGAACAGGAAAGCTTTATTCCAGGTGGGTTTACACAAATGCATCACTTTTCTTGGGTCACTTGTCCAAGCCGGTGTTCATTTAGGTTTTGTTGTTTACCTGAAGAATTATCGCAAAAAATGATCTACTTTTATTTTCTGAAGTACTCCAAGTGTCGAGTGTCAGGGTATTTTTGGAGTTCGCAGTTCAAACAGGTATATTCCCTTCTTAAGGTTGTTATTCCCTGATCCCCTTACAAGATCCCTCCACTTTGAAGCCTCTGTGTCTTTGATTCGTCTTTTAAGACCACAATTAAGGATATATGGGCTCTTGCGCTGTTCAAAGCACGTTGAAAAGATCAATGAAGGGATTGACAGTCAAGTGATGTCGTTTGCACAGGTGTGTGTATGTATGCGCGCACACCCGTGTGTGTGTGTGTATATGTGTGTGTTGTATTTGTGTCTATGCGGGTGCTGTAAAAGTGCGGCTGGGTTGCATAAAACAGGGGCAATAAATCAACAACCGAGTGCGAAAATTACGCAAATGGGGGCTTTCCTTCCCTCTCTTTCTGCACCTGAGTCATTTCGAAATGGGGGCGTGGGGTTGTAAAGCGTTTAGGATAATAGCGATATGACTTTCATGCTGTTTGACAAATATTCTGCATATATATACTTACTCTGTTTCTCGCTTTATTTTACACACACAAGTTGCGTGGAAGCTCCTGCGCAAACACAGTTTAAACAGGCGGATATTCACGTTGCTGGAGTGCCCATGAGCAATCAATCACTGCCTTCGTGTAGCTTCAGAGAAGAGGAGGGGGAACCAGTGAAATGAATCCAGCCAGGGTCATTTTTATTAGGAGTTTTTAATTTCCATTCCAAGTCCCTGCGCTCTTTTTGTCTTTCTGTTCCTCCATCGAAACTGAACATCAAAGGTGAGACAGAGGAGGAAGAGCAGAGGGATGAAGAGGCTCTGTTTCAAACGGGGACCGAAATGAGCCATAAAGGGAGGAGATCCAGGCTCATTTGCATAAAAAGGCAAGTCGGGGTGAATATGTATAATGCGTATAGTACATATACGAGGGGTACAGAGCAGGCTACCTTCACTGTACTACTTGACTGCTGAGGGAGCTGTGAGAGCAGGGCATTACAGAAAAAAAGAAGTGAATTAAGGATGTGACAGAAAGAGAGAGAGAGAGAGAGAGAGAGAGAGAGAGAGGAAAACCCTGATGTGCACCGGAGCAAAGGGGAGTATCCCGAGCAGAAGAGGGGAAAGAGGGAGCGGACAGAGGAGAGGAGAGAGGGATAAATAGCAGAAGACAAGAAGAGGAACGGACACGGGCTGCAGCAACAGCGGATCCGGCTCACTTCCCCGTACCGCGGGACTTCATCTTAATTAGATGACAGTCTAATTAACGGAGCCCACTGCGCCAAAACGCGCGCTCATTGGGGGATTTTTCTGCGTCCGCACGTCCAACTTTTCCTCCTCCTCCGCTTTATGCTCGGACCCTCGCCTTCCTTCTCCTCATTCGGATCTCCGTGGGCCGGATCGGGTGTGTGATCTGTGATGGGGGCAGCGGCTGAGGTTGGGAGCTTCGCCAACGTATTTCTGGACAGCTTTGGCCCCGCGGGCGCCGCTCCGGCTCCCGTTGGTTCTCATTTCGTTCTCACCCCAGCCGGTGCGGTGGACTACAACTCGGTTTCCGGACTGATGATGGGGGGACAGGGGCAGCAGCAGGAACACCTGGTGTCCGCGGAGAGGCTGTCCCGGAGCCTGGCGGATCTCAGCCATCTGAAGGGGATTCTGAGGAGGAGGCAACTGTACTGCAGAACCGGCTTCCACCTGGAGATCCATCCCGATGGAACCGTGCAGGGCACAAGAAAGGATCACAGCAGATTCGGTACACTTCCTTTTATGCATAGCAGTATCAAGTACTAGGTGTTGGAGGAGTAGTAGTACGCCAGTGATGAGTCTGTATTATATCTTAAGGAATCAGTAAATTGGAGGGACATAGCTGCATCACATCCACCCACAGCACTTTATGTAATCATATAACATATTCACATCACATTAAAATAAAAATCCTGCAGCACTGACTGTTCAGCATGCTGGTGTGAGACTAAATTGTAGCCTGGTTCAACCAGTTTAAGTAGATGCTGTTACAAGTGAAAGAATGTTGTTTTCAAGACAAATACGGCTTCCAGGTGGAGCATTTCATGTTTGCACATTTCTATCACATTTCCTCTTAGAGATTAGATTAGAAGCTTTTCTGTACTTAAGTAGCAGATCTAAAGTAGACCGCTCAGAGATTTCTTATACTGTGGTAGTACTTATTCAGACGTATTCCAGGCACCTTTGCTTGCCAGTGAACTAATGTGGTCCAGTAGTTTGAAGAGGTTTGTAGCATATGCTGCGATATAGGAACCCCTCACTTTAACAGGATTAATACAGTGTCCAGAACATAAACAATGCTATATTACTATTAATTTTAATGACCTCTGTGTACTGAAGTTGTAAGTGGATATGCTTTTGTTGCTACATAAAATGAATATGTGTGAGTGGCTTTTAATATAAACCAAATGAATATAATATGTGTTTGTGTGTACAGGTATTTTGGAATTTATCAGTCTAGCTGTGGGACTGGTCAGCATCAGAGGAGTAGACAGTGGACTCTACCTTGCCATGAACAGCAAAGGAGAACTGTACGGTTCGGTGAGTACACTCTGTTGAACATGCTCTAAATGTCTTCACACAGGTTTCAAACTACACTATAAACAGGACAGATGGATCAAATGTGAAAGCTGCTGCCAACAGGTGGCACATTTTGCAGCACAAAACTCACTTTTCTTCTTTTGCTGCTTGTTTGTCTTTCTGCAGGAGAAGCTATCTGCCGAGTGTGTTTTCAGGGAGCAATTTGAAGAAAACTGGTACAACACCTACTCCTCAAACATCTACCGGCATGGAGAAAAAGGTGCCTTTTACTTTGTCGCTCTAAACAAAGATGGGACATCTCGAGATGGAACGAGGTCAAGACGACATCAGAGGTTCACACACTTCCTACCGAGGCCAGTAGACCCAGACAGGGTCCCGGAGCTGTACAGGGACATACTGGGCCAGAGCTGAGACTGACAGGTTCTAATTTGTACCCTGCAAAATCAGTTTGAGCTGAAAATGAAGCAAAGGGCACCAAATCATGACCCCGTGTTGAAGGACATGTAAGAGCTTGTTGATCTGGACAAACCAGGATTCTATAGTGCACTAGATCCACAGCTCTATTGCTGACATGGAGGAAGGAACCAGACCTTCTCTGAATATCACTGGCCGGGGAGTTGGACCTCACAGCACCAGGGATCTTTAGTGGAGGATGTAGGCAGAGACAGCGTCTACTCTGGGCTCAAATAGTGCTACTCCATTATCCTATGTCTTGGCCTATGCAGAGGCCTCGGTGGCCAAACAGATGCTTTTATGGATTTCTTTTGAGTTCCCACTAATAAAAAAATCCAACTACTGCATGTTCAAAGCAACAAAGGTTTGGACCTGATAGTTGAGATGAACAACCAGCTGCTTGATCTTTACTGCTGTGGCTGTTTTTGTCACTTCCACTGTTTTTAGTTGTATTTTTTATTTTGTTCTATACACTGCTGTGGCTGCTATTTTAACAGTTTCTTAAAATGCATAATCCACCCTACAGTGTGGCTGGTTTACACAAAAATATTAGTTTCATGCACTGGAAAGCAGCCATGTTTGCTGTGGGAGACCAGTCTGAGAGTGTGAGGAATCACCTTCATCAGACTGACTGCTGTCATGGAATAAATGGATTCCTCTTGAAAATGCTTCAAAGACAAATGCTGCTCTGAACGTGTGACTTTTTTTTTTTTTAATAATTCCATGAGGAATAAGAGAAGAACTGGTTTGGATGAATTTTCTAAGGACTTCTTCCAAGATGTCCAATGGTGGAATACTGCGTGTTCTATTGGAAATCTAGAAAGTCAGTCTAGATCCCAGTGAAGGAATTCTGTTGTTCTCCCATTGACTGCATTCAAACAGGAAGCATGGGACCGACAAAGACACCTATACAGACCTGTTGAAATATTTTATTCTTATTTATGAGCTTTTGTTTCCTAGGACATACAGTATATTTATTTCATATATTTATTTATTTTGAGAATATATTTTTACAGGTATGAGATTAAATAAAAATATTGACAACTTACCATGAGAGATTGTTCTTATTTTCTGTGTCCTCACAGAGTATTATGTTATGGTGTTTGAGCTGTGTCTTTAGGTGTACTTGTAAAAGGGATTCAAACCTCTCAATTATCAATGTATTAGCAGCCAAATCAATCAGTGAATTTAGTTCCTGGTGAAAAAGTTGAATGCCATATCAGTAGTTCCTAGGTTATATACTGCTCTGAACAGATTTGACCAATCCCCCATGTTGAAAAATTGACAAATTTTTAGTTTTTTAAGGCTGGATGTAAAATATTTATTTGGTGGTCTTAAGTTTAATACTGACAGCCATTGAAACATTCTTTTACATGTTATTTAAACAGACACAATGTAAGTACTCCAGTACCTGCAAAAGATGCATTAGCCAATGCAGGCCAAGCCAGTCAACAGAATCAAATTTTGCCATTGTACATTCCTGTAAACCAAAGAAATGTGTAATATCATTGTAAGCAAGGACCTTTACACATTTTTTAAATATATATCACCTTAATATCTTGAGGTTGATGGGATACACTATGGTTACACAATGCCAGATTGTGCCACCAGAGAGCAGATTTTACATCTTGAATCCTAGTATTTTCTAGCTTTACACAATAAAAGCTCTTTAATTAGGGCTAAAAAAAATCATGGTTTGGGTTAAATGTTAAAATATGTTATTGTAACAACTGCAAGATTTGGTACCTTTCTGTAAATCTAACCAAGTACTATCAAATCTAAACTTAACCATGAAGACTTTAATCCTGCAGTCACTGTGGACAGACACATTTGTTATTTGAGCCCCATTCCATTGTTTCAAAATGTCACAGAAGGTGAAAAATACTACAATACCTTGACATGTAATGCAATTTATTTTTGGTTTAGAAACATTGAGATTGTACACATCTGTGGTTTGCAGAAATATATAATGGCAACATGTTATCCTGATGTATGGGCTGCTGTCTGTTTTTCTGTATCAAAACTGAAGTCCTCAAATTAGCTGCAGGCAAGCTCAGAACAGCATACATATCTTTTCAGTTCTTTTGGCACATATAGTATTTGGTGTCTGTTTTTCTCTTTTATTTTGATCTCAATTGTTCTAAAGGATGAGCCACACATCAACACAGAGAAAGGAAGAGACAGTAGAAAAGAGATAACACGAAAACAGATAGCGATGACAAATTGTTAAGAGTAGGTTCAGCCTAAAGTGATAGCCAGAGTGATGGGAGTAATGGGAAAAGAGAAGAAAAATAAGATGAAGTCATCTGTGTAAAGAGACAGCATGCGCTTTTTTGACAGACATTGCAATTAAACAAGTGACTGGCAGGCCCATTGCACAGCGTCACTCTTTCATCCTCACTTATCTTCTTTTTTATCTCTCTCTTCATCCGCCTGTTATGGGTGAGTCATCGCTTGTTTATATGACACCTGAGACTAAATTGACCAGATGTCACTTTGACATAGGTGAAAGAAAAAGAGCTATGGAGACAAGAGGGAGGAGAAAATGATGAGGCAAGGCAGTCAAAGCAGGTATGAAGAATGAAGAAGTCTGGATAATTGTTATACAGTTTAATCTAGCCAAAAATGAAATGCAAAGATAATGAAAAATGATTAACTTTATGATTATTATCATGATCATTATACCATTAACTTCTATCAATGTGCTCACAACATTAATGGAAGGTAATGGAAGATTTTGCAATTTCACTTATCAGTTGTTGCTGAGTTTGCACAGCTAACTCCAGATTCACCTTCCTTCCATCATCCACTAAGAGAGTTATGTATGAGGTGAATTAAAGCCACATAACAGCTACTGAGTTGACTGTGAGGAAAACTTATGTGTTTATTAGCATATATATAAGTAATTTAATAATATATAACCAGATCTGTCAGAGTTAAACTGGAATAGGCATATGGTGGTTCATTTTGTACATCTTGGTAACTTGTCAATCATTTGAATGGCTTTGACACACCTTAAACCTTCTTCACACGGGACTAGAGTTACCTTGGGACTAAGGAGCATGCATGTTTGAGGAAATGTACCCCCCACGTACGTGTACAGTATTGTGTAGTAATCTTTGTCCTGCTTCACACAGGCTAAGTGCTCTAGAGTGTATGAAGTCGGGAGACCCCCCTGCTATGGCTCCAATACTGAGGATTGGACTGAAAAGGCTCAACAAAGCCTGACTGACCTAACACAATACCAACGCAGAGCTCAGCCAGAGTGCTTGTGAGGATAATCCCAAGATTCACCAGTTTGCACCCTTCAACATCTGTCCTTTTTCAGTAAACTGACACCAGAGAATCTCAAAAAATGGCAATTCTGTCACTTTTGTCCATGAAATTGTTCAATCTCACCAGCTGCATTTGAGGTTTTGTGATGTACATGTTGTTGCCAGTAAACTCATCGGCTCTGCAATTTGTGTCAGATAAGATTACAGCGCGCTGCAGGTCACATCTGCCCAAATGTACAGGCAAGAGCATGGCTACATTGTGTCAGGTTAAGGCATGGTTCAGGGTACGTATAATCCTATGATAGGGGCATACAGTGTAGGATGAGAGGGAGACAACATCAGAAAGACAGAGCCTAAGTACCAGCATATGTTCGCTGACTGGGTATCAGAGAGAGAGAGAGGGAAAGAGATCTTACAACCAGGCAAGAGAGAGAGCAAGGCGGGACTTTAAAGTTTGTAAGAAACAGGTGGGTTTCTGAGAAGAAATACAAAAAAAGCTGTTTGTGGGTTATTAGAGTTGTCGGCCTGTCAGGTTACAATCTTGCTTTGAAGTGTGTGTGTTTGCAGGGAGGGGGAGGCCTGTTTATGTGAGTCAAAGTGACTGCATAGATTCATGTCAGCACAACTTCCCTCTATGTGTGTGTGTGTGTGTGTGTGTGTGTGTGTGTGATCTGTGAATCTGTATGAAGGTGAGCCAGGGGTTCTCCTGACTAGAGGGCTGTCTGACTGATGTGTGAAGGCCTGTGTGCATGTGTGTGTGCATGTGTATGTACATGTATGTAATGGTTTACTTCCACCCCCTCTTCACTCTCTGTCTGTGGGGTTTTCCATGGACTGGTTAGATCTCCAGTCCTGGTCCATTCAGAGGCAACAAGAGGCAAGGAAGCAGAAAGGTGTCATGTTATGTGTTGTGCTATCACTAGGTGCGTTTCCAAAAACAGTGAAGTGAAACAGTGAAGACATCAACAAAAACTTGACATATTGCGAGAAAAAAAAAAAAAGAAAAAGTTCACAGAATTAGTAGAACAAAGTTAAAAGGATCATATTTTGCTAAACCCACTTTTATTTGTCTTTGGTACATTTATTTTTGGTTATTTTGTGGCTTTCTGGTGTCATTACTCAGAAATAGGATTGAAGATGGACTTGTTAAGTTGAATTAATGAAGAGTTCAAACCCAAGCATAGCATTTACAGGTTATGTAGACCACAGGGGAATGTTTTAAAATGCATAATTCCATTTAAAAAAGCAAAATACCATTCCTTTAAATGGCACATTAGAAGGAAACAACAAAATTCCTTTGTTTTTATTGTATGAAGAGCTGCAGAAATAAATGTAAAATGAAAGCTGTTTTAAACTGTGACAGATAATGAAAAATATGTAAAAAGTTATATGATCCAGACCAGTGGTTTGGGTTTAGATAAAAAAGTTGAAGCCAGTTTCAGATTTTTGACAGATATGGACTACCTCCTTATGTCTATTGGCTCCTCACTCAGCTCTTCAGCTAGTATCTTATTGGATGAAGCACTATCAAGCTAGCAAAGTTTTAAACCATGATAAAGATAAAGAACCAACTTTTGTAGATAGAAACATGCATGAATGCACATTTTCTTCAGTCATTTTTTTATTCCGTCATTTGCCTTTTCTATATTTGATTGGAAATTTTCCCAATGGTCAATAAGTAGGACGTTTTCTGCTTTGTGCTGTTTCTCTCTCTCAAAGCTTTTCCCAAATATTATTTAATCTGTGGTCTGTTGTCTTGTGATAACATATTGTATTTCTAGGGGGACAAAACCCAGTACGCTTAGTTCATGAATTCAGGTGAGGCAGGGGTGGGTGTCTTAAAAACTACAGTAAGCAGAAACCTTGGGAGAAAACACCAGAATATGAGGATACATACTCTTCTGTTTCAGCTTTCTCCTTTGTTTCTTAGGACTACAATGAACATAAACTACGATGGAGAATGCATGGACTGATGAATTTTGTCGGTGTTTTGACAAAATGGCCATTGCAGCTGTCAGTCACCCATTTTTATTGTTACAGAAGATTTGGGAATGATCAAAATGTCCTCTTGTAGCCTAGGTTTTGCAATTTGCCTGAAAGCAGTCAAGAGGAGGTGCAGAAATCAATTTTCTCTGAGATGACTTGACGTCCAATGTGCTGAAAGGTTATAATGGATGTTTTTTTTGGTTTTTTTTTTTTAAATTACACAACAAATTCTGCCTACTGAAGCTTGAAGTCCTTTGAGATTTATTAGACAATTTGTCAGATTTCAAAGTCTTTTATCCTCAGTGTTTTGGTGTGGCTTGGGTTTTTCTCAGCAGGCATGTGTAAAAGTCAGTGATCTCTGCTGGTTCTTATCTCACACTTGCCGTCCACACAGGTGTTCCTCCTGCAGTCGTCAACACACACAAATGCACTTAAAAAACACGCACATGTTCTGTCGTCACCCCTTGTGAGATTAATGTTGATGTCAACGTGACTCAGCTTTGGTGCATTCTGAAGGAAAGAAGGCAAAAATAAACTCCCTTCCAAATTCTTAGACATATTAGACAGCAATGAACTCATCTGAGTTTGAGTAACAGATGACGTACTCAGGAAAGATTGAGTTTTAACTACTCTGAGCACTGGTTATAAAAAGTGCTAACCTAGTCAGAGTAAGAGTGTATTAATCTTGATCAACTGATCTGTAACATAAGGGCCTGTTTTATTGTTTTGCGAGAGGAAATGTTTGCTTGTCATATTGATCTGAAGGTACACTGATTGATATCCTACAAAAAAGTATCAATAAACTTTATAGATAAAGCCTATGTTGACAAACTCTCAGCAAATGTCTCTGCAGTTCAGGTTTACAAAGCAATTTAGCACTTTTATGTGTTGAGTTACACCCCAAAATAGGGAAAATTTTAAAGGAGAGATATTTTGCTTTTTTTGGAATTATGTATTTTGAAACATTTCCCTGTGGTCTACATAAACTGCTTGGGTCTGATTTTTTTGATTCATTAAACTCCAAAGGCCCATTTACTCAGAAATAATGACATGAGAAAAGTCATTTTGAGCACTGGCCCTTTCAGTACAAATTAAATACTTCACACCCCACCTCCTCCAGGTTGTTAACTGTGCCGCCCTGTCCTATACATTTTAGGTAATGCTCAAAGTTTGGTCATATTTTGAGTATGGACTACATGCGGATGAACAATTATGGCAAACTCAGAGAACTGTTCATCAGATGTCCTGATCTTAAATGTGCAAATGTTGTGACGTAACAAGTTATAGACGTAACAAATTACAAAGGCATTAAATCCGGTTGTAGAACACTTGATTTTTGCCAAAATAAATATAAAGATAGCTGTGCAGAATCTGGAGGGTTCACAGTCAAATTTTATGAACTATTAGGGTTCAAAGACACAAATAAATAAAGACTAATAAAAGTGGATTTAGTAAATATGACTCCTTTAAAATATCCTCATAAATCTGAAGCTAGATAGCTGGCGTAATGTGTAGGTTAATGGGCTGAAATATATATCCACTAGCAAATGCATTATAAATATTATTAGTGAAGGTATTTTTGAGAATTTTTGTGAGAATGTTTATTCTGGGCAACATGGTGGTGCAGCAGTTAGCATTACTGCCTTACTGTTTTATTCCAGGGTACTTTGGCTTCTTTCCACTGCTTAATAGGTTAATGGGTT
Source organism: Fowleria isostigma (assembly GCA_029814645.1). NCBI lineage: Eukaryota > Metazoa > Chordata > Actinopteri > Kurtiformes > Apogonidae > Fowleria > Fowleria isostigma. The sequence continues at coordinate 19,259,807 of JAPTGZ010000001.1, read as the reverse complement.
AATATAAATCACCCGTAAGCATAAATTTGATAGTGAATGGGTATTTGTCTGTATATATCAGCCCTGTGATAAACTGACAACATGTACCCTGCCCTTGCCTATGGGTGGCTGAGATAGGCTCTGTGATCCCCATGAGGAAAATACTGTTCAGAAAATTAATATATGTATGTTTCTGCTTTTTATTGTTCAAGAGGTGAGAGACCAAAGTAAAAATGGGAATGACTGAACTGAAGTCACTTGATGGACCCAAACCAGAAACACTGCAGTTCATAGCAGTGATTTAACCTCTTGGAGCAGATGCATGCTACAAAATTACAATGGACAGTATGTGGAAGGTGCCCAAAGTAGTGGGTAACTCACAAGACTCATTCAAACCATATCACTAAAATAAAACAAGTATAACTGATGCAGCCTTCCTGGTATTGTCTGTAGTTCTGTTTCAATTATAGTGTTACGTGACATATTGCAGATGAAAGATTCTCACCGGTGCACATATTTTCAACCCTGTTATCATCGACAGTTCAGAAGCAGCCGTAGAACATGTTGTTGAGCGGAAGGCAGATTCCATGTCAAATACCCATCTAACCACTGTCTTCAACTCATATCCACAAACCCTGAAACCACAAATTAGACGCAACATGTGTCGGACATGAAACTGGGCAAAGAACGAAAGCTATACTTCTGCCCCATCTCAGCATACTTCTGTATGTGCTTTCTACTGTCATAAAGACAGGCATAGCAAGGCTTTCACATTGCAACAAGCATCATGTCATGCATCATTGACAGCAGTGTAATATTGATTTTTATTGGCCTTGAGGTCATAAAATGTAACATAAACATAATTAGGTTTTAAGTCAAACACACATTTCAACAGTCCATAATTAAATCAGTCTGCGGTTCAAACATCTTTTCTTTTGTTTTTGTTTTTTTACTTCGGAGTGTAATTACAATGACAGACCACTAATGCCAACAAAAGTAAAAAGAACAATAAACTCAGTTCAACCTCCATGTGCCATTTCTCAAACAACAGCAGCAGAGTCTTTTGACACCTGTTCAGGAAATGTTCATTGAGATGAAGTCAAGCAGAATAACCACCCTAAGCTGACCGCGCAGGGCAAGCTCTGAGGGTTAGCAAGGGAGTTGAAGTTCATTTCCTCTTTTGATTGAGATGTGTGAAACCTCCAGGCTTTTATTCCTACACCTCAGGAAGTAAAGCAGCCAAGTATGAAAGAAAGAATTACGGCAGCTACACACTTTTTATGCATCCATCAAGGTAATGAGATTTTACTGTTTCACACAGGTGTGCACCCAGACCGCCAAATGCTTTCAAACCTACACAAACTTTTTTTTTTGTTGTCACCTGTTTAGAGCACATGACATCTACTAACTCTCGATATTACAGGTCTCAAATATGCATTCCTTGTCTTGGTGTCAAAATTGACAGCTTTCTTTTTGGATTATCGATATTGAAAACTATGTACAGTCAGTTGTTTTGTGTCCTCTTATCTACATGGTTTTTATTTTTTTCCCCTCTTATTTATGAACAGAGAGCTCAGAGATTTGTCTTCACACAGTGGAGGTGCAAGGGTACTGAACCAAAGTAGAGGGGGGTAAAGAAGTGGTTAGAAGTTAGACAGCATACACTTATTCCCATGTGGTTCTTTTACTCTTGCTGTCTCAAATCATTCTGGTGGCTTATGTTCACTCAGTGCTATGGATTCACAAAAAATTCACACTTTAATTCTTTGCTTGAGTGGAAACATTCATTTTACCTACCAGATGAGGAAAGAAAGAGTGACATACAGTATAGAGGAATACAAGAAAGGGAAACTGCTACTGTAGAGGCAAAGCAAAGTCTAAGAACGCAAATACAGTACAGAAGAATATAAGAGTAGGGACAAAAGTGAACAACTCACATAGCAGATAGTTCCAAATTAGATTTGCATTTAAGAAATGTAACTCTATTCTGATCATGGAGAGTAAAATATCAAATTTATTATGAAACAATTTGACAGCATTTACTTCTTTGTATCTTTTGAGTTTCAGTTGTATTGTGGTCAGAATACTTGGGATTTAGATTGTGCATTTTAGGTAAAGACAGTCATTAACCCTTTAACTACCCCATCAAGAAAAACCTAATGAAAAAATGTTTTGTTTGTGTTTCTTATGCCCTTGGGTGAGTAATTTATAGACTTTTTAAAATCATACTTACTAATATTCACTCAAAGTGTGTCAAAAATTACTAAATAAATTAATTTTTTCAATATATTCATGATATACACCACTAAATGTTTAATATTTGCAGCAATAGATGAACAGAGGTTTTGATTTGATGTAACAAATAATCCATTATTTCATATTGCCTTAATTTTTCTACTCTTGCCATAAAGCCATCAAACAACCATTTGGTTGAGCATGTATTTAAAAAATTATTGCATATATAATTTAAGTTTTTTGTGGTATGAAAGAACAGAATTGTGCTCAGGAAGACCTCTTATACTATGCCAAAAAAGTAGTCATATATTTCATATTTTTAACAAAAAGAGCCAAAATTTGTTTAGTGATTTTCATTTTTCTTGGCTCAATTAGGTTAAGATAAGTTAAGTTCTCCACTTATTGAAATATAGTGACTCAAAATGTGCTACACCGTGTGGTTGAGCAAGCAGTTAAAGGGTTAAAGGCATCATATATAGTGTTGTTATTCCAAAATCCCAACCGCAGGGGAAAGTAATGTAGCAGAACAAACTTAAGACTGCCAAAACCACCAATGAATCAATAGCTACTTTTACACAGAGATCCCGGAAAAAAGGTGAGATAGTGATCCCACTTTTTTTTCCACTATTGACTGATTTCCACAGCCAAACAACAGAGGTGAGACAGGCTGGACTTTTACACAGTAGACCTGCATTCCGGAATCAAAGGGGTGGCGACATAACGTGACACGACACAGTCTATAGTGTGATGTATCACTTTGTCGTATCATTGTATGTATTGTTGGAAATACCCTGAGCGTAGCAGTCCAGAGTCAACCTGTCTTTCACCATTCCACAAATGTCAGCATGGATAGAGTCCTCCGCCTGAAGGGACCACAGCTCATGGATCTTGGCTCTTCCCCAGTTTGATATCATTCTGGCCATGTTGATGTGCTTGTTTACTCTACACACACGGCGGTTGCTGTCATCAAAACACACCATGGTTACGGAACGAAAGGTGTTCCTTTTACGTAACGTTCTGGAATCATTATTCTACCTTTATCACGGCTTCATTACTACCTCCAGAGGCATTACAAAGCCAAGATAAAGGTGAAACCAAACCATTTTGTCTACACAGACATTGTTCTGAAATAAAGGTGAAATATTCCCATAACAGAAGTGCTGTGTAAAAGGGGCTATAGAGACCTCTTCACAGACTATAAAGCTAATCTTTTATACACAACTGTATTATACCAAAAGTTCTCTTCTTTAAAAAAATCAAGACATTGCTGGTTGTTTTGACAATTTGTCAAAATAAACCTTATATTGTCACATTGGTCACTCCATTTAGGTCCTCAAGACCCTCCTAAATACTCAGCAAGACCCTGAATTCAATAATGGCCAAATGACCAAAGCTGTATTTTTATTATCAGTCTTCACGGGTAGTCTAACACCACTCAGCCTCTGGGGCTACACACACACATACACACACACACACACACACACACACACACACACACACACACACACACACATACTGACACACAAACACTGCACACACATACTGGGTGGAAGTAATTAAAGCAAGTGGAGCTAAATTGAAGTATATTGAACTCATCTCTCACACGCTCCTGCTCTGTCGATAGATCACTCACCAAGCGCTATCGACCGCTGTAAAGGTTTCCCTCTGCAAAACATTCTGCAGTGTGTGTGTAGGAGTATGTGTGTATGATGTGAGTTAGGAAGTGAGGCAAAGAGACAGAGGCGGAGAGAGACAGACAGAAGCAGATGCACAGAACAACAGAATCTGTAAAAACTAGCTTGTACATTACCCCTCATGCCATTTATCTATTTTTCTACCCATATCTGTCACTCCTCATTTTCCCACTCTTCTTTTTCTCATTTTTCAGTCATCTCATCTGCCCTTCTTCCACCTCCTCTATTTTCTCCCTTTTCTCCAAATCCCTTTATCTCTATCTATCTTGTGGGAGAGGTAATGATTTTAACTAAATGAGAGTCTTGCACTTCTCTGCCCCACTAGATTAGTGGATCAATGAAACAGCATGTGTGTCTCCATTGGGAGGAAAGACGCAGGTGTGTGTGTGTGTGTGTGTGTGTGTGTGTGTGTGTGTGTGTGTGTGTGTGTGTGTGTGTGTGTGTGTGTGT
>JAPTGZ010000001.1:19218494-19229728 GCA_029814645.1 Fowleria isostigma | reverse complement strand
ACCCAGAAATTAATTCTAATAATGTTTTTCTTTCATATTATGTGTTCGAGGTGACAGCGTGTCACAGACACTTTAAATGCTCATTGACCTGTACAGATTGGATGGCCCGTTATCAGGGTTCCCATGTGGTCTTGAATTTACAAATCTGCATTTAATATCTTTTTCTTTTTTAAAAAAAAAAAAAAAATTTGATGTGGTAGGCTTTAAATTGTTGGCATAAGCTTGTTGGCTGTATTGTGTTTAAATGTGTCTGGAAATGTCCAAACAAGAAAGTGATGTTTGTCTACTCGGTTCGACCTGTTCCAACCTGATAATTTATATTGAAATTGGGGAAACAATTGCAACCTGTGGTGAGAAATGACTCAGAACAGTGGGAGTCAAGGTGTTTGGAATAAGTAAATGCGTTTTTCTAAATTCTAGGAGTCATGAATTTTTACCAGTATGGCTGTGGAATGGGTATTAAATTCCATCCCAAGTCATACAAAGGTCTTAAATTTACACTTAAAATGACAGACTTTCTTTTCTAAGTGTAACAGTTTCCATATGAGACTGGATCAATAAACCAATTAACTGCAGCTTCACCATTAGGAAAAACCCTCTATTAGAATAACTTACTCCTGTAGATATCCCATTACTCGGAAAACTAAATGTAATTTCTTATGGAACAGTGAATCCAAATTTAGATCTGCCGTGTTGGTTCTGGCAGCAGGAAAACTGCATCCGATTTAGTTTTGACTTTGAATCAAAGCAGACATTTAACCCCCTCCTAAAACACAATTGGCAGCCTTCCCTGAAAAATAACTCCATAATGTGGAGTTTCTAGAGTCTGTTGGGTCATTTGGAGGGCATAAGCCTAGTTTCCTCTCGGATCACTGGAATTACGGTAGGGTAGAATTTCAGCCCAGTGATGCCAGGGGAAAAAAAGCAAATTGCTTATATTAGTCTTCAGTAGCGTATAGTATTTTTGTTTAAATGAATTGTGGTAAAATGAGGTGTCGCATCCAAATTTCCTCCTTAAATACATTCTAAAATTGAACGTACTCATTTTTTTCCTTCTAAACAAGGAAGATGCATTAAATGTGGTTGGTAATGTTTACAGTCAGAAAAAAATTAGACCATCAGAAGTCATTAAACGGTTAAGCAATCAAGTACCAACTCCTGTGTATCGTGACTAAAACAGAAAATATAGAATGTCTAAAACCACAGTTTTTGTCAGTACAATGCCAAAGACCTTACTGATTATCAAGAAAACCATGGAAAATGGATATTTCTTCATTTTCTGAACCCACTTTATCCTCACTAGGTTCACGGGGGTCACATGGAGCCTATCCCAGCTACTTAAGGGCGAAGGCGGGGTACACCCTGGACAGATATCAGCTCTTAAATTAAACTCTTATGAGCTATTTTTGTTTACCATTATTTGTCCAAACAAATGTACCTTTAGTTTTACCATGCATTAAAATGAACAAGAAATTAAAACATAGGGTGGTCTAATTTTTTTTTTTTTTTTTCCCCACAACCCTTAACTAGTTAACTTATGTAACCTATTCTGTAGAATTTTCACTTAACTGGTCAAAGAGAACCAAATACAAAGCTGAGTAAATTTAGTTGAGGGAAGAGGGGGAAATTTGCTTTTTTGGTAATTTTGGGAGCTCAAAATGGGGAGGAAAAAAAGTTGCTGCTTAATTAAGGCCTTGGGAAATCCCTGTTAAGTACATGAAGTGTAAATGAAAGTCACGCTAACATCATTCTGTACAAACCTACACAGGCTGATATAAGGAAAGGCAGCTGGGTGCATCCAGACTAGGATCTCCCACTGGGTGACGACAACTGTACTGTTTCTGGGTAAGATCGACTAGAACTTACTTTATTTACACTGACTATTTAAATGTGAATTTAAATTTTATACTTGCATTTATCACTTTGTTCTTCCTTAATAGGTAACATAATATAAACATGATGCTTGTAGCCCTCTGCTGCTTATGTGTTTGGATAAGGCCTTTCACCGCAAATACGGTAAGATAACATGTTACAATCTTATCTCATTGATAGGTACACAAAGCAATTCTACACACACCCTGCCCTCCAACTGAAGAAAAATACAATTAAGCATGATTTTAATCTTGCACTGCATTATTTATTAGTTTTACTGTGATATAGGACTAATTATATTTTTTTATTTTAAACAATGTACACCGGTCCTGAGTAGATATAGTTTCATTTATATACATATAGTGATGAACCTTGAATAGTGTGTATTGTGCTGTTGTAAGTTTCAGAGATTTTAAAGACATAAAAATATCAAAATGTCTGTAGTCTTAGTTTAGTGCCTCTTAAACACACTGACTGTGCCTTGGGTTTGGAGAAACATTTATAGGTAGGGCAAATATATTTTTAGCACCATTTATACACAAGACAATCCAAAGTGCTTTACAAAGGCATAAAAATTACATTAAAACATGGAGACTAAAACAAAGGTTAAACATAAAGAAGGAAATTAAGAGAAATAAGGGATAAAACTACTAAAATTAAGAATTTAATGTTAAATTAGTCAACACAGTTATAATTGGGAGTTGCAGTGCAGGTATTAGAACTGACAAAACTACCGTGCTCTAATCGAAGGCAGCTGTAACATGAGTCTTTAACCTTAATTTAGAACAGAATTTCAGCAGACCTGCAGGTTTTGGGTAGTTTGTTCCAGATGTGTGGAGCATAAAAACTACAAGCTGCTTCTCCCTGTTCAGCTTTGACTCTGGGGACAGAGTAAACCTGGGCCAGAGGACCTGAGTGGTCTGGATGGTTCATCTGGTAAAAGGTCGCTGATGGATTTGGGCTCTGAACCATTCAGCGTTTATAAACCAACAAAAGTATAGGAAAGCATCTGCTGAGAGACAGAAAGCCAGTGTAAAGACTTCTGAACTGGTGTGATGTAGTCAGTTTTTGGTTTTAGTGAGGACTCGAGCAGCAGCATTTGGATCAGCAGTATGTAAATGTATCACAAGAGGAAGAAATCTAATGTATTCATATCAATATTTTCCCTCACCCATAATTTTCATATTTTGTTTAAGTAGGATTTGCATCTGCAGGGTTATAGACAAATGTTATGGGTATAAATTTGTTACTGTACAGTGAATACATGGAGTTAGACCTTACAGTATATCAACTCTCAAAGTGATAGTTACATCCTTTCAGTACATAAACATTACAGAACATAAATCCATCTGTGGTTTATAATATGTAGAGATGTGAAACTTCAACTCTCTGTGTCCTCATTTTGATGCATATTCGAATCAATGTAATAAGTATCCATACATGTTTTTTCTGTATTTCATAAAGGTCCCTTTTAAAGGTTCTGATGTCCAGACCCTGGATGATCCTAATGCTACTATGAATCGGTTTGCTGTCTCAGAGGAAATGCACTCTCAGAACATTTCCATCCAGAGCAGCACATCCTCAGCCTCAGCTGACACATCTGGACTCATCATCCATCTGAGCATGTTTCTGGATTCTGTGGATGACATGTATTATGGCTGTTCCCACAAGATGCTCATCAAAGTCAAACGCTACTACCTCCCAAGAAGCACCAGAGATGGTTTGCATTCACCATACACAAAACTGTGTGCCAATAAAGCCATGAAGGCCAAGGACAGCTATGACCCGCTGTCGTGGAATCACCTCAGGGCTCTGTGTGCCTACACCGCAGGGGCCTACGATGATTTGAACCGCGCAGTCCGAAAACAGAGGACTTCCTATAAGACCTCGTTTCAGTTCCACGCCCTGCACTTTCTTCTGTCTGATGCCATTAAGCTCCTAAAACTAAACCAGCGAGGCTGCTACACAGCTTACCGCAGAAGCAGACTGCTGTTCATAGGTGAGCCTGGACAAATCATCCGCTTTGGTTCGTTTGCCTCCAGCTCCCTCAACAAAGACCTGCGTCAGTTCGGTCAGAGGACCTGCTTTGAGATACACACCTGTTTTGGCGCCTACCTCAAGTCCTATTCGGAGTTTGATTCTGATGAGGATGAGGCACTGATTCCTCCATATGAAATGTTCAGTATCATTTCAGTTGATAAATCAGGAGGAAATGATTTAGACTGTGATGTTTTCTACAAGTTGGAAACGGCGGGGGTTTACAGCAGACTAAACTGCCAAGCTGTGGACCTTTAATCCAGACCTGATTAGACTACACCTGGGTCAACGGGGCTCAAATATCTCACAAGAACTGTTTTTGCAATCATGCTTTACTGTAGTGTTTTCTTTTAAATGTACCTGAATTTTGAGCACATTGAACATTTATTGAATAATAAAACTGTTATTTATCCATTTCATGTCTTTGTCTACCAATGAGATTATTGGAAAAACCTGATGAGAGAGTATCTTGATTCCTAATATCAATATCTAAGACAAAAATGAATTAAAACTAGATACACACTAATCCAGTTTAAAATTACCCTCTAATACAGCTCCTGTCAACACCTTGTGAACTGTTCTCCTACACAACAAATGGCCCGTGGCAAGAAGAAAATGAATTTTAATCAAATGTTAATGTAACATTTGCTTTTACACTTTTACAAAAATGTAAACACTTTTAAATCTGGATTCAGTTACTTAATAATCAACCTATTTCCTAATCAAACAGCACCAGTTCATTATCACTGTAAAGTGAATATCTGGACAACCAGATCAGTTTCTTTTCAGCCAATAGAAAATAAGATGTACAGGAGAGTAGACCGAACCATTTAAGAAATGTAATGCAGTGAATAAGCACATGACAGGAACACCATTATCAGAACATTTGTTTCCTTAAAAAAACATGATTGGTGGAATACACTAATGCTGACGTAGGAAAGATCAAATCAGGCTACACAAACATTTTACCCAAAACTTAAGTATGAACATCATGTCTATGATTTAACTGCTGCAAGACACAGGATGAGGTACAAAAGAAACAGGAAGTACTGCAATAAGCAATGGCTCAAAGTCAGCACCGGTGTTGCTAAAAAAAAAAAAAAAAGTGTCATTCAATCAAATCCAAGTTCAAACTGTGGTCAGGAAAAGCTGCTGTCATGGAGGAGCTTGTCTGTGTCTGACCTTTTGTACATTTCCCAATAGAGAAATTAACAAAGTACATGATTAATGGATAAAGACCAAAAGAATAAACTCAGATCGGTCAATAGGAGTGTTTTCTACATCTTCTCGTATGTGAGTTCATGTCCACAGGTGGTGCAGGTTTTCTTGTAGAGGTCTTCTTCTGGGTCCACCACCTCCTCTGGTCCGTACTCGTGTTGGTGAGCGCTGGTGTTTTTGGTCCACATGCTGCTCCTCACAGCCCTGCGCAGCTCTGAATCACATCAACAAAACAAACATGGTCTAGCATGTAAGAACAGAAAACACATGGCCCAACATTTAAACTAAATGTTATCAAAGGACCACCACATGCGAAGTCCAAATCACAAGGGCCACATTCATTTGAGAAAAGTAAAACATACACAGCATACTGGTGTAAATCCCATCTAGATGGAAGGTTACATACTTGTTTAAATCACAATCCAGCTAAACCATCACTATTCTCCTAATCTTTTCAGTGAAAATCTAAATAATCATCTAAATAATATAATTACAATATTTGTAAAAATAATGACAACAGGGGTGGTAAATGGTAAGTGGTCTGTACTTATATAGCGCTTTTTTATACATTAATGGTACTCAAAGTGCTTTACAATACTTGCTTCACATTCACCCCCTCATACACCAGTGGGCTGTTACTATGCCAGGCACTATCAGACCTCACTGGGAGCAATTTAGGGTTCAGTGTCTAGCCCAAGGACACTTCGACATGTGGGCAGTTTGAGGCGGGATTCAAACCGCCTACCCTTTGATCATTGGACAACCCGCTCTGCCACCTGCACCACAGCCGCCCAAGTGGGTGGGAAGTAGACCAGCATAACAGCGTCATACAGTGGATGCAAGAACATGAGCTGAAGACACAGATTTAGTCTGCTCTTCTTGCAGTTTAGTTTGAACGAAAGTGTGAAGAGCACAGTGGACCAGACCTGTTGATCAGACGACAGATGAGGCTGCATTTGCCTCTACAACCTTCCCATAGAGTGTTGTACCATTTGATTGTACAACACAACGTTTGTCTCTCATCTGTGTTGTCTGCCATACAGCTACTCCTTATGTAAATGTATTGAACATAGTTATTACTATTATTATTTTTTGTATTGTTTATTGCACTATATGCACATATATTTTCTTGCACTTTATCCTGTTGTTGCCTTATGCACTATTTGGACTAGATTAGTTTTACATGTGCACATTGGGTAATGCTACTTTACCACAGGACAACAGGAAAATTAACACATTTTCAAGCACTTTTAAGGGTTTTCAAAATTTTCCAGCACAGCCCCTTATTGCTAAGCTAAAATCCATATCTACAGGAATACATTTACTCATTTCACTTTTTGTCACAATAATGTACATTGTATTTTGCATAATAAACATATAGAACTATGTTTCATAATCACAAAAAGGTTAGAAATCAAAGGAGAAGCCAAGGTTTTATCAAAAAAAGGAAAGCCCCTTGGCGTTCTTCAAACACACCTGCACTGAGACAAAGATTTTAAAAAAAGTGTACCTGGAGTCGACCTGAGAACACCTGGGAATTTTCTGTTTAGACAAAGTTTAATTTTATAAATGTATCACTTCTCTGCAAGTAGCTTTGGCTTGAGTTAATATTAAAAATAAATAAATCACAGTTATAATTCAAGCACTGAAGCTAAAATTAAAGCCCTTTTCTTGAAAACACATTAAAATTCAAGTATTTTTAAGGATTTCAAGCATTTGTACAAAACCTGATTAATGGCCAATTCGCAAGGAATAAGAAAAATCAGTAACACTATCAAAAGTGGGAAAGGTAAATCCATTCGCACACTGCCCTCCCCTCCTGTTGTCACGTGCGTATGACGTTGCTTCTGAATCGTGTTTGTCGTACACCAATTCCGATAGTACATGAGGCTTCACACGCAGTTGTCTGACTGCCAACTGGAAAACTGAGTGCTTCTTCATGCTTGAAAATCCACAAAAAAACACTTGTAAATAGGATATGATGGAACATCTACACACATATTAACTACTGGTCCATTTGCATATTTGCACAGGATTAGTTTTACCTGGAAACATTTTTCTGGACCATTTTACAAAAGATAAAAGTCGCGGTAACCTTTACTGACATTGTGCGGTAATGATTACTGATGTAGCACATTTGGACGGGACCAAAATCTCTGGCAATTATGACTTTACCCCACGTCCCTATGTAAAACTAATCCAGTCCAAAAAGTGCTTTAATCAGTAAATTTTCCTGTTGTGGAATCAATAAAGTTTCATCTTGTGATTGTTTTTATTTGTGCTTTAGACATATTCAGTTTATTAAAACACACCAACCTTTGACCTTCTTGTTGAAGCGTTTTTGCTTCTGCACTTCTTTGTTTTCTTCCCTCGTCTCCCTGGCCTCCTCCAGAGCCTCCTCCGAACCCCACACCTCCATACACCTCTTCACCACCTAGGCCACATATAGCACAAAATCACTGCACTGACGCGCCTACTCAGAATAAAAAACCTTCCTGAAACGTTGTCCGTGGTTATCTAGAACTTTTACCCCACCTCCTGAAAGGGACGCAAGGGGTTTTGTTTTTGGTTCAGTTTGTTTGTTTGTTGACATTTTAACAGAAAAACTATTGGTTGAATTCATACCAAATTGGGTTTATAGATGACCCAGAATAGATCTGATTACATCTTGGAAAAAGTAAATTAAAGTTCAAATTTTTATAGATTTTTTTTCACCCCACCCCCACCCCCATCTACTCATAATGGGTGAAATTTCAAATGTCTGTACAGAAACACTTTTGCTTGAATTCATACCAAATTGGGTTTATAGATTGCCAGTGACCAAGAATGGATGTGGTAACATTTTGAGAAAAGTAGGTCAAAGCTGAATTTGGAATTAATTAAAAAAAAGAAAAAAAAGTCTCCCATATACTTCTAATGGATAAAATTTTAAATGTCTATAAAAACATCAATTTTTTTTCAATTTACTTCAAACTTGGCACATATATAGAGGAAATGCTAATATCAGCACACACAGACATGATGACATCAGCTGGATCAATGCCAAAATAAGCTACAATACGTGCAAAGGGTGGGGTTTGTTGTGCCTGGCACCACTTGCTTTTTATTTTATTTTTTTGTATAATTTAGTTTATTAAACATTCATAAGTAGTGACAACTACCATCACTATAAGACCAGAATGACATTCTGTCCAAGCAAAAGCTAAGAGGACATATTCAGTGTAAATGATTATAAAACACAATGAGTGATCCCTAAATTTAAATGGGAAAATGGAGTATCAGACGTGTACTCCATTCATGTCCCTGTTTGTTGGTGTGTACCTGCAGTTTGAGGTAGAGCTTCATGTCTCCCCAGCGAGGGTTGTGAGGGTTTTTTTTCAGAATAAACCTGAGTGGAGGTTCTCGTTTGTCCAGGTCGCAGTCCTTTAGTAAGTAGTGCTGCTTGGCCTCGGTTCGGGAGATGAGCTTATGCTTTTCCTCATTGTCCCTGAAGAGGAAACATCAACATTTCAGACATGATGCAAAAAATTATGAACCACAAGAAGAGAACAGGCAGAAAAACAACTAGAGGGTCTGAATGTAGAAAGAAATAACAGATGTCTACCAAGACATGCTTCACTGCTCACAGTCTATCTGTTTTTACTGAAGCATGAGATAAAAACAATATTTTTTGCCTGGTATTAGTCTGAAGAATACATGGCCTCGATACCGGCCCTTTTCTTGATTGGACTAAATGTTACTTAGTCACACATGGGGTAAAATGCAGATCTGCATGAAGAAATTAAAAAAGTCAACTGTGTTTTTGTATTACCTGCACTTATCACATACAGATAGGTCAAAGCTGTTGCTGAGGTAAGAATCCATAAAGGGTTTTTCACAGTCGTCACACACTAGATAATCTGGTTCAATCACTGGAGCTGGAAAATACAAAAACAGACAACAGCCACTAAAATATCCGCATAATTAAACTATGCTCAGACAGAGACCTCATTCACAACATTATCAACATACAGAACAGTAGAATGTACAGATGCATCTGATGAACATTTGTAGAGACAGATGCATCCATTTAACAGTGACCTCCCTCTTAGATGACATAAACCATGGCAGTGTTGATCTGTTTAGCAGACTAGTGTGATAAAGGGATTAAGGGCAAATTAAACGTTATTTTTACAGCAAATCACAAAAACAGTACATTTCTGTTTTTGACTAGTGTATTTTTGTCTTGTTGCAGCTTTCATATTTTCATTTTGTGTCCTCTACTGCCTTTTTTTTTTATCATTCTTTGCATTGTGTTGCATCTGCTATGACATTCCCATGGTATTGCACATATTTTCTATAGTTTTTGTCACATCACATCTTTTCCAAATAATTTAAAACCATAAAAAAATACTTTCGTTAAGTTTCACTCGGGATGAAAATCATAATTTAACCCTGGAAGAATTAATAATGACACTTAAAATTAGAGAAATAAAATAAAATGCCCCCCCTTTGTTTAACATAACGTTTTGGGTTTTGGTTTTTTTTCCCCACCCCTTAGCATCGGCATCTACCAAAACTTCCCTAAAAGGTGCAGCCCACCAAGAAAGAAAATGAATAAAATAATAAAACCATTCAGAGTACCTGAGAACGTCCAAATATTAGGGAATGAAACAGTACAAGTAAGAACACGTTGAGGTAAAAAAAAAAATACAAATCAAAAATAGTGAGATGACAGTATTAAACTGCTCTGTAGACATAACTGAAGCCCAGATGTTTTTGTGTCTAGTGTTGAGGCTGTAGGTGCACACGGCGGCTACACACCTGGCTGATGCACCAGTTTCTTAGTCCTCTGCTCTTCCGCTGCATCTTCCTCTTCCTCGATGAAGAAGCCAGCCCCGGAGTCTACAGTCTTCGACACTTTAGCCGCAGTTGCACCCTCCACAGCGGACAAAGGGCGGCTCGCTAGTCGGGCTTGGCGGAGCATCAACGCCCGCTGCCGGTTCCGCTCGATCTTTGCCCGCATAGCAGCAGAAAGTTCGATTTTGGGTCTTTGCTCCGGAGCAGGTTCTGGAACACCGACTCCCTGTGACTCCGGCGGATCCATACTTGTCCTCCAGACAGTCAACGCAAAGAAAACACGGTAAAAACACCACAAACCTGCCGTGTTTTGGTGGAAACACGGTGCTCCGTTACACCGTAATTGTTACCAAACATCTTGACATGTGGCATACTTCCGGTATCCGCCTCCTTCTGCGTGACGTCATGTTTACGTACGACTGAAGTGACGCATTACTGCCATCTACTGCTCAGGAGTAAAAATGACAGACGGACAGTCAGGCACATAAAGTAGTTCTCAAACTTTTCACAGTGGAGCTGAAATAGACCTTTTTTTGGCCTAGTACCCCAACTCTCGCTTTCAGTATTTTTGGTTGAAAAAAATTAGGCAAAATTTGTTCCTTCCTTCCAAAGGTGTCTGTTTATTTTTTTCAAAACTTTGCAAACAAACAACTGTATAACTGTATAACTCTATAATGGTAATATTAAAAAAATAATTTTTTAAAGTAAATTTAGTGTGTAAAATATAAAGTGAGAAGTGCCCTCTGTTATTGATAAGAAAAATAAATTGAATGGTCATTAATAAATGAACCTTTTATAATGAAAAAATGGCAGCTACTCAAATAAACACATTTTGAATAATATAAAATATAAATGTTCTTACAGTATTACTAAAACTTAATTAAGAAGACTGACAATAAAACTATTATATACAATGAAATTACTGTGTTTTATTTGTCAGCATTAATTCTTATTATTTATTTTGTATTCAGTACATGATGACTTACGTAACGCATTTTTCAAAAAAGATTTAAAGGACCCCCTGGGGGTACATGTACCCCACTTTGGGAACCCCTCCAGTAGTGGAAATAAGTTTTTATTCACCTGTGAAACTGTATTAAATCTAAAATAGTATCATGAAATATTTGGGGGGAATCTTTTTTTTTTTTTTTTTTTTAAAGTGTGGCTGCATTAGAAAGACACAAAGAAGTTTTATCTATCTATCTATCTATCTGTCTGTCTGTCTGTCTGTCTGTCTGTCTGTCTGTCTGTCTGTCTGTCTGTCTGTC
>JAPTGZ010000001.1:19153942-19164489 GCA_029814645.1 Fowleria isostigma | reverse complement strand
AAGCATAGAGTAATGTATTTCTATTTCTACCAAGCAAAGCATTTAATGTGATAAATTTATATACAATTATTCTAACATTTATACAGTCTGTTCAGTTTTTAAAAAGGGAGATGTGGTAGTATGCTTTTATTTTGTAGCATACTGTAACCTGTTGGGCGGATGTTCCGGTTAGGAGACTTCCATATATAGCACATGTTATGTATGTAGCATGTTGATGTTAGTAATAAAGAGCAGCCTGAGAAATCTTACTGCTGACTCCTCATAAATACCCACACGTACGCAACAGATATTCCTCTATAATATTTAAATTATTTCATAAATATTCTATATTTTAGTGTTACACAATTTCAGCTCAATAAGATCATTGCTTAGTTTGACTCCAAACACACACTCAAACATTTGTATTTTACAGTAGCTCTCAAAAGACAACCTGCCTAAAATTATAAATGCCTCTGCCTACTACTGAAATACTTTTAACATACATGAACACATGCTTCAATAAGTATGTTCCTTTTAGGTGCAGGTGGTGATTCCAATTAACAAGAGGCTCATTCATATCCAAGTAATCGTATTTATCCACTGTTACACGATCTCTACATTTATTTAGATATCACAAATGCACAAACATATTCAGTCAGTCACACAGAAGAAATCCATCAAACTTAAGTTCAGCTAAAATAAAAGGTAAGCCAGTGCATACAGAACTGTGGATGACTAATACACAGAGATGACTGAAGGAGCATGAGTGAATACAAACTAATATGAGCTGCAAAACAAAGTTGTAAAGAAAAGACAAACATTGAACAAGATTTTTTTCAATAAGTTATTGGACCTCGTCATAAAAGAGCTCAGGCCAAATTCAACAGATGCTATAAGTAAACATCCTTGATCCTGAAACTGATTAAAGATGAGAGAACAATGCTAAAAAGACTGATTAACCCATAAAGACCCAGCATTACTTTTGTGTTAATTCCTGAATCAAATTTCTCCACATTTAACCTTTTTTAACCATAAAGACCCAAACATCCACCATCGACCAAAACCATCTACTGACAGAAACTGTTTAATCCTGTTGATCCACTAATACATGTTAATAATTGATGTAAATTACAGTAATTTATCGTTTCATGGTCATCAGGTATGAGCCATTTGAACGTTCAGAGGCTCTGTAGTTACCATGGAAACACTGTCATATTCTACAATATTGATTCACCAGTAAAATCCATGGGACTGGATCAATGACAGTGGATGGACACACTGGGGTAATGTTTTAGTTAATGACAGGATTTGCTGAAAAGTAGCTTTTTCTTCAGTTTTGACTGTTTTTGATAAAATAATTCTCAATTTTACTCTAAAACATTTATGAACATCTACATGATTAGTAAATGAAATGTTGAAAAATACCTGACTTTTACTGAAAAAAATGCAAAATACAAAATATTACAATAAATGACTCACTTAAGGATGGTTAAATATTGAGGAAAATGTATTTGGGATGGACACAGATGTCACACTGGGTCCTTATGGTTAAGATCACTGATGTATAATTCTAAGAGTAGAGACTGATTTAACCTTCAATCAAACATAATTAGATTTAGAAAAGATATAACTTTACTGATCCCATGGACAGAGCCTTCCAGAAAATTAAAGAAAATACCAATGAACAAAAAGGACATTAAAAAAAACACTGATGGGGTTGTCAATCAAAGAGTAGAAGCTGTACCCAGTTGGCAACTAAAATCACATTAACTCTTAGTCAAATGGGATTTCACTACGCAAAAACATTACATCGTAAATAATTATTTGGTCTATTTAAAGCTGCAGGAAATCAAGGGGAAATACATGGCTTTCTTTGGCTTTTTTATTTCTAGAGATGACAGTTTGAAGAGAAGTGTGTTGAGGAACATCACTACCATCTAAAAGGAAAAAGGAAAGATGAGACTTCTCTGTTTATTTTTGTGTCATAATGTTTTTGTCTGCTTTGTCATGTGTTGTATATAAAGCTGCTGAATACTTAAATTTCCTGAGGGATTAATGAAGTATCTATCTATAAAATTCCTGTCATCTCACTTCATCCATTCCTGAAGCGGTGAAGACAATTCAGACTTTTAATATAAAATGTATTCTATTGCTCTTATTTGTACTCTTATCTTATAAATAGAGAACTGTCATGGCCAAATTTTATTTGCCTCAAGGTCTAATCAACATAGAAAAAAAATGTATGGTGAACACCCAGATCACTTATTACAGGTATCAGTGAAATAGATGAGAACGTCATTGTACACTGATCAACAATAATATTATGAGGCAAAGTGGTAATCATTGCAGTGGGACCTGTCAGTGGGTTGATCTATCTGGTAAACAAGTGAACATTCATTCATTCATTCATTTTCCTAACCCGCTTTATCCTCATTAGGGTCACGGGGGTCGCATGGAGCCTATCCCAGCCACTGAAGGGCGAAGGCGGGGTACACCCTGGACATTTTGCCAGTTCATCGCAGGGCTACAAGTGAACATTTAATCCTCAAAGTTCAAGCAGATCATGTGCAAAGTGGTGCCAAAAGAACTGGACCCAACCAATGCAGCATCTATGGGAGGATAACATGGTTATCATCTAACACTGTGTAGCTCTCGTTTTTCAATAAAAACTGCTGTGACCCGAGGCCTAGACTCCACCAGACCTCTGAAGGTGTGTGTGTGCTAGTTGGACCCAGACCCAGCAGGTCCCTGAAATCCTGGAAGTAGAGAGATGGACCTCCATGGATCACATTTATATATCCAACACCTCCCACAGACAGAGGTGGGAAGCAACAAAGTATAAGTACTGTGTTATTGTACTTTGAGTATTTATTTTTCTGGCAACTTTTTACTTTTACTTCCTATATTTTTGCATATATGTACTTTATACTCCTTACATTCTCAGAATAGTTACTTTTGTGAGAGTACATAAAACACGTTGCTTCACTCACCATGGAATTAGAAAACGTAAAGTTTTATAGTTTTGCCCAGATAAATAAGTATTGTTTCATTCATGGCAAAAAAAAAGGCAGTTTTATATTGAATTTTGTATTTTATTACAATTGAGAAGTTATACTTTTTTACTTTTACTTAAGGAGTTGAATGAGTACTTCTACTTTTACGAGTACTTTTTTTTATCCAAGTAGCTGTACTTCTATTTAAAAACACAATGTGAACACTTTGCCACCTCTGCCCACAGATGATCAATGGTCCTGAGATTGGGATGTCTTTCCTCAGTCCATCTTTGGTCGGTTCTAACCACTGTAGACCAGGGACAAAAACAAGATCTGCAGTTGTGGAGATGTTCTGACCCAGTCCCCACCGTTACAATATGGACCTGGTCAAAGTCACTCAGTTCAAACATTTGGCTACTTCAGTGACTATTGCAATCTAATATATTCAATCCAGTAAAAGGAAAATGTCCTGTGAGATACATCAAGGGGGTGGGACTTTAGTTCTAGCTTATGACGGAAATGTCTTCTGGGTTTGCTTCAGTTGGTCAGGTTCAACGTGTTTAAAAAAAAACAAAAAAACATATGTTCTAATATGGTGGTTGTTTGCTGGAATCAAGCTAAATGCAGTCTAACAGGAAAGTGGAGTGTGCTTTAAATGCATTTTTATACTTCAACACAAATTGACTGGGTGTTGGATTATTTTAATCAAGGACCTAGGAAAACCTGTATTTTTTGTCTTGCTCCTTCAGTTTGTAAAGATTTAATCGTTATACAACCAGCAAGTCAGTATTTTGACATGGGTATAAAAATGTTTCAGCTGGTCCAAACCTCATTTTCCAAGACACTGACGTTTTCAGTCATTTTCCTGAGACAAAAAATATTCCAGGAATGTCTCAAACATCCTGAAAAAAACAAACAAAAAAAACCCACAAGACAACAATTTCCACATATTTCTTTTTTACTGATATTGAAATCAAATGGACAATGAAAGCACATGGTCAAGCAACAGCTGGCTAATATCTAGTTCTCTTTAAGACCATCACTGTCTAATTTAGGTGACAAGTGTTTTTTTATATACTGTATATATATTGCCTTCTGTATATGTACATAGGTACACGCATAGAGTACATACACACACACTATTGAGGTTTAATACACACATACAAACAGGTCACAACTATTGTAATGACTGGACTTTGTTCAGTTCCTGACTGGAGAAGGGAGAGACTTCAAAAGGAAATGCATAGTTTGGAAAATTGAACACAGTAAGCCTCATGCAGGCTCTACACACAGTTCAATGTACACACACTGAATTTGAAGTTTAGTCTTACAGTTTGGTCCTTTAAAAAAAAAAAAAAAAAAAATCTGATATGAGGTGATAGGTTGAGGGGGCTAAAGATGACCAAAACCATTTTACAAATCAACTCACAGAGAAAGATTTATGAGGTTGACATGAGTTACAGCCCCAAATCATGGGAATGATATTTTATTCATTGACTTATTTATTTGGGCATGTGAAGCAAACTGTAGTGTAGCTGAGGACCTAAGCAAACATCAACTCTTCCCTTTTAGTGTCCCATCTCACCACTTCCACTGGACCGCAGAGCATAAGACCTGGTGCAGACTCAACTGGCCTTGACTGCAGAACATTAAACAACATGGAGCTTTAATCACACAGTCTTAAATATTCTGTGGACCACTGAGGGGCACGAATAGTGAGCTGGTGTTTCAAGGTTAATATCTACAGCCCTTTTAGAAGGAGACAGATAGGGTAGGACCACTGGCTATATCCTCCTAGGACAACAGAGCTGTGCATGGCAAACAGATACTGATCGCTGGGGTGTAATGTCCCCTTGTTTTCAGAATACAGATGGTTGGATTGGTATACGTGTGTGTCTGTGTGTGTAATGATAACAGGTGATATGGAATTATGTCTGAGCAGCCTGGGCTACCTAGCGGACTAACGGGGACTGCTTGAGAGAGATGAGGACGGAGCGCATGCGGGACACATCTTTGGCCTGTTTGCTGGACTTGGGGTTGAAGTCGCAGAGCCGAGCCACCCTCTCCCATTCTGTGCCAGGGTTGTTCTCATCCAGGTCTGAAATCATGGCCTCCTCGGCCGCCCTACATGCAGCAGGGGAGAGAGGATAGGAACAAGAGATGGAGAGCAGTTAGCGGGGAAAGAGTTAAGATACACAAGAGCCAACAAACAGCCCTGAAACAGTCCTCTGCTGAGCAACAATACGCAGGCTTTTACGGAGACACCGCTGATGCGCCTGGACGAGATTTGGACATTTGTAATTTGCTCATGTAGCAGATTACACAAACGAACAATTTGAGTCTGATTTTAAGACTTGACACACATGACTTTGTGCTCCGTGTGCCTTCTGTTGCTTCAGCAGAGTCTCATCTTTGGGCAGGACAGTCCAAGTACTACACAGAAATCAACATCCACCTGTCTTTACACTCACAGAGAAACAAGCTACGACTGTGTCTTTAGCTGTGGCATGCCCCCATCTCTGCTTAAACGTCACAGTACATTCACCTGTTCTTTCCCCAGACTGTCCAGAACAGTAAAGGGAGATAACATTTAAAACACCGATGAGAATCCAGATAAAAAAAACAAACTCAAACTTTAAGAGTCACTGTAAGATCGATGTGCAGTTTTGGTTGGTTAAAAAATGCAGTTCCAGTAGAACTGGGGGGAGGGGAATTTAGCTGTACCCATATTGCTTCAACTCGCTCTATAGCTTCTTTATTTATTTATTGTTTTTTTTTTTTTAGAATGTTTTTATTTCTCTTCCAGATCCACATATGGTCATGACAATGTTTATACTTGACCATCAAGAACTGCAGTAGCAAGTTTTATTTTTAACCAAACCCAAAACGCCTGAAGCACTACTGGGCCTTAGCCATGCATTTTGCTGCGGCTGAAAAGCAGGCTTTTTGGAAGTGTGGCAAAGAAAGCAATTACTTTGACTTTTGGTGTCTTAATTTGAGAACACCTTGATTCATGTGGTCTTGGTTTATGTGTTTTTAAAGTCATGTGTCAAAAAACAAAACAAAACAAAAAAAAACAAAAAAACAAAGGACCATGTAAACTAAAACACCAAATTACAGTTGAAATAAAAATAAATAAATTTTAAAAATGAAAAACTTAAAATGGATCATTGCCACGATTACAAGACATTTTGAGATGCGAGCCACAGATTATGGCTAAACAAACAACAAACGTAAACCCGAACAACAACCCACCCACAAATAGTTATAATTCCACTGCCATCGTGTTTGTTAATCACTAAGAGTTTTCTAGTCCGCCCACCTGCAAGCATGGACTCAGCTACAATCTACAACACAATACACAAAGCAAAATGGGGATGAGAAGCCAATGAACATTCACTGTCACAACCAACTACAAATACACAGGGGACTAAAGGGACCACAACACCACAGAAGGGATCATTATACCAACCTCTACCTAGGCAGTGGATCTAACTGTTGGACTAGTAAATAGACTATCTGATATTTACCTAAACACACACAAAACTGCTAAAACCCACTGAGGAAAATAGGAATTATTTGGATTGTTCTGGGGTTTTATATTTTTACTTAACTGGTCTAGGCGGTAGCAAGGATGGTTAATGTGTGTGCTTTAAGGTGCATAGGAAAAGAAAACAGGGAGAAACAGTTTCACAAGTCAGAATTTAGAAGAGAGAGAGAGAGGGGGAAGGGGGACGAAATGAAATACAACAAAAATGAGCTAAATGCAGATGTTCAGAGCAAGCATGCAAAAGCAACAAGTTATATATATATATATACACATTTTTTTTTTCTTCAAAAGTGTTCAACATCAGTACTGTGCAGGCTTTGCTTTGGTTACTGAAAAATGACATCCTCTGTACTTTTACGGTGTCATGCCACATTTTTGTTTAACACACTGGGACATATAACTGGGGTCTCATTAATAAAGCTTTGTTGTTTTCTGCTCTAAATGCAGAAATATCCCAATATGTATCACATCTATAATATTATTTTTAACAATTTTATTTTTATTGTTTGACTGTGGTTTATTCATTATTCCAGCTCACTGGTTCTTATTCAATGCTTGTAAATGAGACCCCAACAGCCCCTCTCGCAAGAGAAAGAAAGATCTGGCATGATACTGTTATGGCCGGAAGGAAATTTGCACTAGTATAAAGTGTTGTGGGAAATACCACACAAAAGATAACAACGTACTGCATTGTCATGTGCACAATCAAAGTTTGACCACAGAAAAAGCACAAAAGGTCTTTTCCACATCACAAGACATATGTAGTTTTCCCTGCAGAAAAACAAATATGATCCTGTGTATTTGAATACTAGGAAAAACCAGAGGCCAATTTCTAGACAGCAAACACGACATGTAGCTACATAATGCTAAAACATTACTGAGTCAAATTTTTATATTATCTCAAGGTTTAAAAAAAGAAAAAAAAAAGTCAAAGCTAATGAATTAAAGAAAACAAATATGCACAGAACAACGCAGGCTGTGGGGTGATCCCAAGTCAATTATATGCATTATCACAAAAACCAAAGTCTGCACAGCTTTGGAGAGCTAGCTAGGCAAATTAGCATGTATATCTGAAGGACAGCAGTAGCTACACAGCAGCTAAGTCTACCAAAGCATGAACACAGTTCAGTTTGAAGCAGTTGTGTATTCATGACATTGCCAGTGATAACATTCATACAATCTTTCCCTTTAATGTCAACAAAAGGACAACTGAAGAGGACAGTGGGTAAAATATGTTTGCTGATTTAAGTGAATTACATTCAAACTCTACACGTCACTGGTGCAAAAGGAGTTTCTACATCAAGTCCAGGAATGTTAACAAAAGCAAAGTAAAGCAAATGAAATGAATCAGCCCCACAGTTCTAAAAGCAGCTGAACTTGAATTTTTACAAGAGGTATGTTAATTTTAGATTTTCTGCAGTGTTTCTTTTTTTACACAAATGAGTGGCAGCTGTGACAAAAACAAGTTGAGCTGCATACTAAAGAAATTTGTCTTGTAAGACGCCAGTGAAACAAAAAAACCTTACTGAGAACAATGACACCTAGGCACAATGTTAGGCAATATCTGGAAATACATGCATTTCTAAAGAACAAAAATAAAATGGTAACAGTGATATAACCACCAATGATAAACACACAGCTGCTTCAAACACAGATCTATAAGCCTCCTACTCCTGCATCTTCATTAGCATTTCAGAAAAATCACATATGCATTACATTTACAAATACTTCCTGCAAGAACTGATAGTAGTAATATTAGCAAGGGTTAAGTGTAGTAAACTTAAATGTTATGAAATGTATTTGCAAAGTGTTTTGCTGGGATGAGTTGAATGAGGTGACTAATTATTACACAATTAACACATGCACAGCTCGAAGACTGAAACTGTTCATTAAAGTGACTGTGGAGTTTATGTGTCTGTGTGCAACTGCATGCACTCATTCCCTGTAGTGAATTTTCCTGACAAAGCATTCATTCACAAATGGCATGCAGACATAGAATGAAAAACCTATTACTTGAATAAGCAACTATAATATGTGTTAAAAGTGTATAAATTAGGGGAAAAAAAAAAAAAAAAGACATGGCTAAATGATGTCAATACATGAAAGGGTAACCAATAACCTAACTAGAGAGATGAATATGAGGTCAATGGTTTGACGCTTGGAACTGATGACAATGGAGAGAAAAAAAAAAAAAAAAAGAAAAAGGAGGATGTTAGTTGGAGCAACATACACATAACCAATGAGCTCAGAGAAGGGCTGCTTGTAGAAGTCTTCATCCAGCACCCTGGACAAACATCCACCCAAACGACAGAGCAGCAAGAAGGCAGGAGAGAAGAGAGACAGCGGTAAAAGGGAGAAGAGGATGGAAACACAAGCATTATAGGTTACCAAACAGTAATAAGCTCAGGCATATAATCAAAGGCTCAGGTGGGACCCGGGAATGCAGTGCTCTGGAGATTCTCAGCTGTTTGTGACATGTCGTAACTTAGGGAGATGAGGACACATTTCATAAAACAAGACAATTAGTGGATTAGTCGGAAAAAAAGCTGATATATTAACAATTACTGAAACAGCAACAGGTCTAATTCTTGAAAAACTACCAAAAAAAAAAAAAAAAAGGAACAGCTGACATTACAGACATGAGGCTTTTTCAAATACAGTCCAGACGGATGGGTAGCAACCCAGGACTGCTGATAGTTCATTATTAATTAGACTCCATGGATACATTACAGAGGAGAAATGGAGCTACAAGCCTCAGCAATCCAACCTATTCATCTGTATTCAGTGATGACTACCCAGCAAAAATATGCCAGCCATACTGCTTTAAAGACATGCCAATTGAGTAAACTGGTTCAAATACTTCAGAATGCCCATTTGACTATGTCATTAAAAATGTCATATATTTTATTTGACAATTGACCGATCTGATTTCACTAAGTACTTTTGGTCTGGTGATTTTCCATTTCCTCATAGGGCCACAATGAAATCTGCCATGAACCACTGGGGCTGCAGTGAAAAATAACAGGAAGCCAGATGTGCTGTCAAGTGCAGGAAATATGTGGATTGTACCTCAAAATCTGTCGCCAGCTCGATGCAAACACAAGCTAGACAATTATTAGTGGATAGAACAAATGCAGTTCAACCTGGCAGACACTTGTTAGTCATTTACTGAATTACTGATATTTATTGGAAAAAAAAAAAAAAAAAAAGGTGGAATATCTGCAGTTACAGTCAAAACACAATACAGCAGTTGTTGAAAGCTTTGTATGAAAATGGTTTGTGTGAAAATTACCACAGGGTTCCTACACATTTGAAATGACAGAATTCCATACTTTTTTCAGACCCTAATTTCCATATGCCTCGGTGAAAAAATTTAAATAACTCGTGACATATGAGTAAATAGATGTGTATCATGCAAATAACTTATGGAATTAATAGTTTGTTTTCATTATTCTGAATATGTATGTCATTATGTCACCAAATAATTTCCAGACGATTACTGCTAGGTGATGTAGCTCATACAAATAAATAAACATCAAACCAGATAAATTCAGTGCATGGGTTTTTCATTTTAAGTTGTGATTTCACACAAAGTCTGCATTTACCTTTCTTTATCCATTCAGAATCTTTAGCCAACCAGTCTTTATATTTGAGATTTATGAGCCAGTCGTCAGAGAATTTACATCTACATTGTAACTTCCGCCAACGATGATACAAGGCATGTCGAATGGGTCACTGTCAGTGTGTGGACATCACCTCTCCGTCAAAGCAGCAGTGAAACATGACGACACCTGGGTGGGCCTGGGCATTCAACTTGTCAATCTGCTCAAATGTTTGCTGGGATGTGTAGCCTACTGTATGTGCTCTCACACAAACATTTCAGTGGTGCTAGCATCAACCCTAAAAACTGATTGATCCATTTTGGTTTTTTGGATACAGTAAACCCTTGTTTTTCGCGGGGTTTACGTTCCAAAAAGAACCCGTGATAGGCAAAATCCGTGAAGTAGAAACCTTTATTTTTTTTT
>JAPTGZ010000001.1:18929416-18944755 GCA_029814645.1 Fowleria isostigma | reverse complement strand
AGCTTGGTGGAGGGAAAAACAAGACAAGACAAAGCGAAAAGCAGGGAAAGGTAGAATTAGGGAGAGAGCAGAGCAGCACGTCTGTCCTCTAGGAGAAGCAGGAAGAAAGTGATGAATGATGAACCACTGCTGATAGATTCATGCCGGTCTGTGGATCTCTGTGTGTAATGCATCCACAAGGCTGTCAATTTGGAAATAAGGTGATAAATGTTTTGATAAATATTTCCCTCATTCATTCAGAAATGTCAGAGGAGGGAGAAGAAAGTGAAAAGCGTTCATTAAGACATGCAAACCTCCTTTGCTTGTCTTTTTGAGAGATATATCTATTAGATATAGATGCAGGTTTTTTTTTTCTCCCTCCCTTCCACTGGCGCCCCGTCCAGAAGGTGGCGCCCTAGGCAGCCGCCTAGTTGGCCTATGCCATGGGCTGCCCCTGTGTGAGAATATCATACAGTCTTTTGCGGGCTGTTTTTACATATTTACTTGGAAGACCCAGGATCAGGGACATGGGGTCCATTTTGATATCAGTATGAAAAGTTGTTTTTATTTCACGTACCTGGTACCTGTTAACTGGCTGTAAGTGGAATCTAACTGAACATTTTTTTTTTTTTTAATTTAACCTTTATTCAACCAGGAAATATTCCATTGAGATTAAGAACCTCTTTTACAAGAGAGTCTTGGCCAATAAACCTAGCCAAAAATACAACACACACTTACGGGATTACATAGTTAATATACATTTAACAGACACATTCAACAATAACCACCTGGTAAAAATAACATTTACAAGCAGATTAAGAAAAACAAGTACAAGTTATGGAGTCGGCCTCAAGAAATCTCAGTTTGAACTTTAAAGCACTCAAAGAAATGAACTTTGTTTCCATTTCTGTAGCTGATTGTATGTATAAGGTGCAGAGTAAACAAAAACGCTGATCAAAGGGCAAACAGAACAGTGTTCCTTATGTTGCATTTGTGCATTATGAGCACATCAGTTTAACAGTTTATTTTAATGTGAAACTTGTAATGGTTTTTAATGTAATGGATGTCCGACAATAAATGTGGAAGGGGTGTGTCTTGTCCTTGAGAGCATGGGGGATGAGGGATTATTTCAGTCTCACTAATTCATGAGGCCCAGGAACACAAAAGTGTAGTTACAGTAAATCGTCACCTTCCTAAAATAACTGCCTACATATATATTTTTTTTTCATATTTTTCAGAAAAAACACAAATATTAACCAGAAATGAAGTATTTGATGATTTAAGCAAAAAAAAAGTCACTTTTGTATAAAAAAAAAAATACAATTACTCATTTTAGGATGGTGACAACATGCAAACTGTAATCTCAATGATGCAAGACGGCATCTAACAATCTTTTATATCTCAGTTATTTCATTGTTTCTCAATCACATTTTTTCATTATTCCTTGAAAATTATCTGATTCATTTGACTGGAACAGGAGGGAGTCACTCCTTGTACGGTATATACACAGGCTGAGGGACAGAAGAGGAAGATGTTGCTTCTGAGTCAGGCTTGGAGGGGCAAAGTGGAAATTACTAAATACTTCTCTCAAGAAAAAGTAAAAAAAAAAAAAACTTGGTGAAAACTCTCACCCACTAGGCCTAGTTCTGCATTCAAAACCTTATGTTAACTTTTAGATCCATGTTAAGACTGAGGTGACCAATTCACTTCAGACAATTCAAATTGAAATTGTATTTGTAGAGCCCAATATCACAAGGTTGCTTCACAGGGCTTTCCAGAATTTGTTGAATTGTTAAAAACTAGAGCTGCACAATATATCATTTGAGCATTGTCATTGCGTTATACGTGTGTGCAATAGTCACATCGCAATGTAGGGGGCAAATGAACTCAACATGTTGTCATTTAATTTCAAGGGTGCCTGACACACAGTGTGTGCAGCGATCCATCAATAACAATTATTCTTAATCAGTTTGCCACAGCAGACCACACCCCTGCATATGGAGTGAGTTGCTGGTAAAAACATTGAAAAATGAGCAATGAACAAGAGAAAATCACTGAAAATGAAGACTTGGTGCCAAAATGAAAAGCAACATCAGTTATCTGTAATTATTTCAGCTACAAGAAGGATGAAACTGAAACACGTGTTCTGTGTCGCCAGTGCCTTGCACCTGTTGCCACAATGAGAGGAAACTCAACTAATTTGTTTGACCATTTACGTTGGCACCACACATATCCTCCTGAGTATTCAAATGGCAAAATACATCACAGGGTTAGAAAAAAAAATTGCACTGTCAGTTTTTTCCAATATTAAAACACATTTTTGAGTGGCCTTTTATTGTGGCCAGTCTAAGGCACACTTGTGCAATAATCATGTTGTCTAATCAGCATCTTGTTATGTCACACCTCTGAGGTGGGATGGATTATCTTAGCAAAGGAGAAGTGCTCACTATCACAGATTTAGACAGATTTGTGAGCAATATTTGAGAGAAATGGTTATTTTTGTGTATGTAGAAAATGTTTTAGATCTTTGAGTTCATCTAATAAAAAATGGGAGCAAAAACAAAAGTGTTACATTTATATTTTTGTTCAGTGAAGTTAAAAATCTACAGTTGTACAGATTAGGGGAAGTAAAAGCTGCTCTGAAACAGTTAATATGATAATAATTAGTAGATAATGTCGTAGAATTGAGGTTTTGTATATCACTACAGTAGAAGTAGAAGACTATCATGAAGGATTTAACTAAGTGTACTTACATTTGGTCCCCTTGGTAAGTGTCCATGATGGTTCAATCCGTGCTATACATCACAGAAGATCTGCAGACAATGAGAAACAGTGCCCAGTTTCCTGTTCTTGATAGGCAACTCCACCTTTATATTGCTATATCGGGTGTATCAGGGTGTTCCGCTACTTTTTTCTTAAACTATTGTTCTCAGGACATCCCTCCCTCCCACAAGCGGATTAGTCGGCCGATCCACGTGACATACAAAAAAATAAACTCGTGATATTACGAGAAAAAAGTCGTAGTTTAAAAAACCCCAAAAAACTCGTAATATTACGAGAGTAAAGTCATAAAATTACAAAAATAAGGTTGGTCCAATTCAACAGAAGTGAAGTTGCTGTTTCACTTGTTCGCTGTAACAGGAAACTGACCGTCAAATAAATTTCAAAATGTTACGACTCATTTAAGTACAACACTATTTTCGAGTTTTGTTTTTTTTTTTAATTACGACTTTATTCTCGTAATA
This sequence comes from Fowleria isostigma, assembly GCA_029814645.1. Lineage (NCBI taxonomy): Eukaryota > Metazoa > Chordata > Actinopteri > Kurtiformes > Apogonidae > Fowleria > Fowleria isostigma. Next base: position 18,941,531 of record JAPTGZ010000001.1, on the reverse strand, counting down.
TTATGACTTTATTCTCGTAATATTACGACTTTTTTCTCGAAATATTACGAGTTTTTTAAAACTACGACTTTTTTCTCGTAATATTATGACTTTATTCTCTTAAAATTACGACTTTATTCTCGTAATGACAAGAAATTTCTTTTTCCTGTGTGGCCTTTATACGCCGTCTTAGTATTGTAGTGAGTTCAATATGAGTAAGTTTCACTAGTTGACCACCAGAGGGAGACTCTGTCCCACCCAGGGACCGATGAAAGAGGAGCGACAACAGAGCAAAGGGGTCTATGGTTCCAGTCACACACAACTCATTAATGGGGAATAGTTTGTACAGTTGAGTTCAAAGAATTAAAATAGTGAAAAAGTACATTAAAATGATGAGATTAAGATATCAACATTGAAACAGTAGGATTCAAGGAATTCAAATATGCACAATGAATACAGACAAAATAAAATGTACAATAAATAAATAAATAAAAATAAAATATATATATGTAAATGTAATCAGCCAAACATATGGTTTCTAGTCCTGGCTAAATCTTCCATTCCCAAATATACAGTGTTGGAAACAAGTTTGTGGACACCCCATTCTTTTGTAATATATATTGCATTACGAATCACTCTGACGTCAATGAACTCTGCCAAGTATTGTTCCATTCTCCAAACACATATGTTCCCTTCTGCACATGCACTGTTCTGTTGAGGGTAAAACTTGATTTAAGCAAATAATGAAACACGTCCAGGACATGACATGATAAAACTGTCCAAGAACTTTTTGCTGCTACTGTAGGGTTGGGACCGCAAAATGGCTCATGGAGTTCCAAGTAAAATATATGACAATAACATCAAACATGGTATCTATTTTCATAATTAAAATAGAAGAACAGTGGTCTCCAAAAGAGTCTGCTAACCCTTAAAAGATCTACACTTATATAATGACTCCTGAGATAGATAGATAGATAGATAGATAGATAGATAGATAGATAGATATGTTATTTGTTATTTTTGTTATTGTCATTAGTGTATGCCAATTGTCCAGTTCTTCTGTTGTGTTGTTATTTTTAAAAAATCTTTGTATGTGTAATTTGTCATTTTTGCTATTGTTTTTTTTTTTTCGTCAGACCTGCCAGGAACTCCAGATGGAAAATAGTTTTTGGTAAATTCTGGCATATTTACATTTAAATGTACATAAATATGCACTGTCCCTTTAAATCAATCAATCAATCAATCAATCAATAAAAGTTCTGTACTTATTACAATTATTGTATAGTTATTTGTTCTTTCCTTTTTAATTAATCTGTTTTCGAGCTGGTATATTCTTTTGTTGTATAATATATAGTTGTTATTATATTTTATCTTATTTTAACTAATTTATGTATTTATTGGTTGCGTTAAATTGCTTTCTATTTTTGAATTTTTATCCTGCCTCTGGTGTTTCCACACTTATGCTAGCCCTTCCTCAGCCTCCATCCTTTTGCATGAAGGCTGCTCTTTTTTTAGGTTCTACCACTAGTGTTTCCATGTGTGTTTTATTGTCATCGAGTGGATCACTTTATGTTGTCATATATATGTGTGTGTGTGTGTGTGTATGTATACTTACAATTTGATTGATCTTTCCCACAAACATAAGTTAATTTCCTTATAAAACACTCTGAGACTTGAACCTTTATGCTACAAATAAGGTACATTTTAACATCTGTATCTTGTTAGAATTTAACATCTCACTTGGATAATATCATGGGTACAAATACACACAGTTCATGTACAAAAACAACAAAAACAAAACAAGAAGAGACTTTTTTTTCAAAATGTATGAACTTTATTTATTAAAGAGAAACTATACACAATGGGTAACAGACTCAAACAGCCGTTTAATACTTAATAATGTAAACAAATAATAATGTTGAGCATGAAAAGAGAAAAATCACCATCTTAGTCACACCCTGCATGTCTCTCTCTTTTATCTCACCACTGTCTCTGCTTTTCAGTATTTCACTAATGTCTCTTAATCAGCTGTAATTATTATCTTCTTTTTCAAGTTTCCAACAGAGCTTCATGTCTTCCGAGTAAGGTCTGTGTTCCAGTGCAGAGATGATTTTTTTTTTTTTTTTTAAATAGTATACTTTTAAACAACCAAATCTCTACTTCTACATCTTTGAAACAAATGGCATCTAAGCCTTTAAAGTGCTCAAATTTAGCAGAGGGGTTTGGTGGTGGGTTGTGGCTCGGACCCTGAGTGATGGTTCGCGGAGCAAGCCTAAAAGCCCACAGCAGTTGTTAGATACTCTAGAAAACGGAAACTCCTTCCAAACTTGTCTATGACGCTGAGCACCCATAATGGCAGTCTGTCATTAATTAAAAACCCCTGATAGGACTTTTTGGACTATAAAGCATTACAAGCACAATTCTAATTAATGGTCCCTGTCTTGAGTTTCGCCTGGTTTTTCGACTTAGCAGTGGAAATGTTCAACTTTAAAAATAAGAAAAGGAGACTAATTTTTATTTATTTAATTTTTTTTTCCCTCTCAACCTAACAATCAGTTCACCTCAGCGTTGTAACTTACAAATGTGTGCAGAAAGAAGGGTTAGAATTTGGCAACGTCACTGGGAAAATAGAGAGAGAGAGAGAGAGAGAGGTCGCAGCCGGATGAAGAGTGAACGAGATAGCACGTATTTTTACAACGTTGTGCTTTTTAGTTCGAAGCTGCTGAAAAGTGACAGAAAGGAGGATTATTTGTGAAGAACTAAAACTCAAAGCACAACTTATACTTTACAAAAACAGGTGCCTCCTCAAGATTATGCTGGTTGATCAAAGATAAATATTCAGCTCCATTTGGCACGGATACTATTTGTTCACTCCACTGGTAACTTTTTTTTTTTTTCTTTTTTTTTTGAGTTAACATCACAAAATTGCTACTCTACATAACATCCATACCTGTGCTGGTTCAGGTCTAAAATGCTCCTGCACAATTCTTTATAAAATAACATTACTGGAGCATATACAGTCTGATCCCATACACAAAGGGCTGCTGTAAAGATAACTTTCATGTATGGGAGCTAAAAATTTACCCGCAGGAACATGTTCATCACTGAATATTTTTCTTTTTTTTTCACTGATTTCCTTTTTTTTTTTGTTTGTTTTTGTACAACATATTCAGGATGAAGACTCCACATATACAGTGTGTGCTGGTAACAAGTTCAGCAAAACCCCCACAATATTGAAGCAGAATTCAGTCGTCTCCAGTCCTTTACAAACTGATCTGATAGCATGCTCAGGCACACACAAAGAGATACCGATAGTCCAGGTGTGTGTGGCGAGGTGGAAAGCATGCAATATATGTATATTTCCGGAGTACTTTCAAAAACCAGCCCGGATAAGTCATCGCTCTTGAGCTTTCCCTTGACGTCACAACCACCAGTTGGCAGTGGTCATCTCGTGCCAGTACAACAGACTGCACATCTTGTACAGAACAACTACAACATTTCTTTTGGACACTGAAGATCACGATTTATAAAAACACTCAACGTTTTTGTTGATCATCTGCACCAAAAAGCTGCTTTCTGCGGACAGGTGCAGGTTGGTGTCTGTCATATACATTCCTTGGCAGCCTACATACATTGTTGTTTTAATGGAGTGCTCAAAGTTTGACTCTCCATGATACAGTATAGGCACTGTGCTGGAAAATGTCAAGAACAACAAGAATAAAAAAAAAAAAAAAGAAAAGAAAAAAAAGGATGATTTAGATACACATCTTCATTTTATCTCCCCCCAATAATAAAGGAAAACAAAACTCCATAGAGGTTATATTTGTGTATTAGAGTTAAACTATCTTCATAAGAAAAGACTGAATTAGTAAAAGTTAATATGTTTTGCGATTGCATGATCTGTCATATCAATCGGATTGTAAATAGTTTTACCATCATTTGCATTAAAAAAACAACTGCGCTTGGTAACAAAGAAAGATTGAGAGAGGTTTGACCCTGAATATAAAAGTAGCTCGCCCGTCCTGGTGCAGCTGGCAGTGAATAATCAGAGCTCTTCTATGTTCTTTTACACTGTCATGTCATATAAAGTAGCTCAAACATAGTCCCTTTGACTACTGCTGACTACTTTAGGGACCAGGATTCAAAAGTAGAGCTATTTCCTTCTGCTGATCCCACATGCTTTGTCCATCTTTTAACTAGCAGGCGACTTGCTTTCCAGTCGAAGACAGAAGTTCAAGTTCTTCCTTTGCTTCAAGTCTTCTGAATCTTTTCTTTCTCTGTCCGTTTAGTGAAGGAGAAGCACCGGTCTCCAACCCTCACAGGAATATCATCTTGTCTTAAATATATTTATATTTCTTGCATTGATTTGCATTGATTTTTCATTGTGTCAGTGTCTGCAGTCTTTGCCTCGTACTTTTCACGAGGCTGTGCGCTTCAGTGCAGGTTCACTGAGAAATGATAACAATTAAAAAAGACTAAAAAAAAAAAAAAATGAACATAGTCCGCCTCCTCCTCAGGTTAGTGGTCCGTATTTACTGATGGTGGGGAGAGGCTGGGTGAAGCATATTGGCAGCTCCCACTGGTGGGATGTTGTGGAATCAGACACAGCTCTCCCTTGTCTTGTTGTCCATGAGGAAGGAGTTTAACTGTGAAATGTCCACTACCACAGCGTCTCGCTTACTCAGGTGAACGTCTTTCAAATGGTCCTCATCGCTTTGGTCCTTGGCAAAATTAACAAACACCTTCAGGGAAGAAAAAACAACAAAACAAAAATGAGTCTTTGCCAGAGTTAAAGCAGTGATATTTGGCTTTTTTAAATGGAATTATTCATTTTAAAACATTTCCCTGTGGTCTACATAAACTGTAAATGCTATGCTTGGGTCTGAATTCTTCATTAATTCAACTCCACGGGTCTATTTTCAACACTATTTCTGAGTAATGACATGGGAAAGGTGTTTTTGAGTGCTGGTTCTTTAAATGCAAATGAACCACTTCACACCCCACCCTGTCCAGGTTGTTGACTGTGCTGCTCTGTTCTGCTCAGACATTCATGTTCATTAATACAACTAACAAGTGGACATTTTAGGAAATTGGCTCAAAATTTTGACATATTTTCAGTATGAAACTACAACCACTGCTGCTGACAAATAATTATGGCGTACTCAGAGAAATGTTCATTGGAAGTCTTGACCTTATATGTACAAATATCGTGATGTAACTAGTTATAGTCACAGCAAATTAAGTGGTAATTAAAACAGGTTGTAGAAATCCACTCGATTATTACCAAAATAAATATGAAGAAAGCTCTGCAGCACCTGAAGGGTTCACATTCAAACTTTATAAACTATTAGCGTTCAAATACCCAAATAAATGAACCAAAGACTAATAAAAGTGGGTTTAACAAAACATGACCCCTTTAAAGACGGAACCCAGTCATTACCAGAGGCTTGTGTAAATATTCTTACTTGGTCTAAAGTGGTCTGAGAGACAGAGTAGTCTTCTATGCTGAGCGCCTCCTTGTTCTTGGAGAGCAGGGAGAAGATGCGAGCGAGGGATGTGAGGGATGAGGGCAGCTGGTACTGCAGCATGTTGCGGTGTTTCTCCTTCAGCGTGCTCCCCGGCAGCTCCCGCTCAATGAACTCCATGACCGGCTTCAGGTCGGGGTCCGGCCCCGCCACCCGTAGGATGATGGTGTAGCCATCACCAAACCTGGCAGAGGCGAACGAACATCACATGTCAGTCAAATGTATTCATTAGATGGAACAGCAAGAAAAAAATGAATGAATGATTAGCATGAGAAAATATAATCATTCAAATAAAAAGATGTTTTTACATGAATATATGTAGTAACTTTAATGAGTTCTAAAATTTAAGGAAGACCTGGGCAAAATGGCCAAAAACTTAAACCTTTTTTTTTTTTGTAAGTTGCTACAATTCATGATTTTAATTGACTGTTTTCTGGCTACATGAACAGAAGATGAAACTTTTTAAAATCAAAATGATATGCCACATGCCTTGGACTATGTCTACACATTAACTAGCCCTGATTTAATAACACTGGTCTACAATGCTTCCAGAACAAAAGTAGTGATATTTTATTACATGTGTGTCACTGATAAAAAAAAAATCAAGTCATTAATCCTGGTTGGCTGAAGTTTCTAAGATACAGCCTTGGTTCATAATGTGAAATTGGAGAATTAATGAGACAATGGGTTCAACTTAAAAGGAATATTTGTCTCAGAGCTACCAGATCTACTTCAGAACACTGTCTGTAAATTACAAGAATTCACTTTGCAGGTTCTATCTAATGGAAGATTTATAAATCTGTTGTAGAAATGTACATAAACCAATATATATGTGTAATAGCACTATCATATACCTTGAAAAAAGCTGCAAACCAGCACTTTTGTTTTTCAATTAATCTTATTAAAGCACGTGACATTTAGCTCATTCAATCTCTGAAGCAGATAATTTCTAAAAAAAAACAAAAATGTAGACCAGTGTATCTAGTTTTTATGTTTTATAACTCAGAACATTATGATTATAATAATAATGATAATAATAATTATTATTGTTGTTGGAGTGATAGACCTTAAGGACAGTTTTTGTTGTCCTTCATTTAAGATGTACATTAAAACATTCACAATGTTCCCCTACACTGGAGTCTGAAGAAGCCCCAGTGTCTGTCACCTGATCCTAGTTTAGCTTTTGCTGATAGTACTAGATAAATGCTCCTCTGATGGGAGATGCTCACCGGTTTTTAAGGTGCTGCACGCTGCCCAGACAGCGGAACCTGCCGTTGACCATGATGGCCATTCTGGTGCAAAGTGCTTCACATTCTTCCATGCTGCAAAAACACACCAAAGCACATTAGTAAATTATCAAACAAATGCCAAATCAAGGAATGTGTTACCAGCAAAACAAATCAATACAAATTAGGTTTAGGTTTGAGGCTAACCTGTGTGAGGTGAGGACCACAGACCGACCCTCTTTGATGATGCTCAGGATGGCGTTCCACAGAGCCCGACGTGCCTTGGGGTCCATGCCTGTTGTCGGTTCATCCTGTCCAGAATAAACAACAGAAACTCAGCTGCTGCTTCAATATCCTGCTGAGCACACTGTCTACTGTCCTGAGGAACGTCTGGGTGTAAACTGACTCTACTTTATCAAAAACAACTGTGTTTTCTTTCACCCACCAGGAAGACAACAGGTGGTCCTCCAATGAGAGCGATGGCGGTGGACAGTTTCCTCATGTTTCCTCCGCTGTAGCTGCCTGCCGACTTGTCCACATATTTGACCAAACCCAGTTTTCGGATTCCCCACTCTGCCACCTAGTGTCCAAAGCATGGTATTATAAATATAACCCAACCAAAACTTGACAAATCCTTTATATAATTGTAAAGAAACTCCAAATTAGATGAATAAACTGATAATAAAAGGAAAATGCTGACCTCACAAACTTCCTTTTCAGGCACTCCTCTCAAGATGGCATAAAACTCAAGGTGTTCTCTGCCCGTCAGCAGGTCATTGATGGCGTCAAACTGAGGACAGTAGCCCATGTTCTGATGCACCTCATCTATCTCTGTTGTTACGCTGGAATTAGAGAAACACACATAAGTATAAATACCTACATTGAAAGGATACAAGGAGACCTCTAAGGAAAGTCAATAACATTCTATTGTCCCATTTATTCTGGGATTTATTCATCAGAAGTAACAGATTAAACAATTTTATTGACTGAATTTTGTTACTGCTACTGCTTGTTGCTAATTATTTTTGCTCATACAGGTTGAATAAGTCACAATGCAAGATGTTTTATCTGTTGGTGTCTTGTACCTCTTTCCAGCCAGGTAGGCCTCTCCACTGGTGACTACTGAGTCTCCTGTCAGCATTTTGAAAGTGCTGGTTTTCCCTGCGCCATTCACCCCCAGCAAACCAAAACACTGTTGAAAAAAGACAATGTTAACCTCAAGACAAAACCTCGTTTATTTCATAAGAATGTGCAAATGTACTACTAGATCTTCCAAAATCATTGTATCGGCGTCATCATTTTTAAGTACAACTGAACATGGCTCTGATGTTTCTCTAACTCAGTGATTCTCAAACTGTGGGTCGGGGGAGGGGGATCAGATCACTCCTGGGTGTTTTTTTTTTTCATCCTGGACTCATTCTAGGGATGTACAACAAACAAATCTACTGCCATGGTGATCTTCCACTAGACTAGACATAGAGTTTAGGTTTGGAGATTGGACAAGGATTGGAATGGAAAAAAAAAATACAATATTTTTATTTTGGTACAGTTTGCACTTTGATGTTCTGAGATGTTCAGTTTAAATGAGTTCATTGCAGTGACTGATATTGTTCAAATGCCATCTTTGTTACCAAAATTTGTTGTTCTAAAAAAAATTACTATTTTATCCTATTTTTATTTAGAAGAATATTGTCTCAGAGAGCAGTCTTGTTGAGTTTATTTGTATTATTGAAGCAAAATCTGGAATTTCCCCTTGTGGGACTAATAAAGGAATATCTTATCTTATCTTAAAATCTAAGTTATTTTTAATTTGAACAAAAAAAATCAAGGCAAAGCAAAAAGTATTGTTACAATATTGATGTTTCTCTCAAAAAAAAAGTATAATTGCACCACTGTTACAATGTTATTGGGGTTGGGAGGGGCCTGGAGATTTGTCATCCTCTAAAGGGGGCCCAACAGAAAAAGACTGAGAAACACTGCTCAAACTCAATCTGCTCTGGTTTATTTTTATGCCTAACAAGCTTAAGTGATCTGCATCATACCTCTCCAGGGGGGATGCCAACACACAGTCTATCCACTGCTGGCTTTTGTTTCCGTTTGTAAATCTTGGTAAGTTGTCGGAGCTCAAGTATGTCTGTTTGTCCTCCTCCGCTCAAGATCCTCTGTCGTTCTCTGGCCACATCCTCATCTTCTTCTCCAATAGGCTTCAGATGGCTAGTGGACGACCTGGAGGAGAGGTCATGATGAAGGCAGAGTTACATAACACAAGATAAATTTGTCTCCCACTGCATACTGAAATCCAAATCCCTTATTTGTTTTGAGTCATGAAGACATTGTCATGGATACTGTGCTACAACTAAAATTCAAGATTAGAAGTGACTGATCAGGCAGGCATCACCCACCTGGCCTTGAAGCAGAAACGGTACTGAATCAGGACAGTGATGACGAAGAAGATGACGCCCTCTATAGCCATCGCAAACAAGTTCTTTCCCACCATGTCCCAGGCCAGCGGGGAGCGGAACCTGTTTTCACCTACAGAAACAGAACCAGAAACAAACAGCACGCATTTTAGCATACTTAATAAAATTAGAAGATATAAGACTTTTTTCCCCCCCAACTTATTTTATTGAGTTTTTCGCCACAGGCTACATGTATATAACACTCCCATGTATTTGAGACAATAGAAAGTCTGTAACCTAAGTGACAGCAATTTCTAAAAGCAAAATAAAACTGTTTTTTTTTTTTGTTTTTGTATATTTTAAAAAAAAAAATTCCATAAATAAAGAGTTTAAATAAAACAACCTCAACAAAAAAACAAAGCAGACAACAAAAAACCAAAAAGTACCTCAACAATAAAAAATTCAATTATACAGTCCTATGTAGTTCAGTTTAAATAGCATCAACCATCTCAGTGTTTAAGGTGCCTCATTACACAATTTAAGGCAGGGGTCTTTAAGTCATTTTAGTTCAGGGGCCACATTCAGTCCAATATGATCTGAAGCGGGCCAAACCAGTTAAGTGATAACAGTGAAAAAAGCACAGTTCCATTATAATAATGTTTATATCTACAAACTAACTGAATAACATAAACAACCTGAAATCTCTTAAGAAAAATAAGTGAAATTTTTTTTACCATATTATGTCTCAGCTTATAATTTACACATATTCAGTACAATTTACAGATCACAGTGAATCTACAAATACACAAAACATTTAATAACGGGCAGAAAACTGGTAAAAATGCACTTATTTTTCACAAGACATTTTAGGTTATTCACATTTTTTTGAGAAACAATAGTTTATAAATGTCAACATCTTTATGTAATTTTTACTTTTTTACACTAAAACAAAGAAAATAAGTTGTTTGTCATTATTTAACAGCAATTGTGATACTATTTTACTGGTCTGACCCAATTGTAGATCATATTGATCTGTATGTCCTTGATTGTTAGTAACTTCAGTTTCATTTCAAAAATCATCCTTGGGGTTGGATTGGACCCTTTGGTGGGCCGGATTTGGACCCCGGGTCACATGTTTGAGAACCCTGATCTAAGGCTTCTGTTATACATTCAGGAATAAGCTAGGGTTAGCTCATTCCAGTCTGAAGATATAAGACATTTAACAGAGTTCTGCTGTACTCACCGAATCTCTCCAAAGCATCAGCCATTGCCTGGTTCTTAACCATGTCGATAAGTCCTCTACCCAGACAGAAGTGTGGAAAGATGAGGAACACGTTCTTCAGGACGTCATTGATGCCACCAATTTCCTAAAACAATAGCAACAACTTTCAGTCCACCTATCGCCGCCTAACATCTACATCTATTCTAACAATATACACAGATGTTATTTACATTGCTTCCAAACAGCTCCAGCACAAAGGTGGAGACGCTGCCGTTGATTCCTATCAGTATGTTGACACTGGTCAGAACAACATAGGCTGTGCTGGGGATCTTGAAGAAGAACGAGGCTGGGTACATCAATGGTGTGATAGACCATCTGGATATAGAGGCAAAATGACACTTGTAGATGAAAAGATGTTTGGAGAGAAAAAGAGAAAGTAACGAGTCAGTGGATTTAGATGTGTGTCAGACTCACCCGTAAAGCAGCAGCAGCAGGGCCAGAACAGGCAGATTGGTGGAGGACACGTAGGCGTCTTGTTGGAAACACACAAAGATGATAATAACCAGTGTGGCTGGGACGATGTAGTTACACTGCAAATGAGGAAGAGGACGCAGGTCAGAGAGAAGCTTCAGTAGATTTTGTTAGTAATATTGATCGAGGGTAAAACGTCACAGTTCAAGTATGAAAATCATGGGGTCGGGGGGGGGGGATTCTGTTGTCTTACCATGTCCCATACAAAGTTGGCCAGCCAGTAGAGGAAAGGCTGCACTCCACTGATAAACTGCATGTGTTTGGCTTTGTTTACTCTCTCCTGGATGAGGAACACCACAAAACTGGCTGGGACAAAGGACATGGCGAAGATGACGCAAATGGAAACCAGCACATCCACCGATGTCGTCATCCTGTGTCAAAGAAGCAAGGAGAATGTCAATTTAATTTCCACATAGATGGGATGGTTTTGATATACTCCCCGACACTGATTAGAACACTTACAATGCAACCTGTGACAGCTGCTCTTTGGTGAGATTTAAAGGGTGATTGAAGGCAGTGATGCCAAACTTTGTGGGGTCTTTGCCAGCTGGGAGACTTGCCCTCAGGATGCCGTTGTTCATCACATTGAGGAAAGAGCCAATACTGTGCCAACCCTTGTTGTTAAACCAGATCTGATGAGAGAAAAAGACGGATGTACACATTTAGATTCTGTTAGATTAGGAGGCAAACAGAGCAGTCTCAGAGTAAATCACAGTTTAGCTTAATCCTGCAACTTAAAGTGAATAAACATGCCTAATACACATCTCTTTCCTTTCTGTTTCCTCTCTTTTGTCTCTTTATCCTTTTTTCAGCATCTTTTGTTGTATACTATTAATATCACAGGATCATCTCTTTTTTTGGATATGAACTGTTGGGTGGAGTTGAGGTTGTACTGTGGCTAGTAGCTCAGGTTATCCTGCTGTATAAGTGCTGTATATATAAAGGTTAGATAATCTGTACATTTACAACAAAGGAAGTATGACAAAAATAAATGTGTATGTGAGGAAAAAAAAAGGAAGGAGAATTAGTAAGACTGATGCTTAGTTAACTGAAGGTTATTAAGAGGTTAAATAATATAAAAGTTGCAAATTGATTCCACAGGAAAACACTGGTGGAAAAAGTGCTAAGCTGAAAAGCCATGTCCTCTTGTATAACCATTATGTGTGTGTGTGTGTGTGTGTGTGTGTGTGTGTGTGTGTGTGTGTGTGTGTGTGTGTGTGTGTGTGTGTGTGT
>JAPTGZ010000001.1:18894735-18913662 GCA_029814645.1 Fowleria isostigma | reverse complement strand
ATTTCCCTGGTGAAAAAAAATGCCTGTGTTAACTTGGGTGACTAGGTAAGTAATACACACACACACACACACACACAGACAGGCAGGCAGCAAGCAGCAGAAGAGGACTGCCCTAGAGTAACCTCGCTGCAGAGCCTGTATGAGGTTACTAAAGTTCATATTTCCACTTCATGCACAGCTTTTTAAAACCAGAATAGCTCAGGCTGTTAATGCTTCACATGAAATATTACATTGTAAACCAAGTTATGACTAAAAACAAAACCATTTTGCACAGAATTAGGTTACAAAAATCCCCATCTGGTCTCAATGTCTCTACTATGTAAACTTTCTCAAAACCAAACACCACAAAACATTTAAGCATCTACCTCAGTGTATTATAAAGAAGACAGCATAATATAGTTTTACTGTGGAAAACGTCAATTGTAAATGTGTGAGAAGGTAAATTTAGAGGCTCTGACAGACTTTCTTCCATTTATCAGGTAGATGACAGTGATCAGGTTTTGGAGTTGGGGTTACTAGAGTTCATTCACACACTCCACTTACTTTGCTTAGCAACTACTTAAGCTACTTAGGCATTACAAGGAAGATAAATGTCACCATTTTTTCCTGAGAAGCATGTTAAGTAAAATTAGATTACATGATTCAACAAAGCTCGGGTGTTTGGTGAATACCTGTTTGTTAGGCTTACCATGGTAGGAAATTAATGATCTCTTAATTCTAAATAATGAACCTATTACAAAATCCTGGGGTTTTAAATGGGACTCCAGATTATTAGAATGCAAATCTTCACAGAGCCAGCCTCCTAAACTAAAAAATAAATAAATAAATAAATAAATTAAAATAAAATAAAATAATAATCTTCTTACAAACTGAGGACTTGGTTAAAGAGAATCCTGCAGGCTAATAAGGATTTAACAACCATACATAAATAATAGGAATGGCTGTTGATGGTGTGCAGTGTCAGCTAAGGGAAAGACATTTTATGAGCTAAGCCACACAAGAAGAGAAAGAAATCAAAAGAGTTGTTTCTTTTTTACACTGATGACTGATACAACAGTCATCGGTCTCACTCCTACACCACCAGGATGCAACATGTGCCATTAACAGTGATTACTATAAATGTAAATATCATGGCATAAATAAAATGACTAAATTCAGTGTTAGATTATTCTAACACTAATACTTTGCCAACACCCTCCAAGATGAAAAGCACAGCTCATGTGGCTTTATCATCCCTGAAATGACATTTTGGAAGTACACTAAAGCTTGGTTCTTTTTACCATCCAATAGTGATAAGCCCAGGATTGAAACACAGGCTGTGGATGATTAGTGGATAGGAAGCAATGGTTACACAAGTGAATTTCACCAGTCGACCAGGCTCTTTCCTCATCTACCAAACAGCGAAGTAAAAACCCATATAATCCGCTTCAGACACAATAATATAGAGGAGACACAGAATGTGTAATTTGTTAGTAATAATATATTCAGTGACAACTACATGTTGAGTAACTGATTATGGGAGCACACTGTCTGCACATGAGTAAAAATGTTCTGAAACAGACAAAAACATGCTGGAAGTTTGTTAACCTTTTGTCCTACATCATAAAGCAAATTGTTATGTCACTGTCTTCTCTCTGAGCCAAGTACAAAACAAACTTGATTTTGGAATCATGGGTATCATACAGTAAATTCATGTGAACAGAAGCTCCCTGCACTGATGGTCTTAGAACTGCACAGACAGGAAATGCCATTCAATACACAAATGTAAACATACACTTGTACACACAGCTGGTCCTTATGTTTTGCCAACTCGACAAAACAGGAGAGACGGAGACAGGGGGTTGTGTTGTGTGTGTGTGTGTGTGTGTATGTGTGAGTTTGTGCCGTGAACTACAGTTTCAGTCTTTGCTCAGTAAATTCCAGTAGCTCAGCCTTGGTTACATTAGCTTAAACCAGGATCTGTCTAATGTGTGGTGTGCATGTGATTCTATAGTTTGTGTGTGACAGTAAAAAAAAAAAAAGTGCATCTGAATGTAAGAAAACTACTAAAACAATGACCTTATACAGGAAGTTGCAGTTGGAACCATTCATTTATTTTGACCTCAACTTTTGCAGAACATTTTCATTATATTCTAGTAGGTCAACCTTGGTTACATTACATTGCATTAGCTTAAACCAGAGATCTGTCTAATGTGTGGTGTGCATATGATTCTATAGGTTGTGTGGGAGGAAAAAAAAAAAGTGCATCTGAATGTGAGTGAACTAAAACAATGACCTAATACAAAAAAGTTGTTGTTAGAATCATTCATTTATTTTGACCTCTACTTTTGCACAACGTTTTAATTAAAAAACATGGGTTGCAATTGTTCATGTTCCTGTGAAATAATGATGAGGCTGAGTTTAAAATAAAAACACAGGGATGAGAAAGCGGTAAAAAGCCAGTAAGAACAATGCATCACTGAAACAGCAAAAACATCCAAGTTCCACTGTACTGAGCTTTGTGGAAAACATAGTTGTCCATGGTAGTAAAGAACATGCCTTGCTTTTTCTCCTGTGTCGTCTCTAATGCACAACACATGACCCTTGTACCTCCCCAGTTTTATTTTTATCAACGTGAGCTTTGTGTAATTTGAAGTCAACGTGTCTTATCTTTAATGAATATTTCCAGGAATAAGCTTGTGCACACATACAGTACTACTAGTGCATGTGATGTGAACGTATCCTTGAACAACCAGAATGACTTCACTCAGAGATAATTCTCTGAAAAAATTGATTGCGTCCACAAACATTACTAATGAAGACTAAACTTTGGAAACAAATACTTGTGTAGCCCTGTACTTTTTATTATGATATGTGTCGTGTTGTTTGTGAATGTGTGGTTTATCTACCTCCACTGCCAGTGCGCCGAGGCTTTCCAGAAGATTGTCGGTTGCAGCTGAGACTTCCTGTACGACTTTGGGGTCCGACCTCACATCCTTCTGTTAGAAAGAAAGGGGGATCATTAGTGTGAAGGAAACAATTTACCCTTCATGTCTTCCACTTGAATGACATTTTTCTTAAATCTATAATGCAGTTAGTATCTCATGATTTTTTACAGGTATAATTTAAGTTTGTCATCATGTGTTGTGATATAATACACATTTTTCAAGGTCAAATTCAAACACTTTTAAGGATCATTTTTGTATTTTCCCCAGCCCAGCATCCTATTGCTGGGGTAAAATACATATCTACAAGAATACATACAAGCTACTCATTATTATTTTCACTTTTTATCACATTGATGTATATTGTATTATGCTATAAACATCTAAAAGTATTTTTCACGACAGCAAAATGTTTAAAGATAAAAGAACACAAAGTTTTATTTAAAAAAGGTAAGCCACTTGGCGTTCTTCAGGCACACTTACACCGAGACAAAGATTAAAATAAAAAAGTTACCAGAGTCAACCTGAGAGCACCTGCTAATTTTCTTTTTTGACATAAAGTTTTATTTTTCAAAATGTATCACCTCTCTGTACGCAGCTTTGGATTTGTCATCTAACCTGGCAGAGTTAATATTAGAATAAATACATACATCACATCACAGTTATAATTTCAAGCACTTTCAAGCTCTTAAACTAAAATTAAAGCACTTTTAAGACCTTGAAAACACTGAAACTCAAGTATTTTTTTTAAGGATTTCAAGCACCCATAAGAACCCTGATAGTATAAGCAATGGAAGAATCTCATAACAGAGGGGAAAACACTGTAGTCGAAGCGAGGTAAAAAAAAAGAAAAAGAGAACCAGTAAATAGGTTAAAGGTCGAGAGAGAGGGGAGTCGAGAAAAGAACAACAGGTCAGCATGGTTTTAACCCCAAGAGTATGTTACTGTCACTCAAGTTGTTCTGTATGCGTGTCATCTATCACACTACTTTGTCAGCTGCTGGAATGTCTGACATTTGATAAACCACAGGTGTTGCTGAAGACAAAGCAGCTATCCGAAAAGAGGAAAAAGATAGAGCAGCACACTCTGTTCTCATTTGATGACTTTGAACCCTTCTTTCCCTTCAACATACATACGCCCACACTAAAAGTCAGTAATGTGAGAAAGCTGGATTGGGAAAGAGCCCTTAACCTCAAATTTTACACTATTACGTTAGAATTTGTCAGTATTGCAAGCAAACGGTTAAAATTTGGGACATTGAGTTCTGTGAAACACAGGATGTGGAAATGGGTGAATCACTTTTTATTAAGTGGCAAAAACTCACTTCCCTGTCAGAAAAAACTGATTTAACTTATAGGATGATGACTGTACTTATAAAGCAAAAAAAAAAAAAATCACTTTCTGCCTCACTTTATTAGTCTGAAAAGATTACAGACTTTTCTTGACCTCTTACTGTTCTTTTACAGCATGACTCACAGTTTTTACGAAGGGGCGGGCTTTTAGGGGAAGGGGGGAGAATATGCAAGGTATCCTTATACCAGGAAAGGGGGGGGAATGTGAGGAGAAACTGTAAAAAACACGTGAAAAAGCGGTTGTCAGGGTCATGGTCTGTTTTTGATTGTCTAGAATTGGTCAATGTTTTTATGTACAAGAAACTAATGACCTCCCATCTCTGTAGAGGTAAACACCCACACTTCACAGATATGCGTGTGCTGTCCTGTTCATAATAACGCTGTTTATATTGAAAAGGAGTACAAGCTCTCTGAATACCCAACAGGAAAACAGTGTTTACAGAAAAAATATTAATAGTTTCTGGTGACGTGAGAGAGATGGGCGCTGTTGTTTTTTTTTAACAATAGGGCTACCGGTTGGCTGGTAGATATAGCATTTAGGGAAATGACACTACTGCAGGACACTTAATGAGAACATTTAAAAGTTTATGGTTAATATAGAAATCAAACATAGCGACACTTCATGGCTAAACTTACCCGAATCGGCTTGAGGAAGTCCAAGTTGGAGAGGAAGTGGCTCTGGGCCTTGTTCAGCCAATCACTGGAGGACTTACAGATGATTTCTTGTGTCAAATGGGACACGTTGTGGTCGGCAATGTGGACAAACTCCTCCAGTGGAGTGATGTTGCAGAGGTCTCTCAGATGAAAACCGAAACCTTTAGTGAGCACCTATACAGAGAAAAAGACACAGAAGATTGGACAAGTTTAACAAAGGAAAAAAGAAACAATTTCATATTTTCCTGAAATAGTGATTATGATGATAAAACATTTGAAGAAAGTTATTGAAAAAATGTTACAAATGTCAGTGTAGGAGCTTGAAAAAGGACATCTTCAGAAAGGCTTTTAGACAAGAATTCTAATAAGCATTCTAATCTAAATAAAACTCTACTCCAAGAGACTCATCTGGGATTAATAAATATCCTTTATATAAAAATATGTCAGTTGAAAAGTGCTCCTCTTCCTGGACCAAGAACTGATCTCCTGACATTTACAGTAAATTACATCTCAGCCAATGAAGCTTATTGTTAATACGCATACCTCTTTAACACGATGCTCAACATAATCATTATACCATTTGCTTTCTTAAAGAAATGGATAGTGAGGTGGACCGGTGAACAGAAATATTTGTAAAAAAAAACAAAACAAAAGGGTTCCTGTGTTAGATATTACTTGGAAGAACAAGCACAGCTGAGGCCGTGAAGACGCAGCAGCAGCATGTTCTTTTCTGGTATATCAAGACATTGAAGGACTGAACAGAGACTCTGTTTTCTCTGAAAGGGTCAGAGAAGAGAAAGAGGAGAGGAGCATTGTGACTTGTCTTCCAAATGTCCTTGACCAGTCGGTGTTATGCCATCATGTGTGTCTGACAACATAACGCACACACAGACACGCTGTCGCAGCTAGTAATCTTTCCACTGGAAAAAAAACAGGGCTTATAAGAGTGGGTTTGGGGGATTGGAAATAACACTAATCACATGAAGAGTCATTCAAAACACATTAATGTAGTAAATATTTTTATTGTTGCTATTTTGTGTGTTTACTGTTTGTATTACATCAAAATTATAATTGGCAAAAACACACACACCACAACTGAAATAATGTTCTCAGTGAGCTTCCTAGACTAATGGACATTTTTTATTAATCAATACAGCAGATTTCTGTGGGGGAAAGGCTGACAATCAGATGGTGTAATGTGAATTTGTCTTTAAGCCACTGTCTCTGCACGTGAGGAGGAGAAATGGGGAGAGGGAGGAGGGAGAGGAGGAGCAGTCATGTGACTGTAGCCCTCCAACAGCAGTGAGGGATGATGTGATGGATGGGGTTGGAAGCTGTTGTTGGAGAAGGGAAGCTTAATGATTTGATAAATTTGATACTTCATTACAAAACAAACTTTAAATAGGAGCAGAGGCTGTGTTTGCTTTTTAATGTAGGTGAGTATAGATGATGCTAAAAAAATATATTCAGAGCAGGAAGAGGTGAATAGAATTAAAATAAAAGTGAACAATAGTTTTTATGAATGATGACATCAAATTGTAATACATATGAAGAATGAAAATGGAAATTCTAAATTGAATAAATAAATAAAAACTGAAAAACAATGGGAAAGGTTTTTGGTGCCATCAGCCCTTACACCCACATAACCCCACCCACACTGATTTTTCTGCGGGGTATTAAGGGCTTAGCTGTGCCACAGCAGACACTGTCAAAGCAAGGTCAGAAGGCTGTATGCTGTATAATACTATACTGCATTGATACTGCTGCATAATGAGCAGGCCGCAAAACTCTGCAAGCATTTACAATACGTTTATATTTTATATGGATTTATTCAATAAAATGTGGAAAACTGTCAAAGGAGGAGGATGGGCGCTAAAAAATGATGTGTGATGAGATACGTAATGATGTGTGTTCAAAAGGATTTTTTTTTAATTGAAAACAGATGATATGTAAAAAGAGAAGAGAAAACCAAAGTAAAATATAATACCTTCTCCAGATTGACATCAGCCTCCACAATCTGTTTCAGCGCATGACGAGGAAGCGAGGCATTGTGGTGAAGAAAATGGGAAAGGGTCTCATTGTCTTTCAAAAAGTCTTTCAGTTTGAAACCTGGAAGAAACAACAAAAGGATATGATTTCAACCATATGGCACAAACAACAGCTGAATAGAACACAAAGAGTTTGAGTTTAGTTGTTGATACTGAAGTAACCATGACATGTGACTCATCCAGAGACTACATCACAACATTTCAGGAACAGACAAGACTTTTAAACAGAGTAATCCATTTGTGATTAATGGACTCGACTAGGAAAAATGTCCTCTCTGCTCTCTGAAGGCCTCTTGTACTTTCACCACATTCCAAGGAAGTCAAACCATTTCTGAAACTGGCTTGAGTCAGCTTGTGGTTGCGCACACACTGCTCTTTTTCTTAGTTCAGTGTTTTAGACTCAGCTGGGGTCACTACAGGACATTCAACTTTGGTCCACTTCCTGTTGAGCTGTCTTCCTCATCTGTCAGTCTCCTCCTTGCTGTACCTGATCTTTTACCTAGTTTTATTCACTTGAGTCACTTTTTACAGATTTTCTTTTTCTTGAGGAATTCACTAATAATAATAATGACCATCAGGGGTGGCAAAAGTACTCACATTACTCACAGTACTCACAAAAGTACTCACAAATGTAATAAAGAACAAAAGTAAAAAGTAAAAGTACCTTTTTTTTTTTTTTGCCATGAATAAAACAATGCTTATTTAACCAGGAAAAATCATAAAAGTTTCAGTTTTCTAATTCCACAGAGAATGACGTGATGTATTTTACATACTGTCACATCCTTTAAGTTTGAAAAAGTAATGAGCCTTTTCTGAGAATGTAAGAAGTATACAGTACAGATATTTATGTAAAACTGTAGGGAGTAAAAGTAAAAAGTTACCAGAAATATAAATACTCATATAAAGTACAAATACCTAAAAATCAACTTAAGTACAGTAATGAAGTACTTCTACTTTGTTTACTTCCCAGCTCTGATGACCGTGGGTGAAACTAAATAAGAGGAATAAACATTTTACACACAACCAACCCACAGGGTGCTGGTGTTCAGCGCTGTTATTTTGGGTACTAACAGAGCTGTCTCTGTCTGCTATATAATTTTAGCTTTTATATTAGCATAACCTGATGCTTCCAACTGAACTCACTACATCTTAACTATAGAGGCGACACGTTCTTTTACTAGTTTATGAAAACCAAATCATTTTTTAAACAATGAATGACAGTTGCTGCAGTCAGTTCGAGATCGTGCTTGACTGCGATCTACGGCATTCTAATGTAAACCCATGATACTTAGTTCAACACGTATTCTTCTCCTTTCCCCTTCCTTTGCCTTCATCTCCAGTAAATCTTTATCTACTTTGTTTTTTAGATTTAACATGACAGACAAACAGGAAACACTTTGCTTCTAGTGCACTAAACCTCCCTTGAGAGGAAATGAAAGAGAACAGTGTGTTTCTGTGTGGTGAGTGAGCACATGTTGCTCTCTCATAGAGCCCGTGTGGCTGTACACCAAAATGTGGGCTATTTTAGAGTTAGGGGTGTCCGCTTTTCAAACGCACACACATTCAACCCTACAATTCCCGCTATCCTTGTGCCTCTCCATGTTTTTTCACTTGTGCACCTGTGCCTCTGCTTGCATGTGTGTGACCTCAAATCTCAGGGGTGAACAACTAGGGAGTACTAATAAGGTATAATCAGAGTCCCAGTAGGAGGTCCCAGCTCCCAGGGTGCCTTGCATCCACAGACTCTTGGGGACAGACAACAGTGAATGGCTCAACCTAGTTAAAATAGAAAATCTATCACTGCTGTCCAATAGTCAGCAAAGATGCATATGTGCGTTTCAAATCCTTTTTCTTGTCTGTGTGTGTTTGTATTTGCACACCTTAAATCAAAGGTCTCAAACTCATTTTAGCTCAGGGGCCACATTCAGCCCAATTTGATCTGAAGTGGGCCGTCCCAGTTAAATAATAACAGTGAAAAAAAGTAAAATTACATTATAATAATGTTTACATCTATGAACTATCCTGTAAAAATGTGAATAATATGAATAACCTGATATCTCTTAAGAAAAATAAATGCAATTTTAACAATATTATGGCTCAGTTTAGCATTTACACATGCTCATTACAACTTACAGATCACAGTGGATCAGCAAATACACAAAACATTTAATAACAGCCAAAATATTGGTAAAAATGCACTTATTTTTCTTAAGACGTTTTAGATTATTCACTTATTTTTGGGAATGGATAGTTTGTGAATGTCAACAACTTTATGTAATTAATTTTTTTTTTTTTTTACTCTAAAACGAAGAGAAAAATGTGTTTTCCATTATTTACAGGTAAGTATGATAGTATTTTACTGGTCTGACCCACTTTAGATCATACTGGTTCGTACATTCTTGATTGTTAATATCTTCAGTGTCATTTTTGCATTTCACAACTTCATCCCACAGGCCTGATTGGACCCTTTGGTAAGCTCGATTTGGCTCCTAGGCCGTATGTTTGAGACCCTTGCCTTAAGTGTTCTGAGCTCTTATCAGTGTTAGTTGGTGTTTTCCCCTATGCTGGAGCCAGTTGGACAGAATGCCAGGCCCTTCTTCAGTACAAGTCAACACATGCTCTGGGTAACGCCTATGAGTCTCATTTACATCATAGACTTTGCCAGCCAGTCCATCACCGGTCAAACTAGTCCATGAACAGGTTGTGATCAGTGGAAGCAGAAATATACCACAGCTTGGACAACAAGCTTCATAAGGCTTGTATAAAAGCTGAAAATTATTAAAAGACTACTGGGGCATAAGCATACAGATGGCTCCACAGCGGGTGGTCTGCTAAATTCTGATTTCCTACAGCATGAATGAGGAGCAGTTGTTGGATTGTGTCTGAGGATATCTGACCGCTGAGAGATACTTTTAAGTATCAGAAGATTTTCAACAGAACACTTGAAATATGCAAATTTGACTGGTCATTATTTCTTAAGTGGTCATTCTAAGTCTAACTTGTTTTTAAGACTTTTGTGTGAGCAGTTGATTTAGTTCTAAAGAAATAAAGAACTGTTTCCTCATTGTGCATTTCTATGCAAACTCCCATAGTAACTACAGTCATGAGTCAAAGCAGTACAGTGATATTCAAAAGTCTCACATTTACAGGTAGTATGAAGGCCTTTACACCAACCACTCAAATGGGTACTGAGGTAGGGAAATGCTAAACATGGAAAATGTTCTTTTTGATTTCACAAGTCCACTTTTGCTCAAAGACGTCAGACAATAGCTGAGGTGGGAAATTAAATAACCTGACATTGGTGAAATCATATGTTTGTCTGATTTACTTGTATATTTATTACATTACATTTATTAAGAGTTGTATTTGTATCAAATTTTTACTGCATATAAATATTATAGTTTAATTTTGTATATCTGATTGTGTGTGAAGTGATTATAAAAGTGTATGATGAATGGTTTGCATGGAGGTTTTTGGTATTGTAAAAATTTAAAAAAAGTGTGTTAGCAAAGCAAAGGAAGCTGAATTAATTAAATTATTATTTTGTAAAAAGGGGTTGGGAGTCTATAACTTATACTTCTTCCCACTCTTTGTTGAGCGGCCAAAATTTTGTTTGTCTATGTTGTATTATTCTTTATTATTTGATGATTTTATGTGCTCAAAATAAAAAAAAACTTAACTAAGAAATAAAAATATAATAATAAACTATATCCAATATTTAATATACTTTTTGTTCTCAAAATTTAACAGAAAGACATCTGTAAAGATATTATTTACGAATGAGCTGATTCCACTCCCTGACCCTTCCCCATTCCTTATCAGGATAAATCTCATTTTCTGACCCCTGCCAGTTGCTGAATTATTAAGCGACACGTGAGCACTTCCCCTCACAGCTCTTTGATCCATGCCGTTATTCCTATAGCGTCAGTCTGCAGCAGTGCTCTGTTTGCTTTCTCCTGCATTACACATGACTGTACTTTACGTCAGTGGATTCTCTCCTAAGGATCACAAACAAACAGAGTAGGACCGAGCTCTGTCAGATTACTGTGCATTAAAAAAAAAATCAATTATGATAGAGTGCACATCTGCACTGATGCCACATTAAAATGATAAAACAGCCTAACATGCTTTGTTCATGAGAGTTAAAACAAATCATCATCTAGACTGACCCCGCCAATAGAAAAATAACCATCTATAACCATTCCCTCCTGCATCCTGTCTACGATTCAGAGAAGGAAGACAAAGAATAAGACAACATTGATCACTGATGATATACACACATGTACTAATAAACAAAGCATATTTTCTTAATATTTTCTCTTACGTGTAATCTGTTTCCTTTTTCAGCCAGGCAAAGCTTTATAGGCTCATTGTATAACATGTGTTCCTCTGGGCTAACAGTGCAGACAGTGGCCTGAACAACAAAAACCTTGATTGTTCTGGTTTGTTGGATAATTTCTACTTGTACACTGGCCCAGTATGGCCTTACATTGGTGTCACATGTTAAAAACCTAGATAATGTGTTTATTTATAGAAACTGACAGGCTACTGATTATCATGTGTGTATCAGTGAAGTGTTGTTAAAGCTCTGCAATACCAAAGAAAAAGGGAAAAGGACTAATAAGACTGAGGTTAGTAATTACATCCTTGCTCTGCCATTGCTTAACTTTATCCACCAGTTTACACAATATTAAGTTTTTTCACAATGACCAGTTCTTTTTGTTCCCTTTTGTCTGGATCTTTTTGTTCAAGAAGTGAGGAATCCCAGATTTTTTTGTTTCTATGTTAAAATAAAGGACACCCAGCTGGATTTTTTTTTTTAAACAAAGACTATTTTTAGTGTTAGTGAGAGTTCTGTTCCGCTAACAGTATCTGCAGATGTCAACACTGCACTCTTTCTTGTTTTCAGGTTGCTTTAACCGAATCAGCACAAGGCAGCATCAACAAGGTGTTATTTTAAAATGATGACCTTCCTCTGCTCCAGAACAGCCAAGGTGACGATGACTCGTTCTCTCTCCCTCACACTCTTTCCCTTTTCCCCCCCCTAAATTAACTGTTCAAACTACAGCAGGGGTTGTATCGGTGACAGAACAAGCCTGTCATTTGTGCTCTGGAAGTGACAGTAGTGTGGCCAGGATAACTTTAAAAATGTATAATGTGCTACCAGATCTATGCTGTGATTGAAAGAGCTGGTATCACTCCTACTGGCACGCAATAACAGGGGCAAAGATCTGTAACACCCACTGATGTCTGGGAGACTGCTGGCAGGCAAAGATAAGGAAGGGAGAGGCCATGCCCCTGCAATGAGGCTCAGGGGGAACATCATCTGAACATCAGCTACTACACTGCAAAACGCCTAGATCTAGTTGGTGACATTCTAAAAAAAGACATGCAAACAGCATTGTTAGTTGTTTTTACCTTGAAATATAATAAAATTGTTACTCAAATGCAGCAGTAACTTGAATAAATATGTTTAGAAAGAGGAACAACCTCCATTTTGTGGGGGCCACCATCTTAGTAGCAGATGAAATGATAAACAGCTACAGGGAGGCTTTTGGTTCATGTTAAAACTACTTTGGCTTCACTAAAACCACTAATTAATGATCAGTAAAAAATTTTCCCAAAGCTGTGACAAATAGATTGAAAGAAAAATGTAAAAAAAAAATGGAGATGTGGTCACTCATGGTGATCATATCTATATATGGATTTATTTTAAATTGGCCAACAGGAAGAAAGACATCTGAATGAATGACCAAGTGCGTCACTTCAACAGACATCCCAAAACTTATCATACCAGAAAAATCAGATAACTAAAGTGTTTCCTTACGAGCAGTGTTTTTCTGTAGCTTCCTGAGAGCTCTGAGCAGCCCCTTGTAGCCCTCGTAGCTCTTATCATTTTGAGTGTACAGCAGGATCTTCTTAGCATCAGTGAAGAGACGGGAGATTCTGGTGGGAGACAACAGACACCAAATTAGAGACGCTGTGGGACGTGATCCAGCAGAATTCAGTCTGCAGGGATTTCTACTCAATAAAAATCTAGTAGGGAAATCGATTTGTGAATGAGTGATGAAGACATAGAAATATTCAATAGCATTTAAGTTCATTTACTATGAATTAATTATTGTATCAACCAAGTTATGGAAAACAAAAATGAATGAGCAAGTTACTCACATAGAGTCATTGAAGTTTCCCACCACCCCCGGACTCTCTCCAGGTGTTGAGGAGCGAAAGCAGGGGTTGTTGGCGTTGCAGATGATGCCCTGTACCCAGGGCAGAGTACCAGCGGAGGGCATGGCCTTGTTAGGAAAGTGGCCTGAAAGGTTACCAGACAACAATACTGGATATCAGTGCCACACAATGGATTAACACCTGGAAGGATGACATTCACCTATAATGTCAATGAACTTCAACAGTAAACCCTGATTGTTAATATAGTATCTGGGGCACAGGTGTCAAACATTTGGCCTGGGGACCAAAATCGGCCCGCCAAAGGGTCCAATCCGGCCCCTGGGATGAGTTTGTGAATTGCAAAATTAACACTGAAGATATTAACTATCAAGGATGTTAAAATCATTTTAGGTCAGTTCAATCTGAAGTTTGTCAGACCAGTAAAATACTATGATAATAATCGATAAACAATTAAAAACACATTTTTCTCTCTTTGTTTTAGTGTAAAAAAAAAAAAGGAAAATCACACAAAAATATTCACATTTACAGACTAGCGTTTTATAAAAATGTGAATTACCTAAAATGTTTTAAGAAAGGTATGTGGAATTTTAACAAAACTCTGCCTCTTTATAAATGTTTTATGCATTTGTAGATCCGCTGTGATCTGTATGTTATAATGCACGCGTGTAAATAAATACACTAAAGCACACATATTGTTAAAATTGCATGTATTTTTCTTCAGAATTTTCAGGTTGCTCATATTTGTTCGTGTTACGTTCAAGTACAGTTTGTAAATGTTAACATTTTCATTATGGAATTTTACTTTTTCCACTCAAAAACATAGAGAAAAATTTAAAGTTGATGTTTTCTATAAGTTGTTATCTTAATGTTTATATTATCTTACTGGTCCAGCCCACTTTAGATCATATTAGGTTGTGTGGAGCCTCTGAACTAAAATGAGTTTGACACTTCTGATCTAAGGCAAGACAAAGTCTGTCCACAAAGTAGTACTCAGTTAAGGAACTGAAACAACCGTTTCTCTCAGAATTATGTTACATTCCCACGTGTCCCCCAGGCAGACTATCACCCAAACACCACAGCTCCCATAACCAGTCTGAGCTGCCGACAGTAGCTGCCTTTGAAATGGTTTTATGATTGTTTTCATTCTTATCAGCTAACAATACTGCAACGACTACAATTTTCTAAGGTCAGCCAACTATCATACAGTAAAAGATAAGCAATTATGTTGGAAAAAATAGGTCAAGAAATTAGCCTACTTTTGTTGAAGTTTATTTGTTGAAAGTTCAGGATGACAACATATCATAAAACACATGCTTTCACAGTCACAGGACTCTCTTTCCAAAAAGGGGGAACCTTTTTGTGAGAAACAAAAAAAAACATATGGGCCTTTCCAAAAAGAAATATATAATTCTAATTGTTTTGTTCAAAGGAAAGGGCATCTATGTGTATGTGCACAGGTATAACGCCACCCTGGCTTTTACAAAACTCTATTTAATCAACTTATTGTAAACCGCTTACAAAATGAAGCCTATTTCTGACTCCAATAAACAAGACCTTAATCTGAAAGTTTTCAACCAAATAAACATTGCTGAAATGAAGTTTGCTACAGGCAATACTTGACAAAAAAGTAAAAAAGCAATTTGACTTGTTGACAGGATTTGTGTGCTTTCAACCAATGACAATCTTTTCATGTTGAAATGTGGTCAAAGTTGTGAAATTAGCTTTGCTGATGAATGCCACTATAACTCCCTTTTTCTGGGGGAGTAAAGTTCCTATCGTGGTTTCACAGGACAAATATTGACAGGTCGAACAGTTTGTCCATGACAACAACAAGAAAACCTTGGACTAAAATGTTGATCATCCCACAAACACAAAAAGGCAAATACCTTACATAAGTTACAAAATATACACAGTGAATTCCTGAATTTCTGCTTACATTCATGCTGCTCATAGGGTGGATAGTGAATTCTGACTGAGATCAGGATGAAGAAGATGAACAGTGGCCAGATGATCTCAATCAACAACTGAATCTGAATAAGAAAGACAAAGAAAAGAAAAGATTAATAGAAATCAATCATGTCCATAAAAGAATGTGTAACATTCCTGTGAAATAAAACCCATGATTTAATCAACCCAGAAATCTGACAATGATTTCCTTTGTCGTGTACTTTGAGTTCAGTTGAAGTATTCTCCACATCATAGATAGTGTTTATGTGGACTGTCAGCTGTTTACTGTGTATGCAGTAATCCACCACGAGTCTGGTTAAAGTATATGGGTTAATAAGGGAGACATAGAACGAGGTCTGCTGGGTTTAGAGGACTAGGAGGCTGTCCATCTGTTCCATATGGCTTCCCAGCCTCAGCTGCCCAGACATGAGGCACGGGGACAAAGAATAAAGACACTGTCTTAGAAAATGTATCTCTTTGTTGGAAACAACTGGCATGGAAGTCAAGCTACCACAGCTCACCCTGACCCTCCTGATGGACAAATGACCTAGTTGTATGCAGATAAGGCTCCTGACTCGGACATGGAGAAATAATATAGTCCACTCCACAGCTGAATTTTATTTACATAACTTGGAGTGTGTGGGCAACAACCAGCACAAGATGGTAACTGGATAATGGTGCTGACATGAGGATGTATCATCATTACATCCTTGACTCAGACTACTTTGCAAACTAAAACATTTCAGTACTAGTGGGTCAGGCAGAAATACTATTATTTCCATGGTTGTAGGTTGAAACTTTAATTTATGCACACTGAAAACATCTATATTCATAAACAAAAATCTACATTATAAAAAGTGGAGTAAAAAAATCTTCATAATTAGGCACTGATACTGAAAGAGTCATCTCTGATCTGGAGTCAAACCATGGAAATGTGTCATAAACAAGTATTTAGGCAGATTTATCAACAGATAACCATCCATTATTATACAGAGAAATTACCCATATTTATTTATTACATTTTGCTCTCACTGTGTATATTGTATTGTAGTCTATTTTAGTTTTTCCTGTCATGCTGCTGTTACAATCTAATTTCCCAGTTTGGGATTAATAAAGTACTGCTATTCTATTCTATTAGCTTTATTTTTTTTTCAGTTTTTGCCTGGTAGACAGGTACTTCATTGACAACCTATAAATAGCTGGTTGTTGGATCCATTCCTACTTACTGTCTGTCTCCGTCGGTAGGTGAAGTTCTTCCAAAGCAGTAAACCCAGCTGAGTGGAGACTGCCATGTTGCCGTCTTCCAGCCTCACTGAGCGCACTCCAGCTCCCCACTAGGAAACAAATAAGACAAAGCAGGTCAGCCACGGCAAACCCTAAAAACCACCCTCAAAAAACAGACCACCGACAGTTTCTCACAGTCAAAAAGCTGCTGTCAGCTGACTAACCCTCCACAGTCCACCTTTGTTCCTGACAGTAGAAACACTACATAAAAAAAAAAAAAAAAAGTTTTGAACCAGGAAAATGATGTGAAATCAGATCTGAAACTCCAAAAGTCACAGGTCATAACCACGGGCATGAAATTGTACCAAATATAGCTCTGACGACCAGAGGATCAGGTCACAAGAGGCTAAAAGTAATATGGAAGGTTTTAGAAATTAAATATTGAATCAAAAGGTACAACAGGAAAAAGTATTGCTGTGACACTTCCAAAAGATCAGAATTTGATCAAAAAGGAAGTAAATGAGCGTGTAAATTTCCACAAATAAAGAAAGAGACAAGAGAAGCATTATCATCAACAAAACAATGAATACCACAGATACACCTTAAAAAAATCAGCAAATTCAGCAAGGCAGATGAAGTCAACTGATGAGTGAGGAAGGCTGCAGATTCATGTCTACTTGACATAGTGTTTGTCCAAAAGTCAACTGTGGGGATGGTGTGTTGATGGTGGACAGTCTGAATGTTGTGAAAGTTGTTTGAAATCCCTTTAACATCATATGATTATCCTTTTTCACCCCTGTTTTACACACAATAGTATTTTGACAGACTTAAATTGTGTATTTTAAATGATCAAAAAACACATCTGCATCATCTACATTATTCAATCACAATAAAAAGATGCTTATTTTGTATTTATTACACTTGTTTCTTTGATTAAGTTTGTCACATTTGCTTAATTACACTCAACCTTTCTCAACAACACTTTAGTGCCTATTTGTTTATTATGTTGCGTGTATACAGAAAACCTTTAATGTGTACTTAGACATGTTTTATGGAATGCACTGATCAGACCAATGCCAATTATCAAAGTGTACAATGACATGTGTACAGATGAGTCATTTATCCTTTGTTTTCCTTGAATAAAACTGGAACACGTCGATCTTTACTAAATGCAGTAATACACTTATAAGCAATCATGGTTTACAACACCGAAAAAGAGTATCAGCCTTAAAAGCAATAACTGTTATGGATAAAATAGCATCTTGATTAAACATTTCACACCTTAACTACTGCTTTTTCTTGAAAAAAAGTAAGTTACTCTATAGGTAGAGCTCTCCAAACTCAAATTTACTCAATATAGAGGCAAATTTACTCAATGTAGAGCCAAATTTACTCAATACAAAGCCAAATTTACTCAATGTAGAGTCAAATTTACTCATTATAAAGCCAAACTCAATATAGTGCCAAATTGACTCTTTTGAGGGAAATGCTTTTGACTCTTGGAAAAAATGCTCAGTGTTTGTTCCTGCGTAACATGTTTACTGGCATGATAAAGCAGTCAGTGGAATGTATGAAATGTCGCAATAAAATCAATAGGAACTTTGAGTTTAACAAAGATTTAACCTTGTCACAACATAACAATGTAGCACATCTGTTTTGTTTGAGTGACTAAGTTTAACTAGTCTTAACAGACCTTTTTTTTTTTTTTTTTTTAAATTTATATAGTTTTTTTTTTTGTTTTTTTTAAATAGGAGCTTTGATTATGTAAAGATGTTGCAGCTGCATCATTGAATGTATGCCACTGCACAATGAACATCCTCCTGTGACTTGAAAAAAACAAAAACAAAAAGAAAACAACATCACCTACATTCCCAGACTGTGATGTTATATGTTCCCGTAGGTGGGTTTTGTAAATATGTAATTAACACCTTTGACATTCTTTTTTTTAAATTGGCTCATTTACCTAATTTGCCAATCAATTTCAATGCCCATTTCCACTTGTTTAACTACAATATATACTCCACCTCCATTTTGCGTCAATATCTCAACCTGTTTTACACAATGCTACACTCAAAAGACCTGATCTCCATCCAAACAGAAGAAACGTGATTCTACTCGTGTTTCATGTACATACACTGAAACGTTAATTCCAGTCCGACCGCTGTGGATTATTTCCCCCCCCCTTCTATTCCAGTCTTATTTTTGGTTATCACTGAGATGCGATTATGTGGACAGATCAGACGGGCTCTCAGCTGAGTGTTGAGCAGTCCAAATGGTGCAGAGCCAGGGCGCCTCTAGTGGTTCACATACTGATATTTATTTATTTTTATACTTGTTTACCATCAAATCTTCCTCACGTGTTATGTCATCCACGTATATCCACGGTTTCTGATGTTTTTTTCCCCAAACCACTATTGATTATCAAATAGACTACATCAACCAAAAAGTGCTCAGATGGATACCGCATTTGTGTGCGAATAGAAAGAGGAGACTAAAAAAGAAAAAAAAAAAAAACGTCGATGTTTTTTTTTTTTTTTTTTTTTATTGAAAAAAAAATTTATTTTAATTTTTTTTTTTTATAATAAATTT
>JAPTGZ010000001.1:18824661-18835803 GCA_029814645.1 Fowleria isostigma | reverse complement strand
GTGTGAATGTGAGAGTGGTTGTTTGTCTCTATATGTCAGCCCTGCGATGAACTGGTGAAATGTCCAGGGTGTACTCCACCTTTGCCCTTAAGTAGCTGGGATAGGCTCCATGCGACCCCCGTCACCCTAGTGAGGCTAAAGAGGGTTCAGAAAATGAATGAACCCTCCCTAGACTATATACATACGTATTTGAAATAGAGGTGTGAAATTATTTTAAGTTTAATGCCTCATAAATCAGAATTGCTTTTTCAGCTTTTAAACACAAAATTAAATATTAATTTTATTATTTTAGCTATAAACCACAGATCAAAAATGCTCTTTTTCTCTTGCCATTGACAGCAGTTTATGTATTTCCTGAAGTCATTTAGAAATTATCCATAGAGTCGAACCCTGAAGGGACAACTGAGCCTTTGACACAGACAAAGATAAAACAAGGAAACACTAGTGTGGGAGTTGTGACAGCCTTTTAATCCTATCATTATTTTGGCTGAAAATGTATATATACTGTATATTTTTTGAGCCAGGGAATCACTGACGGGCCCAGTGGATTTATTCAAAGTGGCAAATTCTCCTGTTGAAATTAGCACCTTTTAACTCAGACCCTGCTGTGTATATTACTCCCCTCATAGTTTTCTGGATAATGATAGAAGAAATAAAACAGGAAACATTTCAGAATGACAGAGTCTTTGCAATAAAGCTTTCCAACTGGAATCAAACCAGGGATATTTTGCTTAAAGGGTAAGCATTTTAGGCCATAAGAAAGATCCCACACAGACATTTTCAGGGGCTGTGGGTACATAGTTTATGGGCCAAGTTGTGAAAGAATAAAGTTTGCGTCTTGTCAGCACTATTCTTGTCACTCTTTAGTGAGGGTCAGGACAGCAGTAAAGACACTTAAGCTGGCAATAAAACATATTGAATGTATCTTTCTTTATAGGAGAGCAGCAGCAGGAGGCTTTGCAATTATTGCAATGCCAAAAAAGAAGGAGTCCGAGCCTGAGGAGAGGCTTTGTGTGGTGTACCAGAGGAATCTACAACCACTATACACAGGGCTACATGTTGTTAATCACAACTGTACTCTTGTATATTCATGGGTTTCAATTCATAGCATTACTGTAACTTTGCTGTTCTTCCAAAACCTGATCTACTGTAACCTATTTTAGTGTAAATAATTGCTAAATGTTATAACACTGTAATTAACGCTTTTATTACACAAAAAGCTTTTTATTTGCATATTATCTACAGAAAGTGAGTAATAACTAGTATTATAGTATGTTAAAATTTGAGAAAACATCAGATGTTTAAAAAATATTTTTCACGCAGTATATCACCTTTTGCTGATAGCTTCTAACTACATGTGTCTTTGCTTCAAAAATTAAACACATGATTTCCGACTAACTCGACAAAAAATTGGTTTATTAAAAAAAAAAAAAAAATCAATCGCATTTCTTTATTTCATGCCCAAAGAGGAATAAAAACACTCTGGACAAAAATGTCATCTAAGGTTCTCATAATTCATACATGAAAGGGTTAAGGTGAGGGACAAGTTTGGTGAATGCTTAGGGTTATGGTTAGACTTGTTAATATTGTGTTTTCATCAGGCTGTTTTAATTCACATTTTTAATTTGTTCATAAAATGTTGGAATGCAGCCTTGAAATATCACAACGTCCTTTTTAATGCTTGAGGGAGGTAGAAAAAAATGTAGGGAATGATTGAATGTCTCATCAGGATTAGTAAAAAGACTACAACATTCACTGAATTAACTAGAAAAGCACTTGGAGAGCGCAAACCTCCGACAAGCATGATAGTCACCCCCCCCTCCCCTTTCTGCACTCACACACAGCTCAGTGAAGTGCAGGTAGCCCCGCCCACACCCACATGGAGGAGAGAGGAGAGACCATAACTAGCACCATTCAAACCAAATTAGTAAATTTGGACGGGAGTAAAATGTTGGATCACTCCCAAAATCTAATCAATTGTTCCTTGTGTCATTTCTATCATTTCCTGAAAGTTTAATCAAAATCTGTCCAGTAGCTTTTGCGTAAAGTTGCTAACAGACAGACAGGCAAACAAATGCCGGCTAAAACATAACCTCCTTGGCGGAGATAATAAAGAAAAAAGATAAAAACAGCAAAAATATACAAATAGCTACAGAAAAAAAAATTGGTTTGACAAATAAAAACTGAAAAAATTTGATTCACAAAGCTTACAGATCATGTCTTAAGTATAAATAAGCTCACTTGGCTTTCATTTCACAAAATATCTATCCATAATACAACACAAATGTGATTAAACATGGTAGATAAATGGATGCTGCAGCACCTCACCTATTGGATACAACAGCTTCAGTCAGTCAAGGAGAAGCAACAAAGTAGGTGGTGAAGTGTGTCCTTATATATATGTTATCAAAATACCGCTCCATGAGTTCATGTTGACCTCCAACTCCAGCAGGCAATTCATTGACTTATCCACCTATGACCCCCACTTGATGTTTCAGGTATGTTAATTATACACAATATTAAAAATAGTCTGTTAAAACACTGACAGTCTTTGATTTATGGGATTTTGAGGTAACAGTTGTGTTTTGTGAGGGCCTCAGGGGGAAAGGTCAGTTCAAGGGCCAGGGGTCTGCTGTAGCTCCTGGCTGGCTTCAGTAACTGTCAGGAGACCTTTGAGCGCTGACCACTGTGGACTGACCACTGATCAGTTACACCTCAGAGGAAGCTCAGTATTGCGTTTAGGGACTGATGCCTTAATTGGACCCTGGCCCTGCATAGTCAAGACAGTCAGTGATGTACAACACAAACATCTAACTACAACTTTCACGCCAGTACCCAGACTATATGTCTGGTTTCCATGTTTGTCTGTTTTTCCTGTTTTATTGTGAAATCTTTCCTCCTGTGTTTTGTCTGCCGTCTTTACTTCCTGTTCCCTATCTTCCCCACCTGTGTGATTATGTTTCCCCGCCCTAATGTGCTTCACCTGTGTCTCATTGTCTACCCCTCCTTTTGTGTATTTAAGTCCTGTGTTTCCCCCCAGTCAGTCGCCAGTTTGTAGCCTCACAGAGATACTTATCAGCGTTCAAGTCTGTCTGTCTGATCTACCTACGACCCTGTCTGATCTTCGTTCCTGAGCCCTTGCCTCGTCCTTGTCGTTACCTTTCCCCTCCAGATCTGCTGCTACGTTAATGATCTTCTGCCTGATTACGGTACACAGAGCTTGTTTATCCCTCATGTCCTGTCGCCTGTCTGACTGCTTTCCCATTTTTGACCTGGACCGTGTATTGACCCTTTTCTGTCTGTTCCTAGTGGGAGCCTATATTCTAAGAGCTGCTTCAGTTCGTGAGACCTGTTGCCCGGTTCAGAGTGAGAATTCAGGACGGATCCCCGAACCCATACAATCCAGAGAACGCTGACATTATTTATTCTGATTCTGTATATCCTCAGTATTTAATAAACACTTTTGCTTTTTACTCGCGAGTCTTGGTCCTGCATTTGGGTTCAGCCTTCTCTGTACAGACGTAACAACAACCTAACAATAATTGTACCAAACACAGCAACATAAA
Source organism: Fowleria isostigma (assembly GCA_029814645.1). Classification (NCBI taxonomy): domain Eukaryota; kingdom Metazoa; phylum Chordata; class Actinopteri; order Kurtiformes; family Apogonidae; genus Fowleria; species Fowleria isostigma. The sequence continues at coordinate 18,832,237 of JAPTGZ010000001.1, read as the reverse complement.
TGCAATATTAAACATGGCACAATTTTCTCACAGATTTTTATCATGTGGGTACTTTTATTTGTTATATTCAAATATTTTTCTAGTGATTATTTTTTAACCCTGTTGAAAAAGTTGTTCCATTTTCTGTTTTATTTTATTTTTCCTATTTTTTGTATTATGTTTTTGGCTAAACTAAACTAATGTCCTTATTGTCTTTCATGTACCTGTTTTTTTTTTGGCCCAATGCAGCATAATTGTGTTCTGCAGTGCATCAGTGATGTAATGTCTGAATGACAATGAAGAAATCTGAATTTGAACCTAAGCATTCAATATAACATAACCAGTATAAATCAAATCATACATTACAAATACACCTTAACTCAACCCATTAAGACTCAGCGCTACTTTGGCATCAGTTTTCAAATAAAATTTTGTCTATATCTAACCTTTCTTCAGTGATTAATCACCATTAATTATATGATCCTCTGTCTTTTGCATTCTATTTGTATAATTTAAATAGTTTTCTGTATTCAGTTTAGTGATCATGAAAATGTTCATAAAAGCTCAGATTAAAGTTGAGGATTATTACATCAAAAACAGAGAAAACTGCAAAAAAGGCAACCTTTTTGTCAAATATATCTTTAACTGAACATAAACTAAACTAAATGTGTCCATCCACTGTCATTGATCCAACTCCATGGGTTTTACTGGTGAATCAATGTTGTAGAAGATAATGGCATTTCCACAGTAACTACAGAGCCTCTGAACATCCAAATGGGTAATATTTGAAGACCATGAAAGGATGACAAAGTGTTTTTTTTTCCACCAATTACTTATATGTATCAATAACATTAAGGCATCAACAGGTATTAAACATTTTACATCAGTAGATGTTTTTGGTTGGTGAGGATGTTTGGGTCTTTATGGGTTTATTCAATATTAATACATGAGTAATATTACTATGAGATGAAGTAATACAGCACATCCAGTACATAAACTAAAGATACCAAACAGGAGACCTACTGCAGCTCAGTTTTGTCTTAGAAGATTGTCTGGAGTCAACAGACCCGTGACAGACTCAAGTTCTTGTTATAGTGGCTTAAATAGACCATTAACCTTGACTAACAGCAAAGTGGAAACTATAATACACCCCCACAAAAGTTACAACACCCCAGACCCAATGCTGGAAAAAGAGTTGTGATACAAGTCCACTGTGTTACATCCACACTAATGATGATGATGAATCACAGTAGACAGAAACATGCAGAAATTCCCATTTTCTTTTGCTTTTTTCTTAAAATGTTGTTAAACTTTGCAAAACATTTGAATAGAAACTGTGGCCTAGGTGAAGGGGATCCTGGGTGGTAGCCTCATATGTATGCATGCTTTGAAGTCTGACCACTGTATGCCGTTCAACCCATTTATTTGAACAGAACTAAATAAAATTGCTGTCTAAACAGAGGAGCATTTCTTGTTTTTGATTACTGCTTTACAGAGCATTAAATATGATTTCTCACATAGGTGTTATGACTCACTCTGTATTTTGCAGAAAACTTTCTCAAGTGTACCACACACTCTTACTCACGCTCTTATGAGTCTCTTATGAGTTGAAATTCTAGCATTTTCACAAAACAAAACAAATGTCACTGAATTAATTTGCATCTGAAACTACAGAATATAAATATAGCAAAATAAAGTGTGTATATTTGTCCCAAAGCACTGTATTTTTAATTCATCTTGAAATACCCAGCAGCCATTCTCTTTCATTTGTGTCCAATATTGCCTTTTGAGTTGCTCTCTGTGTCTGTTTGATCTGCTCTCAGAAACATCAGGGTTTTTCATATCACGACGTATCTCCATCATCCATCACTAAAGGGCGGCAGCGAAGTGAGTGTGGCGTTTCTGAATGTTTCAAAAAGATATAGCAAAGTGGACTGATAAAACAATATCAGACCTTATTGATGATGAAGTTATGAATGTTCATAAATTAAGTAAAACTTCACTGACAGCACAAACACAAAAATGAAAAGCGATTCATCAGTTCTGCTACGGTGAGTGTGTGCATTCATTTTGGTCTGCCACTTCTAAAGCTGCCAGAGTTGACAAAGGATTGTGTGAAAATAAACAGCAGTGTCAAGATAAAAATGATCTCTAAACACAGGTGGAGAGACTGTTAAAAATGGGGGGGGGCAATATGAGGAGAGAAATGTGCTACTTTGACTCATCAAAGTAAGTTTTTTATTTCTTTATTTATTTTATGCAAGGTACAATTTAAACTCAATTTAGTTTCCTATTAAAAATGTAATTGCACCACCAGATGAGACAGTGATTCAATCAAAACTTCAACATCAAAACTAAAATGAAATAGAAGAAATTATAGCTTGTTCTTAGAATTGGAGAATAGAGTGGTTGGGCGTTTCATATGAATAGACATCATTTTCACACCAATCCAGGCACCTTACCCATTCTCAAGCTAATTTCTTATCATTTTCTTTGGCCAGACATCAGAACCATTTCTGTCATCATTGTGTATTGACGGACACCTGCCAAAAAGACAGAGAATGAGAGCAGCGAGGAACCAATAGCCATGGTTACCTTTGCAAAAGAGAGTTATCGCAGCAAACCATGCTGCTCTGTTCTCTTCAGCTTGTTAAAAGTTACCGAACTTGCTTCACCTTGACATGTTCACACCTGGGAATTTCAATCTCCTTCTTGTAACAGCTCGGGACAATCAGTGCCACAGAAGTTAGTGAAGCTGAAGTTTTCTGAACTACAGGTGCAACGTGTAATCTTCTTTTCAGACACTGAGTCTAAGTGTTGCCGATCTATGCCAGTCACAGCTCTATTGGCTGCTCCTGAGATTTCTAAAGTTTTCATAGCAGGTAAAAGTGTCCCAGATCTTTATATACACAGATGTACATGCATGCATACGCAAGTTATGGAGACTCGCGTCTGAGACTTGGACTCGAGTCGCACAAACAGAGACTTGAGACTTGACTTCAGACTCACCCTCAAAAGACTTGAGACTTGACTTGAACTCAAGGTTTTGGACTTGTAAATAATCTTAATTTTATGAAAGTTTTGTTTCATATTGTTAAGCAAAGTACTGGAGCTGCTGATGTTTGTTAGCCTGTTAAGTTGTATAGCTAACGTTAGCAGTGTGACGCTAGCAGCTGCAGATGAAACCTCAGACCACATGTCACTGCACCACATACATATTTATAGTATACATAAACTGTGTGCTGTCAACCTCAACACAAGAGTAACAAATAAACAACCATCTCCTAGAACTTAAGTCATACTAGTGTGTTGACTTGTGGGGAGCCACGGATTCTAGATCCTCTGATACAGTTCATTCCTTTACTTTCATTTCTTTCTTTGTAAATTCCGCTGGCATTTTTAGTTGAACAACCTCTCAGCTGACACGTCTGTTTCTGTACATGAAATTTGACACCATGGCAACGTGGCCCTATTGTGTATCTGTTGCTAGGTAACCTACTTCACTGATGATTCTATGATTCTGGGCATTGCAGCATGCGTGGCCATTGGGAGGCCATTGTATTTCAAAATTGCTAATATCTCCCAAAAGACTGATTATTGATTTGCTAGTTTCTTTCTTGACCAAAAATACATAAATATGCCAAACTGCAGCAGTCAGCTCTTTCCAGATTATGTGCGGTGCCTGAGACACACACACACACACACACACACACACACACACACACACACATGCACACAAACTACTTAGAGTCCGCTTCTCTTTTATAATATAGTGTGATAATCTGTAATAGTTATTCATTATGGGTTATTTATGTTCATTGTGTTCTGTTGTTTAGTAACACTATTTTGATTCATGTGTGTGAGTGAGGTGGGAGGAGTCAGTGAGGAGGCGAGGGGGTGCTGACGTACAGAGAGGTGTGGAAGTTGGAGCAGGGTTGAGAGTGCATGTGTGTCTAAGAGGAGCTGTCTTCCAGTGCCCTGTGTACATTCAATAAACTTTCTGAATGTCACTCTTGACTTCATCTTCGTGTGAAAATGGGGTATTACAATAGGATTAATTCATCTAGTCTTTATTTTTACATACAAGGCTATGTTTAGTCCAGTTTTAGCTTTTTGATTGTCTCCACCATGCAGTTGATGCATTATTTTTTACCTTCAGATATAGGGGGGATTCTGTAAATGCTTCACTGTAATAAGTATTGTAAAAGACTGCTAAGATTTTTTCCAGAAGGATAACTCAACATAAATCAGGTTACTGCAAAAAATTAGAATCACATAAAATATAAACAATCACACATAAGTGCTGTGACTTGTAAGGGCTCATTTATGCTCTTACGTTACAGGCGTAGATGGATATGGACAGAGCATTCTGTCCGTTTTCCGGGAGCTTGTGGATGTGTACCTGGACAGACAAAACAGAACAGTACCACCGGGAACAGGGCTGAGATTCAAACAGTATCATTTCCAATAACAGCGGGTTTCAAAGAGTGACTGTGTGAGTTAGTGAAAAACTACCAACATATTTATGACAACTACCTTTCTCAATATTAACATTAGTATCTACGTTACTAAAACCTCCTCTGTTTGTTATTATTGACTTTCTCCTCTTCTCAAAAACTTTACTCTTCTTCATAGTATCTGGCTCGTAATTAGTAGTAATTAATAGTGGCATCCTCTGGTGGATTGCTTGAGAAATGCTCATTCAAACGTACAGAATACATGGAAGTATGAAGGCAGTGACGCATGATAACGTTAGAAACGGACATACCTATTTACGTACGTAAAACAAACATAAATGAGCCTTAATGATGTGCAGTGCAAATTTTTGCATATTATACAGTATAGGGACTGGTTTAAAACTAAAAAATGAAACTAAAATACTACTGCTACTACTACTACTATGACTACAACTACTACGACTACTACTACTACTACAAGTCACTGAATGGTTTAGGTCCAGAATACATGAATGAGTGTTAATAGAATATAAACCCAGTCGGGCTCTGAGGTCCACAGACTCAGGTAACATAGTCCAGTCCAGAGTTCAAACTAAATATGGTGAAGCAGCTTTTAGCTGTTGTCGATACGCAACTGGACCAAACACCAACTGAACTGAGATTAGCCCCAAATGTCAACATTTTTAAATACAGGTTAAAAACCTTACTCTTTTCATGTGCTTATGAGTAAACTTAAATCTTAATTTAATCTGTGATTTTAATATAATTAATGTTTCTTTTATTTTGTAAATGCTTTTTAAAATCATGTTTTAATAATGTCTTTTTTCCTTTTAATTTTAATGTCATTTCAATGTCTTGCTTTTTTATGTCTGTAAATTACTTTGAGTTACCCTGTGTATGAATAGCTATACAAATAAACTTGCCTTGCCTTGCCTTTTCAACAACAATTAAAAAAATCAGTAAAGGCATAAAGTATGATTATTTTAATTGCTATAACAGCTGGTCTCAAGGTTTTAGCTTGTACAGGTCTGTGCATAATATTAACCCACAGCCAGATTTCTTTCCTTTTGTGCTCACTAATGTTCAAAAAGATACTTGAGCAGCCTTCAGTCCAGAATCACTAAATTGGAATATTATAATACATATGATCTTTTTCAAAATTGGACCAAGACCTTAAAACTGAGGATTACAGGAACCTAATGTCATTTGTTGTTGTACACATAACTGCCACTAGATGCTACTGAAGGCCCATAATTAGCTCACTGGACCTTTAACTTCCTCACCACGCAGCATGTTTACAGCCTTAAATGTGATTTGAACTTACGATATAACCTTTCATTCACAAGCTGACTTTTCCAATCTTCAGATTGCAAAGAGCCCAGTCTGGCTCGTGCAGCGAACCACAGGACTTCTGGTTAAATATAGATATTACAGGTCGTCTTGTGTGTGTGCAGGTGAATTGATTGTAACAACATGAGACAGCTCCTGGTGGACAACACTCTGAAGGAAAAGCAGACAGAGACGGACAGCAGCAGGCAGGAAACATTTTTTGATCCTTACCTTACTTTGATTTTACTCGAGGAAACCAGCCAAGATCCAACACTGAGTTAGTTTCAGTTCACTTTGGCGTTGCTAAATCACAAAACGCGCAGCAGAAATAAAGACATGGTGAGGGGATTTTGCAGTGTTGTTAAAGTGGCATTGAAAAAAAGTTGTGTTATGCAAAAATACTCTCATCTAATCAACCTAAATCACGAAGTGTTGCTGCACACAGCAATAAGGTATGCCATTCCTGCTAATTGAGACACTGCAGAGTCTACCTACTTACCCAAATGAAATTCTCATATCAAACATTATCATAGAAACTTCTTTGCACACAAAAATCTGCTAAAAGGAGTTTAACAGTTTCCTTGGTAACAATAAAAACTCCCATGAACTCTTGAATACACTAGACTTTTCAACTCCTGTCACAAGAAATACTGCAATAGTGTAGTCTAAAAATGACACTTTTTATTCAATGCAGTAACAGCTAAAATGTCAAGTCATTGTTTCTTGAGGATACTACATGAGGATCCTAACATCATTGGATATATGGTCAAATGTCAAGTACCTTCACTGAAATACTGCATGATGATATAATTGTATTTTGTTTGAATATTTTCATTTTATTTAACTATATGCTTCTCCTGTACTATATCTCAGAGGAACATATTGCACATTTTTCATACAGTCAAAACCATGCACCTCCAAGAATGATTATTGTGAATGTTTGTGACACATGATTGTGAAGAATTCCATTGTGCATTTATTACCCTGCCCCCCGAAGGAGAAGCAAGGAGAACTGTTTTTGGTTTGGTTTAGTGTTTTGTTTGTTTCTCTGTTTAACACTCTAGCAGCAAAACTATTGGTTAAATCCATACCAAATTGGGTTTATAGATTACCAGTGACCTAGAATAGATGTCATTACATTTTGGGAAAAGTAGGTCAAAGTTAAAATTTTTTAATTATTTTTTTAAATTCTTGTTTTCCTCATTTTCTTTTATAATGGCTAAAATTTCACATGTCTGTTGCAGCAAAACTAATGGTTGAATTAATACCAAATTGGTTTAATAGATTGCCAGTGACCCACAATAGACATGGTTACATTTTGGGAACAGTAGGTCAAAGTTCAAAATTTTTAATACATTTTTTTTTTTAATCTGTTTTTTCTCCCATTTACTTATAATGGACAAAATTCCAAATGTCTATACAAACATCAATTTTGTTTCATTTTACTTCAAACTTCACACATATATAGAGGTGGCATTCTGTACTGAAAACGTTTACATATACAAACTGTACTCAACATAACATGATACATAATAATAACAATAATAATAATAATAATAATATGAACAACCTAAAAATTCTTATGAAAATAAGTGCATTTTTAACAATATTATACCTTACAGGGTTTGACAAGTTTAAAAAAAATCGCTTGCCCGACAGGGCAAGTACCAAAAAAATTTACTTGCCTGAACCAATTTTCCACTTGCCCGAAACTTGAATGACATATTTCTTACTTACAAGTGACAGACAGCAATGATACATGTACATGTAACTATTCTAAGATAACATATCAGTCACAGAGTGAGCATCAT
>JAPTGZ010000001.1:18371220-18389757 GCA_029814645.1 Fowleria isostigma | reverse complement strand
TACTCAGGTTTTGTATTTGTGCTTAGCTACTTACATGTAATACCCTACCATGGACATAACTTTGATTCTACCAGACTTATATGTTGTGCAAGTAAATTTTTTTTGGTGCAAGTATTTTTTTTCTCATGTGCACCAGTGCACCTTTACCAAATAATGTAATTCGAGCCCTGGTTCCAAATTGATTCTCTTTTGACACTTTCAAATGCCTTTTCAAAATCGACAAAACATACATAGAGCAGTAATTGCCATTCTATTGTCTGTTCCACGATAATTCTAAGTATGGCAATCTGGTCTGTGTATGCTCATCCTTTTCTGAAGCCAACCTGTTCTTCTCTGAGATTCTTATCAATAGACTCTTTCATTCTTTCAAGCATGACATAGACGTAACTGAATGGGTCAATTGCAGGGAAAGTAATGTGGTTATTTGACAGAAATTACACAAGGACCATCTGTGTCACCATTTGTGTTTGATAATTTGTGTTCTGTCCTCTCTATTCCTTTTCCTACCTCCGGGTGTCTCTGGTTCTGGTTCTATTTAGTCCCGATGTGTGGTTCTGGACTGTGTCGTCTATTGTTTTTGTCGGTCTTTCTCTACTCTGTTCTTTTCTTGCTCCTCAGTCCACCAACTCCAGCCGGTCCAGACAGATGGCCACCTACCTGGAGCCTGGTTTTGTCAGAGGATTTCCCCATCTGTACAAGTTTTTCCTCCTCCCTGTCACTTTAGGTGTGCTCCTGAAGGATTTGTTGGATTTTTTCTCCAAGGCTTTGATGTGAAATTGTGCAGTGACTCAAGGTGATCATGTATCATGATTAGTTCTCTATAAATTTAGCATTGGCTTAAATTCATCAGTATTATTAACACTGACTCCTGGTGAAATTATTTTTTTTAGTGAGAACAGTATCCAAGTCAGTTTTCAGCTCTGCTATAACTACATATTACCACTAGGATACACCAAAGTACATGCACCACTATTTTAAAATATTAATTTAAATTAAAATAAACATGGACAGTATGTGTTTTTATATATTTTTCCATGTAAATTTAAACTGTTTATCTTTCAAACATACACATTTTTCTGTGACTTTATTGTTAAAATCAGGTATGTCCTTGACAAGTGTCTTCTCCAGTAGTATGGTTGTATGGCCAATGCATTTAGACCAGGAGAGAAGGTAGTACGGGTAGATCCAGCACCTGCCCATCGTCGTTTGGCGCCTTAGGTGAAACACAGAAGTGGCATCACTCCCTTGGCTGGTGAACATTACCTGCGATATAGACGAAACTCAACAGAACCTCATCTAACTTATAACTTACTTGACTCACGCTTTAGAAGAAGTATTAAGTACCCTATTTTAACTGTGTTTACTCTATTTTGTGCTGTAAAGCACTTTGTGACCTGTCTGTGAAAGATTCTCTATAAATAAACCATAATTATTACTTACATACCCTGCCCCAATGCATACAGGGAAACCTCTCTAAGCTGCTCTTCCAAGCAGCAGAACTGGATTTCCCTGCATCTTCAGGTCACAAAGTGCTTTACAGTACAGAATATAGTGAGTTAAGTTGGTCAGAAGTGTAATGACTCCTGATGTGTTTTGACGACATTAAACTAGTACTTTATGGCTGGGGGAGGGGGTGCCACTTTCTTGTTATGCCCAACACCAGTAGAGTATTACACTTTGCAGGTAAACAGAAGGTTGTGGGATCAATCCTCCCTTCCCTTGGTCAGTAAAAGCCCTCCTTCTCTGCCCTGTCTCACATGGGCTGGCTCTGTTTAAAGAGCTAATCTTAGTGTATGTATTTGGCTGTTACTACTGTAACACATTTAGGCTGATGTAAGTATATAGTATGGTAATTAGCAGATCAGGGATGTACTTTATATCGAGTAGTAAATTAAGGAAGTTGAATTTTTTTTTTTTTTTCTCTTCTGCTTCTTCCTTGTGGTGCCCCCTCCAACAGGTGGTGCCCTGGGCAGCCACCTTGTCCGCCTATGCCACAGGCCACCCCTGGGTAGATCACATGGCATTGAAAAATAGAAAATCAGCATAAGGGCTAAAATACATTAACGATACTACTCCTGTCAGGAATTTCCACTGATCAAAGGTTGCTTTTTGTTATCCACTAAGCTATCCAGCCACTTAGTCACAGCTCAGTAGTGTTCATTATGGGCCGATTTGTTGATTCCACTTCTGGGGAAGGCGTTGATTCTTTTTGACTATGCCCTCTATTGACAAGCCACTACAGATTATTAAAGTTGCGAACTTCCTCTGTGAAGGTCATTCCAGTTCAAACCCTGGGGTAACCAGCAGTTTACAGGACACTTACTGACTCTAAGTGAGATCGTTTCCTCTTGAAAACTGTGTTCCTTTAAAAATTAAAGCCAGTTAAAACATCATAGTGAAGTCATGAACCAGATAAGGCAGCCACACAAAACGTTTCTTATTGCTACTAGTGTTGTTACTTACATTATAAAATGTTCATGAAATTAATTATTGAAACAAGTTGGTCTATGTGTGATTAAGGATGCAGCAACTCTACAATTTTAAAGACCTCAGAGTACCACTGGTAGAATTGGCTTAATTGCCTGTCCCTGCCTACAGTACAGATGAAGGCTGCGGCCTCTTGCATCCTCATAATAATCCATATTTAGCACACATTCACACTGACAATTATGACAATCCCACTGCAGGGGACTCCCCTTCCTCCTCACAGGCAACCAACCAAATGACTTGGTTTCTCCCACACTACCTGGTTGTGGGTGTGGCCACAGCATTTCAACCCAGCATCTACTGAACCATTAATCCTATCAATACATTGAAATAATTCAAGTCAAATACAGTTTATTAGTTTTCAGTGGCATCAATATGAACGATTTGGACATTCAGAAGCTCCTTAGTGAACATGGAAACACAAGTCATCTTCTACAAACTTGATTCACCAACAAAGCCCACATAGTTTCATAAATAACCCTGGCTGTAGATGCTTGCTTCTGTTCAGTTAATGATATATTTTTCCTGAAAAGGTAACTTTCCTTAGGTTTTCTCTGTTTTAATCTAATAACCTTTGAATTTACTTGAAGCTTTTGTGAACATGTACATGCTCAGTAAAATACAGGAAATTTTCACTGAAAAATTCAGAAGAAATTTCTAATAAATGGTGATAAATCATAAGAATGGTTAGATGAATAGAGTAATAGTCTGTAAGAGTTAAGTTTCAGGTTAGCCCTTCCAGCTCACAGGTAGAACATTCTGGGTTTGATCCTGAGCCAGAATGAGACCTTTTTGCCTTGAGTTTACCTAGTTAGACGTGAGTTAATTCTTTCAGTGCCCTTGACCAATGGCAGTTCACACCCGCTAATGTGCACCATGCGTTAATGCTCCTGCTAGGGTTTAAGACCCCCTATCCACACACACATCCACACACAAAATAACTCTCTCCCCATCTCTATCTCTTCTGAATTTCATTATGATGGGGCTTTTGCACGTCCATGTTATTTTACTCTAATGGAAACAAATGCATTCACTGATTGACATTCATAATTCAGTAAATTCTTATAATCACGTCCATTTGTGCACCTGCATTTAGATTCATTCACCCTGAATTTCAGCATGCATCTGTATGTCTACCAACCACACAATGAAGCAGATATGGACAAATCAAAGTTTGACGTGAGAAACGTAAACCCAAAAAGAGCTGGCAAATTCCTCTAAAGCACATACTATACACACAAACAGACACCATCACACTCACCAAATTGATTGAATGCACCAGAGACAGAAACAGAACAACGGCAAGACCGAGGGGGAAAAAGACTGATTTGCTGTCCTTTGACGGGATATTCGTCTTACCAGCTACAAACACACGAACATGCACACAAAACCTAACACATAGAGACATTGTGTATGGAGAAGTATCCAGCGTTTGATATGAAGATAGAGAGAGGGTGAAGACATACCATATTTTTCGGACTATAAGTCACTTTTTTTCATAGTTTGGCTGGTCCTGCGACTTATACTCAGGTGCAACTTATATCGTATCTTAAAATATATAATTTCACATGTTCTTAAACATTATTTCACACTGACCGACATGACCAAGGAGTAAACACTACCTACCACCAAAGGGCGCTCTTGGCTTGTGACGACCACAAGTATCTGCTTCACCAGTTTGTTCTTCCGGATGTCCCTTCAGCTTCTCACTGATGCTACTGTAGAGCTCCAAAATAGCTTCCTCGACGTTCGCACTCAGTGGTACATACATGGCAGTATAGAAGACAGCTGACAGCTCTCACTGTAGATAGAGTGGCTGACGCTTTACAGATAATAGCTCTATATGTTGTAAGCAGTGTGTAGAAACAGTGACAGGAGTCCTGACACCACAGCCTGTTGATGTAAACTCCTCTCCGCTTACCGGTGAGTACAGCCAATTGGTCTGCTCGGTGTGTTAGCCCCTCCAGGTGTACTGCGGGGTCTTGGTAAAAACAGTATTGCAGCAGTCTCTCACATCTCATTGGGAGGGTCTCCACAGTCTGATGGAGTCCATTTTATTGTTGAGTGACCAGACGTTCGCCAACAGGAGTGTTGGTATGGCTGGTTTGTGTGGATTAGCGGCTAGCCTCGCCCAGACTCTGCCACGCTTGCCCCGCTTCTGTATTCTGACACCACTTACAGTGCCTCACCCTTGGCTGTGTTCCTGGGGTGTGTCGCCCTTGGCTCTTGTGACGAAGCAGTCCGAGCTCGCCACATCCACAAACTTTGTTGTTAATGTCCAGCAGGAAGAAACTGACGCTCATACTGATGCACAAACACACACTTTCCTTCCACTGTTCATTCACACTGTTTGGTCCATTAACACTAGAAAGCACTGTATATTCCCTGAGAGAGGCCGCCGCAATCGTCAGTCGCACCGCCATGATGAAAACAACTGTACAAGAATCACAAGTATCATCAACACCAGATACAACAAGGTTCAACTGACTAAATTCAGTGTCTAGTAATAAAAACACAGTCCTGAGGCAGACAAAGGAGAGGTAGGAGAGGCAGACAAATCTAATAAACTGAACAAACATACACCTACGGGACAAACAGCCGTGATTACTGTAATGATATGCATGTATATGATAATACAATACATAATGATGGCGAGTATAGTAATGTCTCCGCTAGCCAACAAGCATCCAGGCATCGTTGATAAAATAAGCTCATAAACGAGTAAACACTGTTACAACCAATAGCATTATCAAGAACACGAACACATTATTATAACATGCCGTTCAAGATGAAATGTCTGTTTTTGGTCTTGGATTTTGCAAAATAAATTTCTCTCCAAAATAATGTGACTTACAATCCAGTGCGACTTATATGTGTTTTTTTTTTCTTCTTCATGATGCATTTTTTGACTGGTAGGACTTATACTCTGGAGCGACTTTTAGTCCAAAAAGTACGGTAAGTTGGATTCTAAAATCACATCTACAATACAGTAAATGACAGCAGAGCCAGCCAGGGCTTTCAGATCCAATGCACAGAGCCTTGTACTAGCATCAGGTTTCTAAGACAAAGACCATACTAAAGTATATTTTAACTGTCCAAACTGTGACATGCTGACATTGATCTGACTGGTATAGCTGGCTGAAGGATTTTTTTTTATTGCTGACACAGGACATCTAATTTACAGAGCCCTTTGTATGATGTGGAAAAATCCAACTGAGCTTCAAGCCTTTTATTTCACACACTAGAATGTCTCTGTGGATTTTGATATTATTCCTCATGCAAAACTTGAGCTTACGTGCAAGACATGTAGACATCATCAGGAGTCTATTCCAGTCAACAGTGAACTAATGTGAAATTTTCCCAAAATGATGTTGAAATATCAAGCTATAACTGCATGTATACTGTGATTCACAGCAAGAGTATGAACTGTCTCGTCTCAAGCAGTTAAACACAAAATGAGCCGTATTTGCATATTAACAGGGACTGTATTTTCAGTAAAGGGAGGAGAGATGTCAGTTCAACTATTTTTGAAGAGACGATTGCATTTTTTTTTTGTGGAAATACCACAGTAGATTAATTTTAATGTCAACTATTTTATGTGGTATAACATGAGTTGAAGGGGAACTTTTAAAATGAGCAATGATATTTTATTTGTTAAAAAAAATAAATCTAAATTATACAATGGCTTAATTGATTTAAAGGGAGAGAATACTTCCCACATAAAAGAGAAATGGGAAAGAGAAGGTAATTTTAATCTACAATTAGAGGTATGGGAAGAACTAAATAAACAACTATGGAAAACCACTTCAGCCTTGTCTTGGAGAGAGTTTGGTTGGAAAAATTTAGCAAGATTCTTTAAAACACCCGCTCAAAACCACTCAATAAAAACACCTACTGTTGGCGGTCCTGTGGGGAGACGAAAGCAGTTCATTACCATATATTCTGGCAATGTCCTTTACTCCAGAAGTTTTGGAAGCAAATCAAAGACATTATGGAAAAGATATTTAAAGTACAAATCCCGCCCACATTTGAAACAGTGTACTTGGGTTTGAAACCAGCTACTATCTCGGGCCCCTCTTACAAATATTTGTTTAATATTCTACTGATAGCTAGTAAGAAAGCTCTCACCAGGAGATGGTTGACCATTGAAGTTCCTTCACTTAAAAATTGGATAGCTGTAATCCATGAAAATTTTTGTGATGGAAAAAAAATCACATTTTCTTTACGACTACAACAAAATAAATTTCAACATTTTTGGGCACCTTGGACTACTTATGTAGCTTTAGAAAATATGACCTTGACTGATCCAAGAAGATGGAACTAACTCTCCTCCCTCATTGTTTTAATAAGCTACTCTTTTCTTTACGGTTACCTTTTTATGCATGTCCAACCAAATACTATATGCACATATATACAGTTTAGCTTCATTTCTTCATTTATTTGCATAACTTTAACTCTATTTTATTTATTTAGTTAGTTATTTCTTTTGTATTCCAGTTGTGAGTGTGTGTGCGTTTGTATGTATGGGCATATGTATGTGTATATGTGCATACGTACATAAGTTTGTGTGTGTGTATGTATGCTCATGTATATGTGTGTATGTATATATACACATATATGGGGGTCTGTATGACTGTACATGTGTATACATATAGTTATCTTTTTTTAATTTGTTTTTTCCTTATTTTCTTTCTTTTTTCTTTTCTCTTTGCCCTTATTTATTTTATTTATATCAAAGTCATTATTACCACAATAGTAAGGCCATACTTAATTGTATACATAGTTATGTACAATTTCTTATGTTGTATCTACCTTAGATGTGTGGTTGGTAATAAGAACAAACATGATTATTATTTTCATTAATATTATTACCACAATTATTTGTTCTCAAACTTATATACTTGAACATTACTATTGTGTGTGGTTTTGGATTAACTGTTGTCTTCCTTGCAGTGGTCGTTTTGCTGTTGTTTAGTTATGTTTTGTGTGGTTTATCATGGGCATGTCCTAAATTATGTGTGTGAGAGCATAGAGGTAACTGTGTTTGTTAGATTTAAGTTTTTATTATTTTCCTACAAAAACAAAAAAAAGCAAGCATAATTTTCCAGTTGTAAAGTTTCTTTATCTGTAAGATTGTTCTGAATAAAAATTTGAATTAAAAAAAAACAAACAAAAAAAAAAAACCTTCAAGAGTTCTGATCACAATGAAGAATATTTAGCTTAGTTTTAATCATTTTAGGCAGGATGGAACCATGTAATAGAATAATAATACCCATTTTTTAAATGTGTCAGTAAAATGGTTTGAATTAAATGCTATTGTGCAGCAGTAATTGCACTATATATAACCACAGTGTTGAGACTTAAGAGCTTTGAAAGTATGCTAAAGATGTCAATGTACTGGATGGTTGACATATGAACTGAATCCAGTCAGAGCAACGTTTTTTGTTGGGGTTTTTTTGGGGGGGGTCTTTGCTAAGTTCACCATTTGTTGATCTGCAGTTCAGACTAAACTGTGACCATTAGGACCTTGTTTGGACGATTCCGAACAGATCAGCTGTTGACAACACAAACCATACAGAAAACAGAGGTGAATTGGGTTTTACTGTGGCTAAGGTTACAGAGCTGTAATGTAAACTATCAGCTGACAGCCCATGAAGATCATATCACAGTGGTATTTTGACTTTTGGTTTGAAGACAACTATACCATAATACAGACATGTGTACATAATGAGTTCTGTAGATACGTAGCTCATTGATGGTTTCTTCATATAACCCCTTTACACAGATTACCCTGCTGTGGTTATAACTGTGCATGGTCTATTTTATTAGACATGTTAGGCAAATGCAACACAACAAGCTCAATGAGACAAGACTTCTAAAGGGACAGATATGCTCAAATCACACACACAGCTCAACAGCATGCAGCAACACATCATAATCATCCAGGTTATTGGCTTAATTAAGTTGAGTGAGAAGGCTGTAATGAAAATCATTTTGCATGTCAGTCCCTGAGATCATTGAAGAGCTGAACTAATTGTGAAGAGCACCTGAGCATGCAATGCAATACCAAACATTTTGCAAACATTGTTTGAGTCACTGTCAACAGAGCATTGCTTTTTTTTTTTTTTTAAATGTTCAAAGTTCTTGATCTGTGTCTTCCTAGTGATGAAAACAGGACTTTATAATCCACAGTAATGAGTTTGAGCTCACGGAGGAGATTCTGCTCAGACAAAATGTTTGAGATGTTACATCAAACTGAATGATTAGCATTCTTCCACTCCACATAATAAAAGAAACGACTTCTAGTGTGGTGTTGCTATCGCTGTAAACCAGCTCTGCTCCAAGACACCTGACTTAACAAAAATACCCTCATATAATTACTCTCAAAAAAGGTTTCTTGGCTGTGAATAACAAAGATAATGCCCAGTCCCACTGCCCCAGTGTCCTGCTCCACATAAACATTGTAATTAATGAGGCTAAACATGGCGCCATTGTCTAGGTTTCATTTTGACTATAAAAACTCGGAAACGGCTACTGTATGCAGAGGGATGGCTACACTGGAAGACTCAGATATTTCTAACAGACCAGAAAAAAACAAGGGGTGCTTTGAAAGAATATGAAATGAGGACTGGGAGGGGAAGAAACAAGGCCTGGATCAAGACAGAGATGTAGCATGCATGGTAACCCACACACATTCATGCACACAAGCACACACCAGTCCAATGTTCCAGCTCATTTCAGCACAACATCATCCGACAACACAGACTCTTCAGAAGTGTCTGGTCTCACACTGGTATCACAGCCATGGGAAACAAAAATCAAAACGGCAATTTTCTTACAACTCTACCCCAAAACTTTTGTCTGTGTGTGAGGGAGCGAACAAGACAGCCAGACCATAATCAAAACAGTGACCTCTTACCAGGTCATCAGAGATACGCATGCTCCATCAGCTCCAACTTGCTGCAAATGTTTTTCGAGGCATGTACACAATTCTGCACTCATTATTTAATGGACGCTTTTAACTAAACACATTTTACGATGGCTTACCCAAGGATGGCTCCAGTTGTTGTTGTAACCCTGAATGTGGGAGTGTTAGCTGTTTTTGTTGTATGCTTTTGACACCAGTCTCTTTAGGAGTATCTGGATGTCCAATTAGGTTCATACTGTCTACTGAAAACATAAAAATTTCCTTTTCTCTTTGTCAGACAGAAAACAGTTGAATTTTACCTTGGGGTGCTAGGCAGCAGGGGGCATAATCATCCCCTGTTGGCTGACAGATCTGGATAAAACAGCAGACAATGACACATCACAGTAACATCAAATGACTCTTAGCCAAAACATGTCAAGGTAAAAAAACTACTTTTTCTATTTGTGTGACAAAAAGAAAAGGGCATTTTTTTTATTTGAATGTGTTTCAGCTTGATACCCCCCATTCTTTGATGGGTTTGTACAAATCTCCGGTACAAACTCTGGAATTCATAGACGTGGAGGAAGCAGTTGATTCTTACAGCTGTCATACAAAGTTGGTACTGTTGCCGTTCAATTCGCAAGAGTAACTTAAGGCCTCCATAAGAAAATTACATGATTTTGTGTCGTATGAAGACCGTACAGTTGTCACATTCATCGTAAGGGCGCCTTGGGATCTTTCTACATCATACCTACAGCGGTCGTACAGCATCTCTATGTGCAACTCATGGCACTCTTAAGTTGATGGTAGGAAGATCTTTATCAGAATATTTAAATTGATATATAAATAGAGGCCACCCTGTACTCTCTTAAAAGTACCGTGTGATAAGCATTATGCATTTGGAATCATGCACTGTCTATGGTGCTGAAATACATATTCCTGTAGTAATAGGCAGGGAATAACCTGACCTGCATTGTTAAACATAATAAAATTAGGAGTCATAATAAGACATAAGTGAACACATTTGAAGTAGAAGGTTTAAGAATAAACAAAGATACACAAGAATAATAAAGGGAACTGAACATTAAAAACACTAGCTGCCCATAACCAAGTGAAGTCATAATGTGTTCTTGTGATCTACTTGTGGCCACCACAGAAACGTGGGGTTCTGGAATGGCCTCTGATTCACAAACGTCATGCGTTGTTCTTAGGTTGTTCCTTAGGGCAGGGGTTTCCAAACTTTTCCATGCATAGGCCCCTCAAACAGTATTACCTTCTGGTTGTGGCCCCCCTTTGGAAATCCATCAACAGCACAACAAAATGTCAGAAAATACTGAGTTTTAGAATATGTTTTCTTACTTTTCTTGACCACCTACACCCAGTGTATTAAGGTAAGGGCCCCTGAGTTCCTATTTAACTCCTTAAATACCTAAAGATATAGACATCTTAGTAATTAAAATTCTTAAGGCCTATGTGTCCCCACGTACAGTATTCACCCTTTAATAAATAACTATATCGCATTCATTCACACTTAACATTCTACCAGTAAGTGACCAAATATACCTAAATGTAATGAACTTTCAATTTACTTAATAAACTTGTATTAAAAGATAACTGTGAACAAATAGTCAGAATACGGCCTATGTTCACAGTAATAAAGTGCCCTTTTGACCTTAATATTGCCATGGGCCTAAACACCATACATTCTCACTCATACTAGTATTAGTACATTCAACTTTACAGACCAAGCTCTGAGCCATGCTTTTGAGCAGTGAGGCCCAAAATTTAGTGGCCATTTCACTCTTACAAGCCAAAAAACAATAGTTTATTGGTATCTGAATTATTATTTCAAAGTGCAGATGTCTACTCCAAGTTCACTTGTTGAAGAAGGCGCAGCCATCTCCTAAGATGGCGGACACGTCCTCTGGTCCCGCTCAACTCGGAAAAATAGTAATCCAAAGGTTAGCTTCTAACAGTGTCTGAATTCTCCAAACACGACCAAATCTCATATTCCAAACAGGAATTATGAGAAACAGTCTTTATAAAAAGCTGGGTTAACTATATTTATCACAGAAGTACACTAACTTAGCCAGTGAATGCTAATAGGCTACACTTTGAGCTAAAGAGTTACACTTCAGCTGGAAATAGTACTTAACTACAGGACTATATATGTGCTGAAAACATCCATAGCACTCCAAAGACAAGTAGAGCATACATCTATCTCCAACTGCTGATTTAACAATCCAAAAATTTCTCTACATACTTTTAAAAATCTGGTATTTCCTCTTGCATTTTTCTCTCGATTTTAAGCTTACACTTAGCGGTGCATTCACTTTCGGTTTCAGAAGCATAAAGCTACTACAAATATTGACCTGGAATGTTGTACACAGATACTGCACTTCCTTTCACCTTTCAAAATAAAACAAAATTAAATACATCACCATCGTACATTACAAATGTTTTTTTTTTGTTCTTGTTGTTTTTTTGTCTAATGTCCAGGTGCTTTTTTGAAACATACTGCACCAGAAATGAAATAGTATTTTAATACATATATGCAACATTTAACTTAAATATGCTATTTAACCATTTAAACTGTAAACAATACCATGCACCTCTATTTATTTATTTACAATATAATCACAGTTTTGTCTGAGTTCACAACTATGTAATAATTACTACACTTAGCATAATTATTCATATTATTGACTAACATGTTTCCACATTGTATATTCATAATGATCCTTGATAGGATCCTTGATCCTTGTTTGTATCTCTTTTTTTTAATGTTCTGTTTTACATTTTTTTATATTTTACCTCCAGTTTCCTGAGGCTTCCCTATTGCCCCCTGGCAGCCCCCAGTTTGAAAACCACTGTGTTAGGGCACCCTACAAGATGACATTTCATTGCGAGTTTGTCGAAAATCTTGCACAAAATCATCCATCTGGTTCCAAATTTCGGAACAGTCTACGAGCTCGCCATTCTTACAAGTCCACCTTCAGAAGGTCATATGAAATGGTTCATAAATTGTTTGCACGGTGTTAGTAGCCATTCATAAACAGCATTTGTGACTGAGCCTCTTTCTTGCATTGGTAAAAATACAACATCTCTTACACTATCTTTGCATTTATCCCATCGTTTCTGTCTCACATCCACCTAACAGCATGGTTCCATTTAGCCATTATTTCAATTTTAACTGGACCTATCTCAAATATGACAGTTGGGGGTTGAGATTATTTAAAACTAATCTCATGTCCTTTTCAATCATTTGCTCAAGTTACAATCTGCTCTCTGTCTCTCTCTCTCTCTCTCTCTCTCGTACCATTTATAAAGTTAGTTTTTGTGTAGTTACAGGCAGTTAAATGAGACAGGATACTCCACTGAGAATTGTTCCTCATCTCATTTTTGTGTTATTTTTACCATCTTGTTTACAATACCACAATTGCCTTTTGTTTTCAGATTTACAGCTTGTCCTCAGGGCTGATTCCCCACATCATTCAATGTACAGTATGTTTTCAAAATCAGCAGTGTGTCGACCCATCACCGAGGGGTTCTTATTAGTCAGTTACATAATCAACCAAAAACATTAAGAAAAAAAAAATGGGGGGCGCGCAAGCACTGTGCAGTCAGAGGTGTTCTCAAAATAGGCTTTATTATATAAGTTCAATAGTTTCATTAATATTCTGCCTTGTGTTGGAGCAATCCCCCACTAGTACTCAATGTGACAAATGGAAGCATATTTGTTTCCAGCCAACTCCTCTGTCCTCTCTTTCCATCCCTCATTAGAAAAAAATACCCAGAGCTTGGCATGGAGCAGAGGAGGTAGGGCTGCAGGGGTCGCAGCTGGTACCCTGCACAAGGACCTGGCACAAAACAAAAAATAGCAGAGAAAAGAGGAGATTGAGAAAGAACAGAAAATAGAAGATGGACAGATGGAGGGCAAATGAAATAGAGAGCTAGAGGGAGGGAGAAAAAGGGATAATGATGATGAGACTTCAGCTGGTCAGAATGGAGCTACGGCCTGGATAGAAGTAAAACTGATTGAGCTGAAAGAGTTATGGAGGGTGAAAAGAGGGAGACAGATAGAAGGGATGGGCAGCAGATGGGTTCATCCTTGTAACCCTCTGCCAATCACGTGTTTTAACAAAGGTTCTTGGACACAAAAGAAGAAACAGGAAAAAAAAAAAAAAAAAAGGAAGAGTAACCAGAGATCTTGCACTTTTGCCTCTGTTGTTTGTCTTATTCCTTCAGATGATGGAACTCTTTATGAGCAGCTTTTCTTCACAACCTCATCTCTGACAGCCAGATCATTCTCCATGCTTCATACTCGTTCTGTAAAAGCTTTGGAGAAAGTTCTGGCTGAAATCATTCTCATTCATGAATAGAGGGAAAAACCTGTGTGACTTGTGGAGGAGGGACATTTGTATATAGGGAGGTGAACCCTGGCATTAAAATGGATAAATCCTCACAAAAGAAAACACCACAAAGAACCCTTGCAGGGCTGCCTCATTGCATGATCCAAAGAAAATTTGACATTTTCAGTGTGTAGCTGCAAGCGTGGCCACTGTTGTTTCATGTGGTAAGGGGGGTAGTCGATGGGGTGCCAACTAACCAACCAAAATGCCAGCTGAAATAGTCAGCCAATGACTTATTCCAGCAGAGTACTTCCTGTGAGAGAAACCACACTGTCCATCGTCCTCTGTTCTCAGTGACTTATTTTTTTTTCATCATACATAAAAGGTCCTTTATTTTAACACTTTTAGCTACGCCATTTCTATGTGTACATTAACCCATAAAGACCGGACACTACTTTGGTGTCAGTTCCCAAATAAAACGTTCTCAATTCAAAATTTTCTAAACCCATAAAGATCCAAACATCCACCATCTACCAAAATCATGCACTGATCTAAACTGTTTAATCCTTATTGGTCCATTTATCCTATCAATATATGTAAATAATTGGTGTAAAATACAATTTGTCATCTTTTCATGGTCATCATATATGACCCATTTGGATGTTCAGAAGCTCCATAGTTACCATGGAAACACTGTCATCTTCTACACCATTGATTCACCAGTAAACCCCATGGAGTTGGATCAATGACAGTGGATGGACACACTGAGTTTATGTTCAGTTAATGAAAGATTAGATTGAAAAAGTCACTTGTTCTTCAGTTTTCTTTATTTTTGATATAATAATCCTCAATTTCACTCTAAACTTTTATGAACATTTACATTTTTAGTAAATTAAATGTTGGAAAATATCTGATTTTCACTAAAAACAAAATACAGAAGATATAATATAACAATAAACCACTTAAGAACAGTTAAATATAGAGAAAAACGTATTTGGGAAGTGCCACAAATGTAACACTGGGGCCTTATGGGTTAAAGAGTTTAGGTAATGGTGTGATCAAAATAAAGATTGTACACAGTAAAAAATGCAGTGTCAGTATTTCAGAGTCAAGCTATTTCAACCTAAATAAAGTACGGTATTTATAGCTCTATGGAGTTGTCTAGCTCTTACAGTAAAGTTAAAAGTCGCTATAAAATTCTGCACAGATGAATTACAAAATTAAACTCTACAGAGTGATGATTAGTTCCAGTCTGCAACATTGCGTTGTGGGTACTGGACATTTTACTCATTATGTTCTATTTTATTCGCTAGAGTTCAAGGGGAGTTTGTGATAATGTTTATTTAGGATACTGTGTCTATTTTACAAGCTTTATTGGCCTTTTCATATATATATTTTTATTAATGTGGCACTAATCACATTGTGACTCTTTGATTCAACTCAATGGGTTTTACTGGTGAATCTGTGTTGTAGAAGATACTGGACCCACTGGACACAGATGAGGAAACGGACAGTACACCTGAGACAACTACAACATCTGTGAGTGTTCAGTGTTGAACTAATATGTTGGATGTATCAGTGTAAACAGAGATGAGCATGTCTGACGCAGTATGGAGGGATGCTAATACTAATGCTAATGTATCCATTCAGTTGCATGTGACCACAACTACTCAGGTAATACATGCAGTTGGACAGTGATAATACTGTCATAAAATGCCATAATACGTGTTTATAATGGTAATAGACAGACTACTGATATCATAAGTTGTAGGTGAATAAATACCTTGGAAAGCTGACACAAAGTTGAACTCTTTATAACAAACGGTGCAAGCAGGTCCCGCACGAACACCATCCATTTTGTTTAACTCTTGCTCCTTTATTAATGTCCTTCTTGATAACTTACAACAGTTTGTGTCATGAAAACACAGAGTGAAACTGAAAAATACAACACAGAAAAAACATGTACATCAATTTCATGCTAGAACTAGCTAAACACATCAGGGCCGTTTAGCACAGTACTTCGGTTAAAAGGCGACAATTACCGATCTTTTCGTGTGCAAATTAGTGTCGTTAACACCCGTGAATAGCGGTCTTTTAATATGCAAATTAGCGCCGTTAACACCCGTGAATAACGTTCGTTTCAAGCTAATACACGGTGCGATTACATACTGAAGCTAGCAGGCTACATTACACACTTAAGCTAGCAAACTACATTGACGTGAGTGACAAGCTAGCAACACCCATCTGTAAAAAACGAACTCTTAAGAAGCTTATTAGACTTACAAGAGTAACTCCATATTACAAAATTAACCTTTAAACACACATTAAACTTACAGCCATTGCTTTCGGAGGTGCAGGTAAGTTGTAAGACACAGGAACAGCTTGGACGTGAGTGTGCAGGTTCACCGTAAACACGTCTTCACCGAATGAGTCTGTGTTACCCAGAATGCATTTCAACTACTAAATGTAGCTTCAAATAAAATACAAATAAACCCTTACAGATTGTATAATAACTGTTTTTTAGCTTGTACATATTTAATTATCTATTTATTTATTCATATAAATTATTGCAGATGAATTATCACTAATTTATTACTAAATTATTATGCAACATTTTAACCCCTTTTTAACCAAACAGATATTATATATTTACTAAGGGCAGAACAAGGCCTGACTATGAATATCCAAACACTATATACTGTCTCTATGACACCTGTCAGTTTCAGCATGGCTATATTAAAAATAATAGTTAAAATAGTAGTGTGCATATACATGTACCCACTGTCACGTAACAATCCCAACCCGCATTTTTAAGACTCCTTTTGCAGTTTCACTCCTCTTTGCAGACTGATTGGACAGAAATCATAGTGCTACAACTTATGCCAAAGTAGGCAGCTCATTTTGATGAGATGAGCAGAAAAATAGGACTGTTTGACTCGGCAGCATGAGACCAGCATAAAAATACTTCATTCATCCGTCTTAAAGTTCCTGTTTTGTACAGAGTTTAAATGTGAGTGTCTGAGGGCCCTTATCTATTGTATTCATATTTGTTGAACCAGACAGAACACCATTTACTTCACTGTGTATAGAAGGAGGGGTTCTTCAGGTACACCTCGCCTCCTTACACCGAAACCTTTCAAATCTCTGCAGCTGTCTCTATACACACACACAAAAAAAATACACAAACACAAATGCCCATACTCTCCTATCAGATGTTTGGAGTTGGCAGGCACCCCAGACATCTGTCTTTCTGTGGTCAAAATGTGCCAGACTGGACGAGCTCAGCCCAACCCAGGGTCAGCACCATACAATACATCACCAACCTCTCTCTATCTCCTGCTCTCAGTCTATCTACGTGTATTGGGTGCACTGGGTGTGTGTGCCCCATCAGTCCTCACTCTCTCTCCATCTGTCTCTCCTTGACGCTGCCTTTTTCCTTTCTGTATCTCCGACTACAAATGCAGCCCAGCTCGGGGTCAGTTGCACGCTCCCCATCGCATATGTCCCTTTCTGCCTCCATCTCTCTGATGTATTTCTTTCTCCAGTACACAATTTCTACTGTTTTTTTGTTTTGTTTTGCTTTTTTTTATTTTAGCGTCACACCTTCAGTCTTTTTTGTTTGCCATGTGTTTTCTGCCCTGTTGTCCCTTGTTTCACTATACCTGGCCTCCTTCTCTCTTCTTCTGCTGCTTTCCATCTTTCTACCCCCTCCCCCCTCCCTCTCCTTCTGTTCTGTCTACTCGCCAGCAGAGCCCCAGGGTTAAAACATGCTGGCATCCACTCGTCTGGCAGGTGTGTATGTGTATGTGTATGTGTATGTGTATGTAGAAAAGAGGGGGGTTGCTTCATTACACAGTCGACATCTGTAGTATATGTGTGTGTGCAATATCTAAGTTAGTTTCATATAAAATGTCACATAACATACGAGAAATGCCAGTTAACCAGATGTAGGCGCTCTGCATGGAAGAGCAGTGTGTGTGCATGTGCCTGCCTAACAAATGAGTGTCAGGATTAAACATGTATTTTGTTTGTGTAAATGCAACATTGGAATCATTCTGTCACTTTGTGGATTAAATTTGTCATATGAATAAATTTAATGTAAATATCTTGCATGTTACACACATTAGTTGTTACACTTCATTAAAGTGGAACTAAACATCAAAACACGTGTTTTGAGCTGTAAGTGGTCGATACTTATATAGCACTTTTATCCAAAGCGCTTTACAATACAAGTCGCACATTCACTCATTCACACATACATTTATACACCGGTGGGCAACTGCTGCCATGCAAGGTGCTACCAGGCCCCACCAGGTTATTATGAAATGGTTGAAATGATATTATGGTTATTAATGAAAACTAACAAAATGGCAAAAACTAAAACTGAAACACATTTTTTTTAACTGGAATAAATAAAAACAATAATTGAAAGAAAAAACACTGACTAACTGAAACAGTATTGTTCATTCATTCATTCATTTTCTTAACCCGCTTAATCCTCATTAGGGTCACGGGGGTCGCATGTATTGTGTGCTTACAAAATGTATACACATTATGGATACAATTCCCTTTGTTTTCATCTTTGCCAATGTTGGACTGATAGGAAATTGATTTATTTTGCTTGAGCAATTTTAGCTGGCGGAACCATACGACACCTCACAGTCCGTCACTTTTCGTCACTTTTCATCACTTATCATTTAGAGTTGTCTTCTCATCCTCACTCTACCTGGGAACATAGAGACTAAAGTTGGGAGAAAACAACAGAGTCCTGTACAGGATTTATATGATCAC
>JAPTGZ010000001.1:18358538-18369951 GCA_029814645.1 Fowleria isostigma | reverse complement strand
CACTTTTCGTCAGTTTTCATCACTTATCATTTAGAGTTGTCTTCTCATCCTCAATCTACCTGGGACCATAGAGACTAAAGTTGGGAGAAAACAATAGAGTCCTGTACAGGATTTATATGATCACAAGGAAGAAAAAAAAATATGAAAAAAAACTCAAATTAAACTAAAATTAAGCATTTAGAAAGAAAAAAAAAACAACTAATAAAAACTAGCAAACCTGCTCTAAAAAAAATTTAAAGTAATTGAATTAGAGAAAAAAAGTTCAAACTAAATAAACTCTAATGAAAAATACCAAACTATTTTATCCTTTCTTATTTGTGATAAAACTTATCCATTCTGGTTAAAATACACAAGAAAATCAACAAATATTTAACAATGTGCATTGAGCAGCACTACCAGTATATTAAAACCAAACATCTGTTAAAAAAAAAAAAAAAAAAATCAATCAAGGGGGTGCAGTTGCGGAATTGTCAGGGACTTGGCTTATGAACCAGCTCTAGTTACATCCTGGACAAGTTAGTGCACGTGGACTGGTTGAGGTGACAGTTCACAGTGCTGAATTGTCCTTGAGCAAGGCACCAAACTCCAAACTTCTGTTTTCTGTAAACATGCTGCTCATGTGTGTATTTGGGCCTAGAACAGAATGGAAAAAAAAAAAAAAAAAAAAAGGATTTTCTATGGATTTCTATGGATTCTAATAAAGGCTTCCTCTTTTGTACTCGATGGTGTCACTTCACCTCTCCTTCGGTGAGATTCTGCA
Organism: Fowleria isostigma; assembly: GCA_029814645.1. NCBI lineage: Eukaryota > Metazoa > Chordata > Actinopteri > Kurtiformes > Apogonidae > Fowleria > Fowleria isostigma. Next base: position 18,369,191 of record JAPTGZ010000001.1, on the reverse strand, counting down.
AAACCTCATTCATTCTCCAACAAGTTAAACTGAAACTGTAGTTTTCTGAACCACCAGACTCACATGGAAATAACGTTGACACAATGTTGTAAAATACCACAGTTACACAATAACATACGCTGCAGATGTACACATTTTCATCAGGGAACATAGGTAGGTTTCAGGGCTTTAACTCCCCATAGCAGGAAAAAGCAGTAAAAAAATTTAACTATACTGTACAGGTTAAGAGACATTATTTTTGTGAGCCCTTTCTCAAGTGGTAAAACCAGTAACAACAAAATAAATACAAATACAAAATTCAAAAATAAATAAATAAATAACTCAAACTACCAATTTAATCCTTTTCAGAGCCTCATGTGGATCTGCATAAGTGTCTTCTCTGTTAATTATACCGATGTCGCTCTACTACTCCTGGCTGTTTCACATCCACACCTGGACATCTCTGTCTCTGCCTCTCTCTGACTTTTCAGAATCATCCAGGCGGAGGTTGATGCAAAAAGTGGGTAAAATTACACTCCAAGTAAAAAAATCATTACCAGCAGCAGGATTATTTATTTCAGATAAATATTAAAATTAAAATAAAAGAATAAAAATACGTTGTTTCAGCTTCTCGTATCAAGATTTGCTCAGTCCTTTGCAGTCTTATAAAATGTTATAATAAATAATGTAACAACCTAGGCTTCTGGATGTGAAAACAGGAAATCTCTAAACAGTCTTCTCTATGACAGCTTGTCTCCAATGCAATTATGAAAAAAATAATAATAATTGTCAGTTTTCTCTCTTATACTCATTTAAATATTCCAACTTTGTATGATAATTAATTACTTACCAGCATTTGAATATGTTCACATTCTGTAACAGTTTCACTTCATTACACAGAGCTGTTAGTTTATGTGCTGGCTAGTATTCACACATTGCTGATTTTACTTCATGGTACCAGGAGCAAATAACATAAACCAATTTATTGCGCCTGGGTACAACTTGGAACACTTTATTCTACTTCCAGACAATTTAACATAATAAGTATGTTAAGATATCGTCTATAGTTCACCCATCTGTGTGCATAGGTGGTTGTAACGTACTATTTAAAAGCAACAATGTCAGTTAATTTGTGCCTCATTGCTTTGGTCGAACATCTATGACTCATTTGTGCAACACTGACTTGCGTTATATTGCTCTGTGACACTCATCTGACATAGACCAATTTTGATTAGCTTATTCTTCCAGGTCCTTAATGTGTATTGCTAGTATTCCAGCCGTGACAATAATAAACGACCACACACACATTCACTGTCATGGTGGCCATAACAGTCTAGACACAATCAAACACACATTAAACTGCTTAATGGATATGACAGTCTCACCAATATAATACAGCTGTTAACACTGTCTATACAACTGCTTTGTAACCAGCACAGCCTCCTGCCAAACTGCTACTTTAACAGGTTACTGGTCAAAAACAAGCACACATGCAGCTATATATACCTTTAAATACGCCTCCCCGTCCTCCTCCTCCCCCTTTTTTTTTAATTGCCATCAAGGCTCCTTTGTTAACAGCTCCACCGGCGTCTTTACTAGTGAACGGGGATTCTGATTCTGTCATGTTTTAAATGAAAAGAAAACATAAAACCAGGCAACCACATGCACTTAATTACACTGTTTTACTCAGGTTACACACACATACACACACTTCTATTTCACTCGCACACATACACACACCATGATTAAAGACCAAGGCCATCTGGTGCTGTAAAGAGAGTGAGGAGAAAGCACCCTCATGGATGCTGATGCAAGCCTCGAGACACGTCCTTTATATCTTCCTTCCTCCCTTCCTTAGTTCTGCTCTTCCTGTTTGCTCAACTACATCCTCCATTTTTTTTTTTTTTTTGCCTTAGTCCTCCATCTCTCACTATCTTCCTTCCCTTGCTCGTCCTTCCCTGATTAAACATCACATTAAAACCAAATTATCCATATTTCCTCATGTTTTGGAATGAATGTGGGAGATAACCTGTGTACCCACCAGGTACCTCTTTTCAGCCAGCAGCACTAAACAGATGCTCAGAGAGATTGCTGGTAGTAGCTCCTGCTGTTGCTATGAGACTAATGAAAATGTGAGTGAGGCTCAGCAGATTTTTGCTAAAATTTAAAGCGTTATTCATACTGGACGATAAACATCACTGGGTTCACATATAAAACAAGAGGAAGGTAAAATCTCTGCTTAGTTACATGCATGACAGGTTAAAATTAATGTGTTATTATTATTTTTACGTTAATTCCAGAGGTAATAGTTCATTAAAACCTACTGTATGCAAAGTCTTCTCCATATTTCACCACAAGTCTTATAAGTGTCCCAATAGCTTTCAATTATAAGTGAGAAAAAAATGCTCTTTTAGCTTTATGTCCCAGAAATAGTGAGTAGATGAATAAAAATTGCCCATTTCCATTTAAGGTTAGGCCATGACATTATTATATGCAACAAAAGAAAAATGTCTAAAAGTCAGTGCTCAGGTTGGCTCTTGAAGGCAAAAACCTAGTCAGGCTTACTCATCAAAACACATTGTGTGTATCCTTGAGGATTAACAAGAGCAGTGAATAAATTTCCTTCTTTGTAAAACATTTGCAAAGTTGTTATTTTTTTAACGGTGCATGTGTGACCTTGTGGAATATTTGCACAAAACAAGAACCCAGCTCTAAAATCATTGTTCTCTTTAGTGGTTACACATGTTAAAAACTCCAAAAGGTGTCTAAAGGAAAGTGCAATGTTGTCGTTTCTACACATTGCCAGCACTTTAGTAGCTTTTTAAGGCACTGACACTTATACACTTAAGTTAAAAAATGATTTCACATCAAGCGGTCGTTAAGAACATATCTGAATATAATGAGTAAATTGTCTATCATTCCTTTAAAGGTGCCCTGTGACATAAAACCATTTTTATTTCTGTGTTTGTGTTATGTAGTAAATGTGAAAATGAACCTTTACCTCCTCTGTCTGCTGTTGACACTGAAAAGAAATAAGCAGAGAAATCAGGTCAATTGAAAAAGCTGCTCGGTGTGACGTGTCACTGCCTGAGCTCATTACTATTCATGAAGAAAACCAAATTCATTCAATGCACTTTAAAGTTGGCTATCTGACTTTTATTTATAATTATTTTACCCATTGAACAGGTCATCTTAGCCATCATCGCACCAGTTGCCTCTCCTGAGAAATTTGTCAGGTGCCCCCACTGACTGATGACCTTAATGACCTTGGTCTTGTAAGGTGTTGTCTCATCATGTTTGTATTTTTAGTTTGTGATCCACAGTAGCACCTTCTTCCGAATCTTATCAGTACTACTCTGTCGTCTTCATCTCATGGCTACAGACTTCTGCTTCACCTTACATATGACATATATGAGATGCAATCAAGGCCGGATGTGCAAAAGTTTGCATGCTTTAGGTCTGCAAATACTAGAGGACAAATTAGTCAAAATTAGCACGGAATTCACAAAGCATCCACAAAGCATGCCAAGCAGATAGCGTCAATAATATGTCTGTGATTTTTGCATGGATGTAAATGAGAGAATGTTCATAAATTCAGTGGAACATTTTCTTTACAAATAGGCCTTGCAGCAAAATCCATCTAATTCATAAGAGGGCCTTTACAAATTGTTCCATGTAGCTTAGCTGGTTCAGTTAACCTCTGCATAAAGCTGATGTGAACTCACTTACATCTCCTCATTTCTTGCTTTCTCCAAGTTTCCAAGTTAGTAAGCTTTAATAATAATACTGAATGAATGTATAATAATGTCAACCATGAAAACCAAGGATGTTTCAGGATCAGGTCAGAGTATGTAAGACATTGGAGTTTCCAGTTCTTAAATGTCTTTATTATCCCACAATCCCACATGCTGTTCCTGGTGTTTGCTGGAGCCATCCACTCGGGTTGGGGGCTACTGCTCCTCATGCCCTGATCACTACAAGCACCAGTGTTACCTTTACATATACATACATACATTTTTTTTTTACAAAACCAATATTTACATGAAGACCTTAAAGCAGAATGTTTTCATGGTGGGATGGAGGCACAGAGGCATCAAAAACATGAAATGGGGGCAAAATGCCCAGTTACCTTAGGATTTAGCTTTACTCAATTCCCATGAGGAGACATCAATGCCAAAGGGAAAGAGGGCAGTAATGATATTTTTACTCATAAAGACAATATATGGTGAAAAAGACAGAGGGTAAGCGGAGTGTTTACATGAGAACAAATACAGATATTTGATTTTCCTTATAAAGTATTAGTTTCCTCCCAGACTGGGTATTTGTGTTCACGATATGTGTTATTGTGTTTTAGTGCTCAGCCAAAATCATCTTCTGCAGCTGTCCATCACACAAATTTTACCCCCAGGGATTAATAAAGCATTTCTGATTCTGATTAAATCGGAAACCAGTCCTGCTTATCGCCCTGAAGGTTAAAGCATCATTGCAGAGTTAAACTAACCTATGCTTCACTAACCTATGGCACACTGTATGTTAATATGCCCAGATATGCTAATCACTAGGAATGTGATGCTCAACACCTACTTAAATGCAAACATAGGACCCTCCATCTGTCCCTGGGGCTTGAGAGGAGGAGGTAATTTACATGATTAATTACCTATACCTAACAAGCACTGGCGGCGTTTGGGGCTCTGAGGGATCCTCACATAGTATGTTGGTGTGTGTCTATGCGTGTGCACCTTTGCAGTCCTCCTCAAGCTTTGTAGTCTAGTCAGGTAATAATCTATAATTAATGGTGCAGTCTTATCTCTCTGTTAGGTATATAAAAGTGAGTTTATATTCAAGTTCATTATAGTGTTATTTCTAGATACCACATTTCTTCCAATAAAAAACCAGTAGTCAATTAAAAGTTGGTGCTCAGATAATGGTTGGGGTCATAGTTCAAATGCAAGCAACTACGGTCCAGTCCCCGACCACAGGATGCAGGGTGCGTGAACTCCTGGTACAAGCATAATGTACATTTGTTCTGCTTTGATTTAGAGTAATTCTATGGCAATTTACTTCTCTATTCCAGCAAAAAAAAAAAAATCTTCATAGACTAATGCATGATTATGAGAAAGGATCAATATATTTTTCCAATGGACCAAGGAATGTGCTGCTATGATGAATAAGTGGATGATTTCAGGTCATGTCAGTTCAAACACTGGTAATCCCTTTGTAATGAGCCTAAAAGTTCATGTTCCTCAACATTGCACTTTGACATTGATTCAACAAATCTCTGAACTCTGGAAGAGTGAACACTTTTCCTGTTAATTACATTCCTTCATTTGATGTTTTTATGATGGTCATGGACAATAAAGTGTGGCTCATGGTCAAGATCTGGTCATGTCAAAACCATCGAACATGAGCAGGGATGGCAATTGAGAACTGATTATTTTTGAGAACCGGCTCCCTGTAGTCAAATTTCTTGGAATCGTTTGTGTTTCTGCTTAACCATTCTGCTTAATGATTCTGCCTTTGTTGTACATGTGTAATGACATCACATGTATGCTGCATCGTTTTGTCTAGAATGTAGCCAACATGGTGTCGAGGCAGAAATGCTCCAAAGTATGAATATGCATCCCACAAAAAGATGACATCAAGGCCACTTGGAACACTTGCAAAGCTTCCATTTCTTCAAAGGGGGAAATACCTCTAATATGATAAAACATTTCTCCACACAGCATGAAATTCATTTGCAGGAATGTTGTGTTTGATGCGCTACGTAGCAACGCTTGTAAATCTAGAGGCAGAGCAAACACCAGGGCGACATCTGGGCCCACTTCTGGGGGGAGGGGTAACAAACGTCTTGCCCCCTCAAATACAAGTTTCCGAAGGTAGGGAAAAGAAAATTGAAGTGCACAACAGTGGGAGACATAGAGGAATTAGTAAATTTTCTTGAGTTTCACCACCTGCATGTACTCCCCTAACATTATGATATGATATTCATATATGATTACCACCTTATGTATGAATATATGGAACTGGACCCAGCATCAGCTGTCATTATGAGTTGTACATGCTGTATATGTTAAATTTTCTGTGCAAAGGTGGAAATATAAAAGACAGTTAATGCAAACAAACCCATTTGTACTCTTTTATTCCCTTGTCCAATGAGAATTGATAAGAGGATTGATAAGAAATCGGATCAATGAGAAAAATCAATATTGGAATCAGGAATGTTACATTCTTATCAGTTCCCATTCCTAATCATTAAACCTTTCATTGAGCCCTCGTGTCCTATGCTCTCATCCACTTTCACGTTAAGATCAATGTCAGGGATATATAAAAATAGATAAATAATAATCTCAAGGACAAAAAGGGTGAAATATAACACAGAATGATTAATTTGGTGTAGTGCAGTCTTTCTCAAATGGGGGTACAGTTACCCCCAGGGGTATTTGGGAGAAACCTAGGGGGTATTTGAATTTTGGGAGGAAAATACATAAAAAAGGGTCATCATGTACTAAAACAAAATTAATTTTGACAATTAATGCTGAAATATAAAACACAAAAAATACATTTGTAACTCCTGACCTTTTTCAATATTTTTTTCACGATGAATCTATGTGATTAATTGAGGGGTTTTTTTTGTTGATGAAAGGTTAATTTATTCACTAATGACCAAATATTTTATAAATAATTTATTTTTCTTATCAAAGAAAGAGGACACTTTTCAGTTTATACTTTGCACACAAAATCTATTCATAAAGATTTTCTATTTTTGATGTATAAAATTAAATATATGTTGTTTGTTGACAAAAATTTGAAAATAAAAATTGACACCTTTGACACAGGAACAAATTTTGCCTTTTTTTTTCAATCAAAAATGCTGAAGTGAGAGTTGGGGGTACTTGGCTAAAAATATGTATATTTCAGGAGGTACTCCACTGTAAACATTTTGAAAACCTCTGGTGTAGTGTACCTCTCCTGTTCGCTTTCTCTCTCACTTCAATACTGACTAGAGACATATGGACCGGTTCATTACCTGTAATATGGCATAATAGCAGCTTCCACACAAAGCATATGCGTGTGGGCAAGTGCATGACAACCGGTGCGTGCAGTTGTGTATGAATGTGTGTGTGAGCAGCTGTGAAAGCAAATGCACATGTAGATATTTCATACATCTGTATATCTTTGTGCATGTGTGAGTGTTTGTGTATGAAAGAAAAGAAAGAGAGGGAGAGAGAGAGAGAGGTTGTGCACGTGTGATAGGCTGCACTACAATGCCAGTGTTGCGATTAGGCAGCAATCAGAGCCTAACAAGCTTTAGATAGCAGACACCAACACACATTCCCAGGAGAGCACACTGTCATGCATCCTCATAGAGATGAACTAAGTTAGATGCACCAACACAGTGGATTATGATTTAGCAAACTATAAAGCCATATGTATTCATTAGAAATGCTGCACACACACACACACACACACACACACACACACATACTCAACTGTATGAAGGCACACTCACAAACACACAAGTATGCAAAAGAAGGAATAGAACTTTGGTGTCTCTAAATGTCAAAAATACAACAAAACATTACAAATGCTTTACAGAAAATCAATTGTAACTAATTTATCCACTGAGGTCTTTAGGGAAATTAATAAAGAGAAACATGTTGAACTGTTTGTAGCTTGAAGCATAGCATGAGTAATGGTTTGATAGTGAAAGTACAATAGAAAGAAAGAAAGAAAGAAAGAAAGAAAGAAAGAAAGAAAGAAAGAAAGAAAGAAAGAAAGAAAGAAATACTCCCACAATGTCATATAAAACTGTCACATATGAAAACTCATTAAGTGACAGGTAGTAATCAGATTAAAACTTAATCTTACTTCGTTAAAAAAAAAAAAACAACTTGATTTGTCATGTAAAAAAAAAAAAAAAAAAAATCGGTAAAAGCATTGCCTGTGGTGTTGCATTCTGACATGTATAATCAACCAGCTTAATATTTAAGTGATCAAACATTTCAGTGTGAATATGTTTTACAGACAAAAACCATTGCTAACAATGTGTAATTTAACAGTCAACCTTGTAACAAAAGTAAAATCTGAGCATTTTAAAAATTAAAATGGACCTGGCACTTCACAATTATTCCATTTTAATGAAGTGTCAGATTTTGATCACTAAAAACACTAAAAGAACACAAAAAAAAGGACCAAACTAAAATTTAACAACTAAAAGTGTAGAGACCACAGAAATATACTGATTATATTGATATTACAAAGGAATCATACTGTTCACATTACTTTTGTTATAATGTACTATTATTTAGTGGACAGCTAAGCAGGAACCCCACATATCAAATGTTTCTTTACTTTTCTTGTTGTTGTTCACTGTACCTGAACACTTCCATACTTTGTTTTATACAATATCTGTAGAAGAGAGCATTTTCTCATTCTGTGTTTTGGCACTGCCTTTTCCAATGCACCATGAACGTCACATGTGTATCTTTAGCAGCAGAGGCACAGTGATGAGAAGATAAAACTGAAGTAAATCTCCATTTATGTCTGTAGCTATAATAATTTTCAAATGATATGTGTAATAAAAGATGAAACAAAGTACTTAATACCAAAAGTTCAGCATTGTTCTTTCTATCTATTCAAATATCAGACTTGACAGATGTGTATTGTAGCAGGTAAACTAATATGATCCTCTCCCTAAAATAAAAAAAACAAAACAAAAAAACATGCTGTGTAGTCAGGGCAGTGCATCTGCTGCTTCTATTATCAAAGAGCAATTTGCACTATTAGTCACTGTGCCATATTATCAAGCAGTATTAAAATCTCTTCAGGTCGAAATAACAAATACAAAGTCCAGCCACCTCTAGAACTCCTTGTGTGCTTATTTTCCATATGAATCATCACTGACTGATACTGTAATCAAGTCACCTCTCATTGTTTCTCCACAATAAAAAGGCTGTGAGAGAATAAATAGGGGTCTCAAGTTGTTGTGTGGGAGTGTGTAAACGGAGATTGGAGCCATACATCATACAAATGCACAGGTAAGACAAACCTAATGTTATCCCAATGCAGCAAGGAGATTCAGAACCAGACTCTCTCATCTTGGTTTAATGCAGTGGTTCTCAAATTGTGGGGCGGGATCCCCTGTGGGAGCATGACGGCTTCCCAGGGAGGGCATGGGATCACTGCTGGGTGCTTTTTTTTTCTTCAGGTTTGAACATGCAAAGTTTGTGCAGTTTGAACTTTAATGTTCTGAGATGTGACATGAAAACAGGCTCATTAGCCACTGACATTATTGTTAAAATGTTCATCTTTTTACAAATTAGTTTGTTTTTTTTAAAGAAAAGTAACTTCATTGTCATAGGTGTAAGATAATTGCACATTTCATATTTTTATTTGTATACATTATGTCTCAGGTCGCAGTCGTGTTGAGTTTATTTGTAATGTTTAAGCAAAAAATCCAAGTTATTTTTAATTTGCACAATAAGTTATTCAAGGAAAAGTAAAAAGTATTGTTACAATATTGATGTTTCTTTCAATAAAGGTTATACTGGTACAATATTGTTAGGGTTGAGGGGGGCCTGGAAATTTTTTGTCCCCCAAAGGGGGAGGCCAACAGAAAAAGATTGAGAGCCACTGGTTTAATGGAACATAAAAGCAGAATCAGCAAAGGTTAACAAACCTACTTCAGATGCATGTGAAAAATTAAAGTCTATGAAAAGTGGTGATGACACAGACATGACATCCAGTTGCTAAAAAGTGACAGAATACCTAAAAAACACAGAGAATAAAAAAATGAAGTAAGGTCCGCACAACCTGGAAGGTCCCAAAAAGATACTTATTCACTACAGTCATGACGTTTTGGGCACCGACCCTTCATCAGAGGTCTGATGAAGAGCAGATGTATGTATGATGAATATCTTTTTGGGAGTTCACAGGAAATTAAAAACAAAAATTAAAGTCTGAACATTGTAATAAGGATGTGTTTTAAAAATGAAACAAGAGTCAAAATGAAACCAGGTAATGCACATGGCATTGATAAAATGAGTATGGATGTTATGTAAGATTCAGACCCTCAGGACACTACTGCTGTGAACTGTGTTTGTGTAGGCATTAACTCTGGCAGTGTATGTGAATTTAAGAGCTTGTACTTACAAGTAGGCGTGTTTGTGCATGGGAGTGTGTATTTCTGAAACACCGCGAGTGTGCATTAATGAGCCCGTGTTAATCAGTGTGTATGGGTGTTCTTTAAGAGCATGGTGAGTGTTTGGTACAGATTTCTCAAGCCCTGCCAACTGTTAAACCTTGTTTTTCTGCCAGTGCCTGCTGTCAGCTCCACCTGTGCCATGAAAAGATGCACACAGCTTTGCAGCTGTCTCATCTCCATGCAGAGGGAAAGGACATACTTCAAGTGGTGGGACTCAAAAAACAGACTAACTTAAGCAAACACACAACATGTAAAAATAACTGATGATGGGGGAAAAAGAAACAGAAGATGCAAAGAACTTACCAAAATGTGCCTAAGCTAAAGACAGGACAGCAAAATAGTCTTGCACATGGTGTTGAAACTTAACTCTTTGAAATAATGTGTTGTGTTGCATTAACCCTAGAACACTATCACTAAAATTAGTCCCATTGGTTTAACATGAAAATCGGGTGAAAATCACCCGGCGATAG
>JAPTGZ010000001.1:18325320-18340397 GCA_029814645.1 Fowleria isostigma | reverse complement strand
ATATCTGATGACCATAAAAATATGAATAACTGTATTTTACACCAATTATTGACATGTGTTAGTGGATCAACAGGATTTTTATCAACAGGAGTTTATATCAGTCGATGGTTTTGGTCAGTGGTAGATGTTTGGGTCTTTATGGTTAAAAAAAAAAAGGTTAAATATAGGGAAAATTTATTTGGAAACTGACACAAAAGTAGTGCTGGGGCTTTATGGGTTAATACAAAAGATCACTGCTTTTCTTCTCGTCCAAGGTAAAATTGATCATCACATTTTTGCATCCTTACTTGAGGTTAAAAGTTCATGTAGACTAACCAAAACAGAGAGCCAGCAGGGCAATGACAAGTGAACAGAAGGGCCAGAGAGGGAGAGAGGAGGGGGCTGGAGAAGAAGCTTAACAGCCATGTACAATAACCACAGAGGACATGCAGAAACAATATCTGCCTCAGTGTGTTAGGACGGTGAGTTCGACAGGTTGTTTGCTGCATATGTCTGTGTGAAGAAGAGGCTGTGTGCCATCAGCCAAAACAACAGTGTATCAGCATAAGCTTGAATAATGTTTACAGCACAATCGCCTCATCTTTATGCTCCAGAGGAGGCATAAAAGGACTTTCCTCTATTGATGTTTCACTGTATAATGTGATGCCTTTCTAACATGCTAAAACTCATGCACACAACAGTTTTATTTCTCTGAGGTTTTACTTTTCACTACTTTTTTTTGCCCCTTGCAGTCACTGTGCAACTCTTAATAGGTGAGAAAGAGGCGTCAGGGCTTTGAAGACATCAAAACTTCTGGGCTCTGTGGGAACATATATGGCTTTGCAAGTTCAGCTGATTACATATATGTATATTACATATATATATATATATGATGTTTTACTGACCTCAGAACCCTATCAGCAGGTACCAATTTACAGTCAAATACATTATTATACATTATAAAAAGTTGATGAGTTAAGTTCAGTGAGTTCACTGAAGCCAGTGCTACCTTTACAGAGGCTTTAAGATTGTAAATATGACACGAACTTCAGAGGTAGCTTTGAAGGCACAAAGCATGCCAAAGTCTTTTATCTGTATGTGGTGTAAAGAAACATTAAATGCACAAGGAATGACTGACAGAATAAACAGGTCTCATTGGATTTCAATCTGGGATACATTTTCTCTGCTAAAGGATCAAAAACCCCTGTCTCTGAAGGAATAATTTAAGTAGAATTAGAAACAGCTCTCATCTCAAGCTGTCTAATATACATTTTTAACTGGCACAATAAAGTTTTAATGGGGTGTAGTGGTCTTAAAAAAAAAAAATCTGATTTACACCCAGAAATATGCTAAGACAAACTTGGCTGACCTTTACAGGCTTCCACATAGAACCACATAGAGACTACTTAGGTTACATTCAGACTGCAGGGAAGTGTGGCCAAATCCGATGTTTTTGCCTATACATAACCTGTATCCGGTCAATATGAATTGCACTGTCAAGGGACGATGTGAGTCTCTGGACAATGTGAGTCACGCATGTGTAGGAGTATTTATCTCTGCTAGCCATTATTTACAAGTCACTATAGCAACCTCGCTAGGACAAACGACTCACTACGGCAACCTTGCTAGGTCGTATCGTTGCCATCCAGCCACAATTACCCTCCACCACTCAGTTTCCCTCAGATTTACATCAAAACGTTTGTCAGCTGGATAAGCCGTCAGCTGTGAAAGAAACAAAAAGTAGTAAATCACTTCTGTTCGCAACAAAAGTTTACTCCTCCTTTCTGTACTTTTATATAATTTGACTCATGCAACGGTGACAAGTCCTAGTAAGGTTGCCGTAGCGAGTTGTAAAAATGGCCGACAGAGAAAAATGCTTCTTCACATGTGCGTCTCACATTGCCTGGAGACTCAAATCATCCCTTAACAAATACAAATTCATTTTTTTCATATCCGACCCAGGCCACTTTCATATGTGGTCATAAATCCAATCTAATGCAACTTCAGTTTGAACGGCTAGGTTGTATTTTTTCAACCTTTATGTCGTTGAAATGCAATAAATGTCACAATCCTTTGTCCCTCCATATTTACCTCCGTAAACACAGTGCGCACCCGTGTGGTCGCGTATTACATCAAAGCCTCTTTTGTGCATGCAAGTCACCTCAGAGTCGCATTCAGTTCATACTCAAAACTGATAGAAGTCGCATTAAATGTGTAACATGAAAGACACATAAAAAAAATCACATTTTACAAAAAAATCTAAATTGTGTATTAAATCTGCTGTCTGAACGTAGCCTTAGATTAGCATGTAAATGGATCCTTTTGTTGTTAATAACAGTACACTCAGAAAACCTTATGTTCTCTTTCTAATAATCATTCTTAGCAATCTGGCAGTTCTTCTGTCCTGTATCCCCCTTTTATTTGTTATTGTCTTCATGTTAATCTCGGACGGTTGTAACTGGCAAGACGAATTTCGTTGCTCTGAAATATGTCCTATGACAAATAAAGGAAATTCAATTCTTCCTCTACTTCATGTTGGGACATTCTGTTTCTTATTGCATGAAGTACAATTGTCAATTTGTTCATTCTAAACATAGTAATCTGGTCAATTACCTTATTATAGACATACTCATCTCAAAAGGCAGTAAAAACCGCAAAGAACTATAAATTATGTGATTAAATGCAAATATGCACAGAAATAAATTTGTCCTGCCACAGATCACTGGCAAGGTTATTCATCATGGGAAAATACAATATGTGTTACTGCAGTTACAATTTACATATAAGCCAGACATAGCCTCTTCAGACTTGAACTTATATTATGTGCTATTTTATTATGTTAACCCTTGATTTTCATATTCTGCAGTTTGCATTTCTCAGTGAAAATCAGGTATTTTTCTGTATTTAATTTATTGATCATGTAGATGTTCATTAAAGCATAGAATAAATTAAAAGGTTACTAATTCAAATCGAGAAAACTACAGAAGTGACTTTTTCATAAAAATGTTATTAACTGAAATCATAAACAAGTATTTACAATCACCATCCAAACAGACTGCACGCTGTGCGTCTGCTCATACTCAGGTTTTGGTTTCTAACAACCCACTATCAACCAGGTTTTACCCCCTGTTTCTTATACGCTCAAAAGTGTACACTTAGCTGACAAGCTGTGCTTGGTGCACACACAAAAACAATCACACTCATTGCAGTGCATTCATCTCTGTAGTCAACTGGTTTTTCCGCTGATTTTGACATGCAAAACCAGGCCACTTGTTATGCTTTCAATCACAAATTTTCATGCCCTTTTGATTATCAGGTGACCGGTAATGAGCATTTCAGTATGTTTTTCCATTTATTTATAGATAGAATGGACCTGTTGTCATGGAGAGGGCATGTGAATATGATTTAGGTTATTTTGTAAGGAATAAATACTTTATAAAATACTGCAGTGCAAAAAAAAAATATATATATATTTGCAGATGTTTTTTATTTTCCTTTTGAAACGATTCCACCCAGGAGGAAGGCTTTGAGGGTATTTAAAGGTACCCTGCCACACAAAATTGTTTTTACTTACATATTTTTTGAGATATGTTTGGTCCATAGGTGTTTGCGTTATGTAGTGAATGTGAAAATGAACCGCTACCTCCTCTGTCTGCTATTGGCACTGACAAAAAATAAGCAGAGAAATCAGGTCAATTAGAAAAGTTTGTCGGTGTGACATGCTACTGCCTGAGCTCATTACTATTCATGAGCTTACCCGGGTGAGACCACACCCACAGAATTCATCTAGCTCAGTGACAGTTTTCATATAGCGAGAATGACTGAACATTCTTGTGCGTTATGCTCCAACAGAACCTCAACACTGCAGAGGCTTCACAATAAGGTTTGTTGAAGCCTAGAGCAGTATTACAGCAGTCTACAACCAGTGCACAGACCGCAAATAACCAAGGCATTTTTCCACAAAGAAATGTACAGAGTCCATGACAGAATTTTAGACATTACCACAAAAGTAATGAAATACATGTGGCAAGGCACCTTTAAGGACAGCCTTAGAGGCAGTCTTGTGGTTTTTGCTGCTACATGTGAAGACAATTTCTTGTCAAAGCAAAATGCTCACCGGTATTTTTGTACCTTCTTTTGAACTAATTTTTCTTGAAAATATTTATGCAGAAGAAATAAAACTCCAAATATGTATTTTTGCAATAGAGCTATGTTTCTTTTATTTGGAAAACCCCCCCCCAAAAAAAACAACAACTTGTGTTTATACCAAACCCTTGAAACAAACTACGTGGCTTTACTGATGAATCAATGTTACAGAGGATGATGGTGTTTTCATATTCACTGCAAAGCCTCTGTATGTTCAAAAAAGACAAATCTGATCCTGATGACAAGCTGAGATACTACATTATACCTGAATTAAATGTAATGTATTAAATGTATTGATAGGATTAGTGGTTCCATCATTATTAAACATTTTAAGTCAGTAGATGCTGTTGGCTGGTAGGGGTGGGAATTGAAAACTCGTTCTGACTTAGAATCGGCTCCAAATGATCAGTTCCATCAGAACTGTACACCTCCAGCATTATCAATTCTTCTTAACCATCCTCTCATTTCCCAGCATGATGTTTTCTGGTTTTCCTGATTTGTGGTACATATACCAATCACCCACTGACCTGCTTCAAAAGTGAGAAATCATGGACAGGAAAAAGATGAAAGTTATGCCATGTGTAATCAGTGTAGTGCTGTAATTTTATGTGAGGGGGGTAAATACCACCAACATGCCCAAGCATTTGTCGACCTGACATGGTAAAAATTTTTCAAAAATTCCAGAAATGTCATGTGTTTTGAGCGCCTGCATACGAGTGCTAGCATAACTGGTGAAACAAGCTCCATATGACCTATTGAACTACTTTTTTCCCCACTCAAAAAAACACTCAGAAATTGATAGAATTGATAAAGAATTAGATTGGTAAGCAGAACTGACAATGGCATTGATACTGATACAATCCAGTCAATTCCCACCCCTATTGGTTGGCGTCTCTTTAGGTTTCTGAGGGGTAAAAATGTATAGACACATTGAATGATATTGCTTATTTCTGGTAATCCTGCACATGCGCAGTACACTGGAGGGCAAAAGCATTGTTCCTGCTAATACAACTTAGCTCAAGCAACCAATGTTGTCATCATTTTAGAAACATCTACTCAAAAAGAAAAATTAAAGACAAAAGTATGACTAGCTTAGATCACCTTTGTGCTGATGACTGTGAAAGGTACAATGCAAAACTAAGTGTATTTAGTGAAAAGCTTCGAGCTGATGAACTGTGGGTTCTGTCACCAGTGGAAAATTTTTCCGCTTCTTGCTGCACTGCAATTTTTAAAAGTAACTGGTGTCATTTCTCAATGTCAAGAATGGAGAGTACAGTCTGGGTAAGAACGGTCTCAGACAACAGAGCCCTGCTGGTGGGCTTCGTTGCAAGATCCGATGTCCGAGGGGCTGTGCTGCCAGCTTGGCTCAGCTCAGCCCCGCTAGTTGGAAGTTTTTGTCTGTATTCTGCCATATCATCAGTGTCATGATCTGTCATAATCACACTGTCTAAAAGATGAACACTAGGCATCCTTCGTCTGTCCCACGTCTGGTTGTCTGTTTGTTCCTTGAGTATCCACTATAAATGTGTTTTATATCCTCCTCCTGTCTATGATGCCCCCCCCTCCACTGTCATCTCAGTGTCGGACCCGTGTTGCTTCGTTTACTATATCTGTTTCCCTCATCTCCTATTTCTCTGCTACTGTCTCTAAAACATTCTTCTGAAAGTTCATCATACCTTGAATTGTGTCCATAATCATCCTTAACTTTTCTGAAACTATGGGTGTTTCCTGTGGGCATTCTCTGGTGTTATATTTGGATAGCGTGGATTCGAATTGGAAAACTTTACATCCTTCCTTACATCCATTCATCCTTCATTTAACCAGAAAAGTGGATTTTTTGTTTGTTTGTTTGTTTGTTGGTCCATTGGCTGTATTTAAATTTGGTGCTGTCATTTGATAACTTCATGGCTAAAACCAATGCAAGGAACTGCAGGACCGCAGTCTTTTTGCCCTTCAGTCTGAGACGGAGCACAAAATCGTGTAACGTCACCAATGGGTCTTTATTTTTAAAAAATACCAAAATATTGGTATTCTCTAATGCACATACAAGCAAAACACTTAGACTGTCTCTGTAATACAGGTATACCAGGTGGACTTATGAGCTTTTTTCTTTATAATAAACTCGCAGCCATATTGAACGCATAAGCATTGCAGTGCAGCAGCCATTGCTAATAAATGAGGAGACAAGTCTATAAAGAGACAGAGTGTGAAAATGGACTGGGGTGAATCTGCAATTCAAGAGGGTGTAAGTAAAAGTCAACTGATGCAACTGGAGAAATATACATGTCTTGTTGTCAAGCTGTCAGGGGAAGTAATTTAAAAAAAAAAAAAAGTAGCTTCCATTGATTTGGTGATGGAGGATGAAGACAGCCGATGGGGAAAGTGAGAGTGTCGTTGCAGACTTATCACACTATAGGATGTTATGATCCATATGTCTCCAAGTATCGCAAACATATATTAATAATGAGCCATACTCTGCACACTGAATGCATGTGCCTTTTAATTTTTCATTTGATGTTGTCCTGAACTGTATGTGCTGTACAGTTACCCATCTGTGTGTGCCACTGTGTTTGTAAGTCTACGTATGTCTGTGAATGTGAGTGTGCCTGCATGTTCCCCTTGGGTGCATTCACCAACTCGCCCTACTGGGTTGCATTATTGTATTGATTAATTGTCATTGGTAACTGATGGCTGCAATGACTTGTTTTCTTGTTCTGTGTAGCGAGTGGAGATCTACTAGAAAATGAAATATGCCTTCAGTAATTGGTTTTAAATGGAAATGCTGACTTGGGTGGTTTGAGAATTTTACTGCATAAGTACAGGGGTTATTGTGCCTGTCAATGCACCTGTGTGTGTGTGTGCGTGATTAGTAAATGTGCGATCGCATGGTGTGTATGTGTGTGCATGTGTTCTTTATGCCTCCATCTTAGGTAGAGTTAAGACAGTCATTAATTGCCTGAGGACTCCATTAGCCAGCCTGATTACCCCTGCATCAAACTGACAGGTTACGAGCCAACACACACATCAGACACACACTCAGAAAGACACACACCTGTGACAATTCAATGGGAAAAAGTAACATCACAGAAAGCTGTTTGGGTTCTGATTGAGAGCCAGATTAAATGCACTGGGACTCAACCGTATGCACCGCACCTAGAGGTTCATGCACAGAGGAGAAGACTCATTTCTGAGCTGGCAACACTTCATACATTTACAAAGTTCAACCTTTTCCCATAGGTGCCCAGGAAATGCTGAGACTGTCATTAATATCTTTTCTATGTACATGGACGGTGCAGTCTCAATGAGAAAAATGACACTAAGATGACTTAGTTGGACATTTTAGCTCTCAGGAGTGTGGTCAATTAATCCATTCTATTGCCATTTCTTAGAACTTCCCCAAATCTGACTCTCTCTTGTGCTCTCAACACCCGTCTTTTCAGCTTCTATTCCCATACAGCTTGACTTCTGGGGTCCGGCCTGAATTCCCACCTGTACTTTTCTCACATTTTAGATGGCAAGTTTCTATTCACAAACGGAACAGCGAAAAAAAAAAGACTTGAGGATTGAAAAGTTAAAAAAAAGATTGACAGGTTATGGCAGAAAGTGAAGAAGGACACAGAAGCAGGGGAGGATGAAGGCAGAGGAAAAAAAAGGGTCCAGGAAAGAAGCTAAGATAGTGATGGATAAAAGGACACAGAGTACTTCCAGGGAGATAAAAGGATATTCTCGGTTTTACTTTTTAAGGGGAATAGCTGCAATTTTGTGTGTCAGTGATCCAGTGAGACATCTTTTGCCACACAGCAGTACTTCAGACCTCCTGTATCTGTTATTTTCTTAATCCAAGTCTCTTCTGGAAATAATCGCTTTACTTATTTTATTTATTTACATAATTTTCGTTTCTCTTTTTGTTACTTTAACCCATAAAGACCCAGTGCCACTTTTGTGGCAATTCCTAAATGATTTTTTTCTCCATTTTAAATTGTTACTAAGTGATTTATCACCATTTATTCTGATATTATGCTCAGTATTTTGCATTTTTCAAATGAAAATCATGTGTTTTCCTGTATTTAGTTCACTGATCATGTAGATCGGTGGTGTCTAACCTTTTTTCAAAGAAGGACAGATTTAATGAGGTGAACATGGGTAATGGCTAACCATTCTGCCTGACATTCTTGAACCATTCAAGTTCTATGCAAATTAAGAATTTTATGGAAAGTGTATTGCAAACTAGACTTTTCTACATTTCCTTCAAGAAATGTAACATGCACTTGCCTGTTGCCAGATTGGTGGACTTGTGGCTAGGTGTGATGTAAAAGCAATAAATATTACCAAAGATGGACGGGTTATAAAGTCTGGGTCTGAGTAACATTGGAGAGAATGAAAGGAAAATCGGCACTGTGCACGCAGAGGCATGTACATCAAAAATTAAATGTTTTAAGTTGAAAATGTGAAGTCTTTGAAAGAAAAGAGTTTTTCCAACATTTTGATGTTTAAATTGTTGCTGAAACCCCCAAAATGTGAGAGTTATGAAGAGTTGTTTGTATATTTTCTGACATAAAACACAACCCTCTCCACTCTAAGTTGGAATGGGAACAATTTCAGCCAATCAGTTGTCAGCATTGTGTTTCCAAACTTTAACAAAATCAGTGTATAGGAATACCAATCCAGATAATACCACATCTTTCGAGACCAGACTGCACATTTTTGCTATTATATATTTTGGTCTATTTCCAATGCTCTGGGAGGCATTTTTTGTCAGACAGTCCCCTGTGCGTTGCATTGCATGCAAACACACAGGGAATGACATACTTTTTACTTCATACATGTGTGACAAATCTAAACAGGTCTTGACAAAATCACTCTGCTTTTAACATCTGAAGGCCATATAAGATGAAATAATATCTGTCTGAGAAAAAAACGAAAAATAAATCAGAAATACACCTCTTGGTGAAACATAAAATAGATTTTTTTTAACATATGTAAAATATTACTCTGGTCATAAATGCTGGCGAGCCACAAGTGATGCATTTTATGACAGGGGCTGTGGGCCATATGAAATTTGGCTATGGGCCACAATTGGCCCCCAGGCCAGACTTTGGACATGCCTGATGTAGATATTCATTAATGCTCAGATTAAAGTTGAAGGTAATTTTATCAAAACAGAGAAGAAGTAAGAAAAAAGTAGTAAAATATACCATTATGATGGTGTTTCCACATTCACTACGGAGCCTATGAACACCCAAATGGATCATATCTGATGACCATGAAAAGATGACAAACTGCAGTTTACACCAATTATTAACATTCATTGACAGGATTAGTGGATCAACAGTTATTTAACTTTTTATGTCAATCTATGTTTTTGGCTGCCATTGGATGTTTGGGTCTTTATGGGTTAATCTTCACTTTTTTCTTTCTTTACTTTTATTTAAGTCACATTCAGAAGTGCCTACAACCCACTCAGTCTAAATAAAACCCACACACTTCTGTTAACAACTTTAATTTTAAAGCATGTGGACCTTCTGAATGTGTCTTTGTTTTCTAAATGTTTCATCTTCTAAGCCTGGCAACACTATGCTGTGAAAACCATAATACAGAAGAGGTTATGTTTTCTAAGAGAATAATAAGCAAATGCTTTTGATTAACATCATAATTGTAATGCTGTAGTAGTAGTTAGTAGCTTGTTGCAGTGGGCTTTAAGGGAGTTTCATGATTGCTTCAAGTTGATTTCAAGGGTTTAGATTTATTAATAAGGCTCTTACAGTGAATGAATTTCCCCTGCAGTGATCGTAAGTGGCTCCACAGTGCAGGTTAAAGGGGACTAAACAAACAATTTTACTGCTGGCAGTCATTAATCACTGTAAACTAACTTAAATAGACACCTGCTAGCCTCGCCACATTAATGCTCACAACCCATAATGCATCACTCTCAGTAAAATCCACACTGGTAATGGGCCTACTTAAAAGGAATATTAATTGAGCATAAAAGTTTTATAAGAAGTGTGATTTTTAATAACGCGATCAGTACGATTCTTCTAAAAAGCAGGTCATAACAACAAATTATGATTATTATTCTGTGAGAAACACTCATGGTTGTACAGCCTCTTGAACAACAGAACACCGAGACCAAAGTAGTTATGTTAGTTGCTCGGTATGCCCTGTTGCAATGTTGTTTTTATGATGACATCCCTGGTTATTAATCCTGAAACTGCTTTTAACAGTCATGGAGCGTAGCACTGCTTGCCGGTCTGTAAGTGATTGACAGCGGGTTAATGGGTCAGATAGTACCAGCAAGATATTTCAGGCTCAGAGCTGCATGGGGATGGAGTAGTGCATATGCCCTCATGCTCCGACTGCCCTTTTAAGGCATATGTATGCTCAGCCAGCCTGAAGTGTACTATATATTACCCCTACACTTATAATAAGCATCCCTGCAGCAGTATCAAATGCATGTCCATCTGAACTGGTACCCCATTTGGTTTTACTTGTGGGAATTTTACAATGGAGTCAAGTCAGCCAGCAAAGTGAGCTAAGAAAGCTAAAAAAAGGGTTGCCTTGAACTCTACCATAAAAGCTTTGCCACTAGCTTCTTCGCAAATGCATTTTACCTAAATAACTTGTGATGCTATTAGGGTAAAATATTTTTAGCCATAAGACCCAAACATCCACCAGTGACCAAAGTAATTTACTGATATAAAATGTTTAATATCTGTTCATCCACTTCTTTGACAAAAACATATAAATAATTGGTGTAGAATATAGTTTGTCGTCTTTTTGTGGGCATCAGATATGACCAGTTTTGATGTTCAGAGACTCTGTGGTTATCATGGAGACACTGTCATCTTCTACAACACTGATTCACTGGTAAAACCCATGGATTTGGATCAATGACAGTGGATGGAGACCGTTGGTTTATGTTCAGTTAGTAATATACTTCCCTGAAAAAGTCACTTTTTCCTACAGATTCCCTATTTCTGATATAAGAACCATGAACTTTAATCTGAGCTGTTATGAATATCTACCATATTTTTCTGGTGCGACATATATGTTAAAATATGTAATTTCACATGTTCTTAAAGGCTCTGTTAGGAGAATTGGGAATTAGTGGTGTTTTTCCAGGACAAAGACTATGCTTTCCATAAGCACTAGTGACAACTGTCATAACTCTAGCCAGGATGTGCATTAGTAGTGGAGCTAATGAATCAACAGCGGATCTTCTTTAAAGCTCTCCGTTTCTTTTTTCAAGACAACAACTTGCAGGATGCAAATTGATGACATCATGTATGTAAGTGAGTGATTGTTGAGAACACTGAAGTACGCAGTGGTGTTGTTGGGCTTATTGCTAATGTTAGCTGATGGAACTAGGCTGGAGAATGCTCATCTTAGCTGACGGGACTCCAGCTGTTGTGTGTAAGTCAGTGGGTGACAACTGGACCATCCACACTGTGTTGGAGGATATATTTCTTGCGGGACAGATGACCAATGTCCAGATGGTTGTGCAGCAGAGGTGGAGGAGGCTTGGACAAATAACAGCAGAGGTAGGGGAGCTCTAGCGGCTATGTACCAAGGAACCAACCATGATCAGGACCAGGAGGAGATAAGGCAGTCAGGCTCCCACATACCAGCCAGTACACTGCAGGCTTAAAAAACAGTAAAACACTAAAAAATTTTCTGGTGAGCAGCGGTAGAAAGTCGGACCGGCGTTCACTTCAGCAGTCCCATCAGCATTAATGCTAGCTGCACTCACAGCACTGCATTATGCTGTTATAATGATTTTATTCCTGAAGGACAGTTTAGTATCCAGGCCCTGATATCGACATTCAACTCCAAACAGAGACATTTCAGTCTCACCTTATGCAGCCCTTAGTTTGTGACTGAAATGACGCTAAAAATAAAACAGATTACTGACATTAAAGAGCTACCTGTGTGGCAATGCATTAGTGTTTAATAAATGTTTGACTGATACCAATAGACACTGCAGTCAAATCCCCTGTTCCAGTGCATATGAATAAAGAACAGAATTATTCTACACCTGTGTAGATGAACAGGGACATCTCCACATCTGTTTTCACTACAATTCCTTCATTCTCTCCATCAGTTAAATCAGTGCCAATATTTGTCAGTGTTTTAGTCCATGCTCTGTCACTCTCCTTTTTATCTTTCTTCTGCCCCCCACCAAAAAAAATGTGACTTATACTCCGGTGGGACTTATATATGTTTTTTTTCTTTTTCATGATCCATTTTTTTGACGAGTGCAATTTATACTCCTGAGAGACTTAAAGTCTGAAAAGTATGGTACATGATCTGTGAATTTAATATAGGTAAATACTTTATTTTAACACAAAAACAAACTGCACTTTACACCCATTATTTACCTGTATTAGTGATTCAACAGGTATTAACCAGTTTATATCAGTACATGATTTTGGTAGATGGTGGATGTTTAGGTCTTTATAGGTTAAAGAATATTAAATATAGAGAAAATTTTATTTGGGAACTGACACAAAAGTAGTACTGGGTCATTATGGGTTAACTTAAAAATGCAAAATACAGAGAATACTATTAGAATAAATTGCGATAAATCACTTAAGAAAGGTTAAAAATAGTAAAATTCACTTGGGACCTACCACAAAAATAGCACCATAGGGTCTTTATGAGTTAATGCAAGTTTTCGAAGATGAGTCACATTTACTGTCTGAACAGAAGCTCAGGTGGAACATGTGCTCCCACATTTCCTGCATCTAATTCATCCATCCACCTCTTAAAATAAAGAGAATTCAGAACAGCTGCAATTCCCTTCTATCTGTGTCTATCCATCTGTTACTGAAAGAAGAAGTACAAAGTCTTGGTTAGCTTCCTGACCCCCTTCTGCCCCGCGGAGGAAACCCTCCCTTCTCCAGAAAAGAGAGAGAGAGTAAAAAGAGAAAAATACTGGGAGCTAGAGATCATTAACTGCATGCTAATTAGCCATTAGATACAGCCTGAAAAATGACTGCCAATCGGCATGAAACTGTGCTCACCCCAGCTGTCTCTGTGTGTGTGTGTGTGCGCGCGCTGTAGAGAGGCTAAGAATGAATGAATAAGTGAATGTTATACAGTGATTGGATGACAGAGTAGCACAAGTGTTACAGTGCCAGTAGCATGAGTGTGTGTGCACATGCCAGCTATGTATGGTTCATCAGGGATCTGTATCAATCATTCACATGTGGTGCTGACCCAATCTTCTCTTTATATATTCCTCCGTTCCTCTTTCTCCCCTGTGACTTTTTCCTTTTTCCCTCCTCTGCTCGGCCTCTCTTCCTCTACCGCCCCAGGAGTTCATCACCCACTAATGGGCAGTGTCAGTGCGACTACCGTCGTGTCTTTGTGTGTGTGTTTGTTCCCTGTGGCACCGACCCAAGAGTCTGAGTTGACCTGTGGAGCCATTAAACACTGCCCTGCATGTGTATGTGACTCTAGACGTGTGTGCCTTTGCACCAAAAACTCAAGGGTTGTCGCACAGTAAGTGCAACAGATGCAAGTACTTGTACAGCACTTATGACGAGCTCCTTCAGCTCAAAAAGTCACACATGTAGATGGAACTGTGTAAAATTGCTTTAAGGGTACAGTGTGCAAAACTTAGCAGAATCAAACTGCAGAAGTGGAATATAATATCCATAAATGTGTTTCATTAGGTTATAATAACCTGAAAATTACATTTATTCTTTTTTTTCACTTAAAATTAGCTGTCTTCTTCCAGAGAGCCTATTGTACTTCAGAACAGATTTCCTTTTCTTTTTCTCCTATTCCTTTTAAATTCATTTTTAATTTTTTGTTTTGTTGTGGGTGGTATCCTTGCTAAGATGTTGGAGTGTGTGTTATCATCCCCCTTCAAAGAAAAAAAAAAGGAAAAAAAAGCAAAATACAAATAAAACTGTAGCACTAACAATGGTCTTTTGCATTTTTTGTGATCATTGCAGGGACAAGAATATTTAGCTGGTTGCATTCTACAAATTCACTATTGGATACACACTGAGCCTTTAAAGGGAGCTGATTCACATAGATTTCTGTGATTAATTGTGATTAATTGCAAAGTTATATGTGACATTCAATTATTAATGCAAAAGTGGCATAGTTCATATTTTCATTTTTAAAGTTACTTCAATACTAACTTCAAAGTTCAGTAACATTTGGTTTGCAAATACTTTAAATTATAATAAGGTATTTTAATAACATTATTACATTTTATCCAAAGTACTGCTTACAAATAAAAGGACAATAATATTTAGTTTTCAAATCATTTTTTTAAGGTGCTTTTTAACAGCAGCATTGCATTAGACAGTAGTGGTTTAAACATTCTTGTAAATCTCAACTCAAATATAAATGTCATCAAATGAAACATAAAACCACTTGATTAATTCAGTTCCATTCAGGGAAAGTACAGTTTGAGCTGTAACTTGATTATTTGACTACCACAGCCATGCAACACATCAATATTGGGATCAATATTGACTTAAGAAATAAATAGAAGAAATAAATATAACTTTTCATCAGTAAATACATGAATCTGCTCTGAGGCAATGAGGACAAAAACATTTGCATGTTTCTACAGTGAACTTAGTTTAATGGGGGGTGGTGAACGGGAAAGTGAAGACCCTTTACTGTTCCTCTAACGCCACACTCATCCACAGGTGACACAATCGCATATGGTAGAGTGTGGATCCAAGATAGTATTTCTCAAATCAAGTACTAACTCCTGTGTGTACCATGACTAAAACAGACAGAAAAGAAAACATGGAATGTTTAAAAACACTGTTTTTGTCAGTACCATGCCATAGCTATTGATGTAAGCACTGTGATTTTGCTTATTATCAAGAAAACCATAATATATGGATGAACATATCTATCTATCTATCTATCTATCTATCTATCTATCTATCTATCTATCTATCTATCTATCTATCTATCTATCT
>JAPTGZ010000001.1:18304228-18314591 GCA_029814645.1 Fowleria isostigma | reverse complement strand
TACACAGACAGACAGACAGACAGACAGACAGACAGACAGATAAACGCCGGCAAAAACATAACCTCCTTGGCGGAGGTTACAATCAAGATATTATATCCTGCATTTTATTGGAACTTTATTTTGTTAAGAAAAGTGTGTAGTATTTTAATTGTAATGAAATATATATATATATTGAATAATTAAAACATATTTATTGTTATTAATTGTTTACTTTTTTAAAAAATCAATTACTAGAAATTCCAGGCGACCCCATGTGGGGTCTCGACCCTTAAGTTGAAAAATATTGATCTGTCTCATCTAATCAAATATAGGAAAATACATGATTTACACTGAAAAAAATGTTAAATAAGGAGGGTAGTATTACAATCAATGGTGACAAATCACTTAAGAAATGTTAAATACAGAGAAAAATTAATTTGGGAACTGCCACAAAGTACCACTGGGCCTTTATGGGTTAACCTCATAAATTAAGAGAATGGAGTAGACAAACAAACATCTGTGCATGTATGTGCATGTTTATTTATTATGTAAATGTATGAACCCCAGCTCTGTGCCACGGATGACTGTGCCTGACTGAATATTTTGGGAAGATGCAAAAATCATTAAAAGAGAGTCATTCCTATGAGAAATCCCCTTCTCCAATTCTGTTTCACAGCCAAATCCCCAAAATACTTCAAACATTCACTCTCTTTCTGTCTCTCTTTCGCTTTATTTGGCAGTGTTTCAGGCAATAGAGAGAAATGTTTTGGAATATATTTATGCTAATTTTTCACAGCTGGAGTCACAGGAATTACTATCAATAGGAATATGTGAGAAACATGACAGAGAACAAGTGGTCCCATCCTGACTTCAGGCCCCATTGCCAACTGTCATTGTAGAGAATTGGAGTGACAAAGCACAGGGGCCAAAGTGTCGAAAGAGAAAGTTAAACTGTGCAGATCCAAACTGATCTGCACTGGGAGATTGGTTCTAGTTTAACAATGCTAATGTAATTTACCCTTCTTTTAAAAGGTAAGGCTACTGCAAAAGTATCATTATACAAGCATTAAATAGGTATACACCATTGATTTAAAGGGGTCGTACTTATCTGAACCCATTTTTATTAATTATTAGTTCATTTATCTGTGTATTTGGACCCTAATAGTTCATAAAGTTTGAATATGAACCCTCCAGGAGCTGTAGAGTTATCTTTATATATATTCATTTTGGCAGAAATCAAGTAGATTTCTACAACCTGTTTTAATTCCATCTTAATTTGTTACATCAATAACTAGTTATGTCATAACATTTGCACATATAAGGTCAAGAATTCTGACAAACATTTCTCGTAGTACACCATAATTGTTTGTCAGTAGTAGCAGTTGTAGTCCACACTGAAAATATGTCCAAACTTGGAGCCGATTACCTAAAATATTCAGTTATTGGTTGTATTAATGAACACAAGTCACTACAAAGATCTCCAGCACAGAACATGCTCATTTGCATTTAAAGGACCAGCGCTCAAAACTACTTTTCTGGTGTCATTACTCAGAAATAGGGTTGAAGATAGACCTGTGGAGTTGAATTAATAAAGAATTCAGACCCAAGCATAACATTTAAAGTTTATGTAGACCATGGGGAAATATTTTTTAAAATGCACAATTCCATTTTAAACAAAGCAAAACATCACTCCTTTAAGTTGTATAGACTGTGATTTAAACATCCTCATATCATATTAACA
This sequence comes from Fowleria isostigma, assembly GCA_029814645.1. Classification (NCBI taxonomy): domain Eukaryota; kingdom Metazoa; phylum Chordata; class Actinopteri; order Kurtiformes; family Apogonidae; genus Fowleria; species Fowleria isostigma. Next base: position 18,312,871 of record JAPTGZ010000001.1, on the reverse strand, counting down.
TTTTATAAATTGCAGGAAATCTGCAGTAATATGGTGTTTGACAGTACTAAAGTGGAGCAAACACTGTTTTTGGAGATCCTATTTATTATTATAATTCTCTTTTTTTCTGCCAGCTGGCTTTGGACTGGTTTAGTTGCTGGTGCCTGTTTAACTTGCCTAACGGGACTGTTCACTCATGCCATCTTGCATCCTCAGAGGAACCAGATAGAATTGCTTCCGGACAAAAAAAAAAAAAAAAAAAAGATACAAAATGCACATGGAAAATTATTTAAATAGGCACTGAATCACTGCAAATGACAACAAACACTGGCAGTATTTACTGTCCAATACGGGTGACAGTCTATGCAGCCAAATGTTGGTATGAGTTGGTTGGTAAATTTGTTTTCTCTAACCACTAATTAAGAAAGACAGCTGCTGTCTGGGAAGCAAGCGTTGGGTTTTTCCTGTGTGGATGCTGAGTGCAAAATGATACCGCCTTTATAGAAAGGGCTCTCTGACAAATCATACAGCAGCAGCATGACTTACTCAACCCCGCAAGTGTTTCTGTGTAAGACTGATTAATGCAGAAACTCCGCAAGACAAAAAGACTGATTACCTATCTGGTTATCAGTTCAGTTTACTGATAGGCCTGGTGAAAGCTTAAGGAGTGGCATTTGGCAAAATTACCAGAGAAGTGTGAGATGCCAGTGTAGACAGCTGGTAATGTAGACTGGCATATTTCAGAGAGTTTAAACAGCTTTGCCGAGTGAACTTTGCAAGTAAGGCTAATATTTTATGCCTGGGGCCTATTTATACTGATTCGTCTTTCAGTGGTGGCATCCAGTCTGACATCTGTGTGTGCTTCTGTAAAAGACTGCATGCACTCATCAATTCAGCAATAGATGCAAAATTCAAACACTTGTGCGTGCAGTTTATCCAGGCCTATGTATGTCAGTGTGTCGCTGTGTCTGTACACAGTGCACCAGCTCCTCAGGTAAATAGTTTGGAGGGTGATAAATTGACAAGGGTGTTCTTTATCTGCCGGTGCAACACAGTTAGCGTTGTACTTCCACTCAGCCGTGGGTCAAACCGAGACCACTTTACTGGCCACGAACCACAGGGTTGTTCTGTTTTAAATGCAAAAAACTGCACGTCAAAGCCAGTCCAAGTGCATTTAAATGTATGAACTATTTAAATGCACATAACTACTCAAGCGCTCCAAACTATATACAGTATCTTGAACAGCCAGCAGGGAATTTCTCTCTGCAGAATGAATAAACAGGAGGTTATATGCAAAACAATAAAGAATCAGCACTCACAAAACACACAGGAGAAGCTGGAGAAAATGAAAGAAAAAAACATAAATATAAAAAAACAATAATAATAAAAAAAGACACCCACTGAGATGTGTGGGAAATCCAGTCGTATGTATTAAGAGCCCTTCTGTGCTGTGGCTTCTTGTTTAAGTGTTTGTCATCTGAGCATAAATAATAGAGTATTCATACAGGATAGAAAGGTTATTAGTGGTGTTTGAGCTGAAGTGTGTCTTCTAAACAGGGTACCCACAGAGCTGAAGGTCTAGAAGTACAACAAGTCCTTCAACATGGTCATGTTTTCTGTTTTTTGTGGAAAGGCAAGTTATGAAAATCCACCTTAGTACCTTGCAACATTGTCATTCTAAGATCGCATCATTTTTTATATTAATGCTAGTTTTTGCACCATCATATGTGACATAACACCAGTTTCACAGACTGAAGCTCTTAAGGCAGGAGTGCCAAACTTGTGTTAGTTCAGGGGCCACATATACCCCCATATGACCTGAAGTGGCCTGGACCATTAAATAGTAATGAAATAAGAGTAAAAAAGCAAAAATCATATTATCAAAATGTTTAGTTCTACAAACTATCCTGTAAAAAATGTGAAAAAACATAAAAAAAAATATATATATTGAGAAAAAAGTGCATTTTTAAACAATTTATGCCATTATCTACAAATACACAAATTATTTAATAACAGGTAGAATACTGGTACATTTACATTTAATTCTCTTAACCCTAGAACACTATCGCTAAAATTAGTCCCATTGATTAAACATGAAAATCGGGTGAAAATCACCCGGCGATAGTGTTCTAGGGTTAAGATTAAGAGAAGGTTGTTCATATTTTTTCAGGTGATTCATATTTTTTGTATAAGGCTACTCTGCAAATGTAAACATTTGTGTGTAATTTAACTTTTTTTTTTTTTTACATTAAAACGAAGAGAAAATATTGCCTTTTTCATTATTTATAGATTATTATGATAGTATTTTACTAGTCTGACCCACGTTAGATCGAATTGACCTTAAATTATTATAATATCCTTAATAATCTCTTCAGTGTAATTTTTGTATTTCACTAATTTATCCTGGGGGCCAGATTGGACCCTTTGGCAGTCCCTTGGGCTACATGTTTGAAACCCTGACTTGAGGTGTTTCCAACCTTTTCTCATACACGTGGCATAGTATCACTGATACCACACACACACATATAGGCTAACTGTGGCGGGTATGTGTGAGAGAGAAGAAATAATTTGAATAAATAAGAAGACCAGACATTTTAGGATTTCTACCACACATACTAAATAATCCCATTTACATGATATTGTCTGGTGCTAATTTTCCCACATAGGGAATTAAACAAAAGCTTTATAAAATCTGTGTAATTTTCCCAAATAGTTGTTCTAGTGTTTATTTTCATGGGAAATCCATGATAATAATAATACTAATAATACTAATATACTTTTACTATTACTACTACTAATAATAATCTCATAAATTTGTTGTTATTGTCAAATCCATGGCACTTATTCAGCCTTCCAAACAGCTTCAATATACACAGGCAGAGTGTATTCTGTGCATGAAACATTGTAAAAATTTCACAAAACACTTGTTTTTCAACTGTTTAATTCTTAAAAATGTAATAGTAATGGGCCTCCAAAGCTGCGCGACACCTCCATAAAGGCTATGAATAAAATACCTATAAGGTGTTAGTTTAGGTCAAGACCTACTAATAAGGGGCATGACCTGTTTGGCAGAATCGACCACTATTTATGTATCAACCACCTACCAATCAATTACATACTTACAGCCTATGACAATAAAAAGAAGCTTGATATGATGTATCGTCCCAAGGGGAAAGAGTAATTGGCCTTATCATCATGGTGTCGCTGTCTATGATTCCACATTTACAGCATGGCTCAATTAAAGTCTACAGAGGGCAAGTGAATATCTCTGCTCATTTGTTGCAGAGATGGCAAAACTGGATCCAGATGTACAGAGCTGCTGAAATTAAGATTAAAGAATGGACAAAACATTGCAAATATTCACTCATCCACCGTTCCGATCCCTCAGTTTCCCCTCATTTCTTACTAGCACCTTGATGAGTGTAAATAAATCAGCTTATTGATTGGCACCACAACCCTGTTTACTTTCACTGCTGTGTTAAACTTATGATAGAGATGTGTTTACAAGTGTGTAAAACCTTCAGTCATTGATCAGTCTGTGTCCTCCAACCATCCCTCCCCAGTTATCTGGAAGTGAAGCAGTCGTGATGCCAACACTGTGATAATCCTTTGGAAAGTTTTACCGGGAGGAGTCATATCTTTAGCTGGTTAGCATTTAAATGAATCCATTCTGAGTGTGTTTGCATGTATATCTCATATTTATCAGAGTCCTGGGCATCAGATGTTAGATACATTCATCTTATGTATTTTGTCCATACATGAATTGATTATAAAGCTCAATGTCTTGCTTAAAAGACTTAGATGTTTCTATGTGTGTAGGAGGGTGTGTAAGTAGAGCTCTTTTTTTGCTCCAGGCTAAGTGTATTGACTGGACAGTTTTGAATGCATCCATTCTTTCTGAGGCACAAACTTTGCAATATCCTTTGCCTTACCTTTTCTGTATTTAAGATAAAGTTTTCATCATATAAATTCAGCTGGAGATCACTTCTCATCGCCTGAAGCATTAGACAACCCACACAGCACAAGTGACCAAGTGAACTTTTATAATACTGAATTGCAATTACCAGGTTAAATAAATTGTCATCAAGGGTCCTTGAATTACATTCCCATAAATAGAATTCTCGGAATCCCAAATGACAATTCAGTTAACCTGGTAAATACAATTATCCTATTGAGAAAAATCTTTGCTTTCAAAAGTCAGAGTAGGGAAGGTCTTTGTTTACCATATTTTAAGAATAAGATATATCAACAATTTATAACAGAAAAAATTATAGCCAAAAATTAGAAGTGCACTGTCAAAAGTGGGAGGTGATTGGTTGGGACTGATGTCAGCTGAGACTGATTCTTGGAGGGAGGAAGGGGAGGATGGAACCTGTTGGGATGTGCTGTTTTTTTTAATGTAAAATTATTTCAGTGTATTTTATGACTTCAAGGTACTTTTGTTTCTGTCTATCATCTTTTTAATCTGTTTTTGTTTATTGTCTCTTCTTTGATATTGTTACTTTCTTCTATTGACTTCTAACATGTGTATGTGTGTGTACGTATATGTACACACACACACACACACACATATATATATATATATATATATATATACATGTATGTGTGTGTGTGTGTGTGTGTGCGTATGGATATGTACAGTGCTCAGCATAACTGAGTACATCCCCTTTAAAAAGTAAGATTTTAATGTCTCAATTAACATAAGAACAGATTCAAAAAATTTGGACAAAACTCAGTTTTATAGAACATTTCCTTAACTAAGAACATGATATGTTGTATAGTGTTCCACAGAACATATATATCCTGCATTTGTCTATTAATTTTTGTTATTTTCTCCATCTTCTTAGCTATAGTTTTTTTTGTTTGTTTGTTTTTGTTTTTCCTATTGTTTTTTATTGTCTGGTGAATTGTGTCTTGTGATTTTGTAAGTAAAAAAAACATCAATTAAAAACCTATTATAATATGCACAATTTCCAAAGTATAGTATAAGTGTCATCTATAGATGGGATTAACCACATCTACTGTATGACCAAATCAAATGTTTCTTAAAATCTTTCTGCTTATCAAGTAATTCAGTACTATGCAAGAATAATTATCTGCATCTAGACTAATCTGCATTTTGCGCTAGAAAAACACAGTGCGCACCATTGAATATTAAGCCACCTATTTTAATATTACCACCAAATTCTATGGCCCCAGAAACCACAAGAACTTAATTGAACACCTGTTGTAACAAATCACATAAAAGGCTCCTCTGGCTGAGCATATAGGGTGAACCTGTTTGTACTGGATTGAATAAGCGCGTTTGCAGCTGCTGATGTTTTGTCCTCCACCCCTAATATAATACACAGTGTATATTCATTAAAACAATCCACACTGCATCTGCTGAGACCGACTGCTGCGTCCGTCCCTGGCTGTGATTCATTTTTCCGGACTTAGAAACAGTTCACCGACAGACAGCCACGCTGCATCACATCATGTCAACACTTTGATAACAAAGTCATCTGCGTTTTGACATTGCCATCCCACTGTGAAGCCATGCCTGCTTATATGGGACAAATGATGGTGTCTGCTGTGTTTTTGTTTACAAGGGCGTACTGTAAGTTTAAACTCAGTAATTCCATCCTCAACTTTAGTTATAATCTATATTAAATACAGTGGAAACCATGGTCACGGTTATGAATGTACAGCTGAGGTTAAAGGAGTGATTTTTGTTTGCTTTTTTAAATGGAAATATTCATTTTAAAATATTTCTCTGTGGTCTACATAAACTGTACATGCGATGCTTGGGTCTGAATTCTTCATTAATTCCACAGGTCCATCTTCAACCCTGTTTCTGAGTAATGACACCAGAAAGGTGGTTTTGACCCTTTAAATGCAAATGAGCCACTTTACACCCCACCCTCTCCAGGTTGGTAACTGTGCTGCTGTGACTTGTGTTCATTAATAAAACCAATAACTGAACATTTTTGTTAGTCGGCTCCAGGTTTGGACATATTTTCAGTATGGATTAAAACCACTGCTACTGTCAATTATGGCGTACTTGGAGAAATGTCAGTAAGAAGCTTTGACCTTATGTGATGGATAGATAAACTTTATTTTCTTTCAGAAGTGACAAATTCGTATTTGACAGGCTCATATTAAATACACTAAAGACAAATATCAAAAACAAAAATGTTAAAAACAACTTTCAAGTGCAATCATGCTAATTCTATTGCATGCTAATGCTAATATGTCAAAAGTCATGACATAACTAGTTATAGACAAAACAACTTAAAAAGGAATTAAAACAGATGGTAGAAATCCACTTGATTTTTGCCAAAAAGGGTTCACATTCAAACTTTATGAACTATTAGGGTCCAAATATACAAATAAATTAACTAAAGACTAATAAAAGTGGGTTTAGCAAAATATAACCCCTCTAAAACGGCAGTAGTTTAGGCCAGAGGTAGGCTACTCCAGTCCTCGGGCCAGTATCCTACATTTCCCTCTTCCAGCACATCTGTTTCAATTAATAATCAGTTCATCATCCAACTCTGCAGAAGCCTGATAATGATGTAATGGCTTCCAGGTGTGTGCAAGAGGGAAATATCTAAAACATGCAGGATATCAGCCCTCGGGTATCGGAGTGACCTGCCCCTGGTTTCGGCTTTCTACAGGCACTGAGTACAGCTGGATGCTACAATCACATTGATTCTGCATACCCGTAAAGGCTAAAGCACAAATCCTTATAAACAGTTTCCAACATATATTGAAGTGTTCAGGCTTTTAATGGACATGAGCTTCATGTATCCTTCACCTTTAGGTTCAAGAAAACGGTTTGTTTTTAAAATTCATTCTGCCTCGCTGCCTATAAATAAGGGTTAACAAACTGTGAAGTAACCCGTGCACTTTAAAAAGTTGACCAAACTGATTTCCAGAGATATCAAATCTGAGTATGTTCATGCTGAGATATTCATATTTTTATTTTTTCTTGCGTGAAGCAAGAGTTTCCCGCACAGAATTACATATTATGCAAACTGTAATCACATACTGGTAGAGATAGAGTTAGGCTGTATCTATGTAAAAGCATACATTATCATGGTTGTTATTGTTGTCACTCACCATAAGGTTGATTCATTTGATGATAAGGAATGACATCTAGTTCTTATTATTTATTATTCTTTGTGTCTGTTACTTTAAAAACAATTTACCACACTAATATATAATTGTATAGGAACCAGAAAAAAGGGAGGAAGACCAAAATAGAGACGCCAGTAGGCAAAAAGAAATGGTTTCAAGAATTTATTAATCAAGATGACCTACAAGGCAGACTGGCACTGGAAGACACAGGAAGTACTGAGGACAGACAGAGGTCAGACAGACAGACGTGGGCGGGCAAACGGGGATAAAGCAAGCACAGTCAAAGGGTTGAAATCACCAGGACATATTATTGTCCAAATGTTCTTGGTGCAGAATACATTTTTTAAAAAGTCTTTCAAACAATGACAATGCATATAATGTTTGGTAAGGGATGGTGAAGTTCATTCATTTATTCATTTTCTGAACTGCTTAAAGAGAACCTGGAGGGAACCCAATTATTCTAGTCTATCATATTTTTTCCCAAATTCTATTTTCTGTTAAAAACTGATGATTTGGTCGACTGTCGTAAAACGTGCCAATAGGTTGTTGAAGCATCCAGCGACTCGAAATTACAAGTTTAGTTACTGTCAGGATTCCTACGCAAGTATGGAATTTGATTTTATGAATTTCCAGGTCTGGAAAAGTATGGAAAATGGAAACAAATGTATGTAAAAATATTAATGTTTCCAAGTCTGTTACCACTGTTCTATTTTCCTAAAATGTAAAATTTTTAATGTCTAAAAAAAAACCTCATAATGGGTAGATGTAAAGTCTCTGAAGACTGTTCTCATAATCCCAAATATAAAGACTGGTTGGTTAAAGATCCTGAATGGATAAAGAAAGATAAATGTAGACTTTGTGTGAAATTGTAACTTAAAATAAAAAAAAGCCATTCACTGAATTTATCAGGTTTTGGTCTTCATTCATTTGTATGAGCTACATCACCTAGCTTATATATCTATAATGTTCTGAAAATTTTTCGGTGACATATTAGCATACACATTCAGAATAATAAAAACAAACTATTAATAATTTTATAATTTATTTACATAAAACACATATACTTACTCAAATGTCATGAGTAATTTAAAAATTTTTTTTACCATGATGTCTGGAAAAAATATGGAATTTTGACATTTCAAAAGTGTAGGAGCCCTGTGTTGTATTCCAAAACATTTTGACATCTAGGTGAGAAGAAGAAAGAGGCCAAGTGGGAAAGTTATATAACCTATACAAACAACTGTTGCTGTCTTTGGATGGTGGGAGGAAGCTGCAGTACCTGGAGAGAACCCAGAAAGAAAGATTCCCCCCCTGTGCTGTGAGGTGACGGTGCTAATCACTGCACCACCGTGTCGCCCAGGATGACGATGTGTAATATTTAAATGTGACGGTGAAAATTTCCATTAATGGGATGTGTTACAAACTACAGTCATGGCCCAAATTTTGGGAATGACACATTATTTGCTTGAACGTGATTTATTTGTTAAAAGTAATTAAAACATATTTGAAAAAAAAAAAAAAAAAAAAAAAAAAAAAAATTAA
>JAPTGZ010000001.1:18283661-18299712 GCA_029814645.1 Fowleria isostigma | reverse complement strand
TATACACACACTATATATATATACACACACTATATATATATATATACACACACACACACACATGCAGTATAAACAGTGGCTGTGTACTAAAAGTCCTGTGTCGTGATCATCATTATGTATTTGGGATTATGCGCTGTCCATGGTGCTGAATTACACACTCCTGCACACAAAAACCCAGGGCGTTCTTGCCAGTGACAGTGCTAACATTGCACTTAATTAAATATTAATGAAATAAAAATGTAAGGCCTTGCTGATATTTTAGCCTATCTGGGAACCAAAGACAGACCACTAAATAATGTTTAGCATGTTTCAGCTGTTGTACATTTACATGTGTTTCCAAAAGTATGAGGCAATTATAACATTTATGTCTGTGTTGAACCTGTGGTGGAATGTGGAGGATACATTGCATCATTGTTTGTCTGGTATCTGTTGAGGAACAAAGCACCAAGCACTGATAATTTATGTAACAACAGAATGAGAGCAACCCAGATGAGACAAGACAGGTGGAGCAAGGAAGGCAGACAGACAGACAGACAGACAGACAGACAGACAGACAGACAGACAGACGGTGACTCAGATGCAGAATAACTTTTCATTAAAATATAGCGTCAGGAGCCAAAAATTAAAAGAGAATGTTAAAAACAAAACAGTGCCCTCCAGAAATCAAACGATAAACACGATCATTTTTGTCTCCATCTCCATTTCTAAAGCATCATTAATAAATCGTATTAATTGGGCTGTTCATTTTACGCTGCCTTTTGAGCTCATTTCCATGCACTGTGGTGCCATTTGAGTTTGTGTTTAAGATCAAAAAGGAAACAAGGCACCAGTGCACATTATGCGTATTCTCCCACGCAAAACTGCACCTCCAGCTTATTATTTATTTGGCAGCAACTTTTGTTCCGTAGGATGGAGGTTTCATTTACCTTATGTAACAGCAGAATGCTTTTGATTTACCATTTCCTGATTATTTACTTTTCTTTTTATAATACATTTTAAGAAGATCATACAGGTGACAGGTAATGGAAGGGTGCTCTGATGTTTTGAGCAACAGCCCATAACTCTTAAAGAGCTATAAGTATTTTTTTGGCAACTTCCAGATTAATTTTTCTTTACATTTTAACCTTTCACAAGTGATTTATCACTGTGTATTATAATAATATCCTGTGCATTTGTTGGGGTGAAAATGAGGTATTTTTCCAATATTTTATTTACTGACTACAAAGATGTTCATAAAAGCTCAGAAAAATTAAAAGGTTATTTTATCAAAACAAAGGAAACTGAAGAAAATGTGACTTTGTCAACAAAATATATCTTTAACTTAATCTAAAAACAAATGTCTACAACCACTGCCATTTGTCAAACAACACTGAACTTATGAGCATCCAAATGAAATAAAAAACTCCATTTCACTGGAACTGTTTCCACTCTGTGACAAGTCCTGTGGAATTTACCGTAATTATCAGGCAAAAAAATTGCCCATAACGTGCTGTAAAATTGTTTGCTAATTAATGTACAAATAATTTCAGTATAGAGGTGAATACTTTTTACAGGTTTTTGCTCTATATAAATTAAGCAATGTATTGTTTTATGTTAGAAACAACCATTGATTGTATTTTCATTGTTTTAGTTTTGACGGCTCCAGTTAAACTGCAGCTATGCTAATGGAGCTAATGCCGCTAATGGAGCCTGGACTATAGGAGGCATTTCTGAATGGGGCTAAAGCATGCAGCTAGCATTAACTGAACTTAATTACTGTTTTGCGAGCTAACATTTGCAAAATTGGTGCATTCAGTCCCTAGCATTCAGCTATTATATTCTGTATGAAATACAACTAAGATAAATAAAATGATGTGAAATACAGTCACTAACACAAATAAAGAAAACTTACTCTGATTAAATTGCTGGTTCTGACTTGTCGACATTACATGCTGAGTTAAAATAGATGTCTACACGATCAAATTATATTAGATGAAATTACTACTTGAATCGCATTTTAATTTTGTGTTCTAATGTCTTACACTTTATTGGGTGAATGGATGTGGGGTTCACTCCCCCATGTCCGCCTTTATGACCTCTTTGACTTTTCCCTCTAATACTAACAGTGTGTAATTGTCATTTGTATTTTTTACAGTCAGGACCAAGTGAAAACAACCATCCTGTAATTTTACAATGTGATACTGTGAACAAATGCTTGAAGCTACTGTAAATATGTATATTTTTTTTTTTTACCCATTAAACTGTTAGAACAAGAAGCTATTGTAGTTTTTTTTACTGTAGAAATTACACAAATGTGTTGCAGTGCATGTATTGATAGGGTCAGTAGCTAAAATTGTATTAAACATTTTAGATCAGTAGATGCTTTTAGACGTTTAGGCTGTTGAATGTTAAGAAAAAATCCCATTGCTGACTTTAAAAGCTTAATATTAACGTGCATAAATAAGAAAGGAGGTATTTCCTGAGAGAAAACAGGCATAAAACTGCAGACTTTTCCTTGATATCCTTAAGTTTAACAAGTATCACCCTGTTAAATCTTAAGGGAATCTTTCAAGACCCTCCATCTTGCATAACCTTTTGCAAATAATAAAAGATCCAAGACAAACCCAAGTGAGGATCAGCCATGGATTCAATACTCCAGCTGTATCATTAAAGCTCTCAGACCTCATACAGCACCCTCATAAAGTATCCAGAGCAATTACAGGAAGCTATTATTTCACGCCTATGCACTGTAAAGTGGCAAGTGCTTCATCTAGACTTTTTGGGACCCCCTCCAGCTTTTCATTACAGCCTCTCTAGCCACTAATGGCTACCCTGGGAGCGTTTCCCAGCTGCAGTAGAAAGTTAAAGAATTGGGACCGTGAGCTCAACTTGGTTGCTCTAGTTGACCCAGTGAAAAATGTTAATATTAAATGATTATGAAGCACAGGAACAGGTCACAAGTAGGGTTACGTGATATTGGCAAAACTTGCAATATGGGTGTACAGCATTGTGATAATGATAATATTGCGATATTTCTCATTCACTTAAAGAAATACCACATTCATCTACTAAGAAAAATGTTCCTTATCAATGTTAAGCTAATTGTTTGTATGCTGACTCAATTATTTATAATTTAAGACAAAATACTAAACCACTACAATCAATGACACAATTCTGTGGTAGAACCTGGTGATGTTGCTACCATACACCTTCTTACATAAACACAGTCAAATATTTGGTCATTTTATTCACATATAACAATATAATAACTTAAATGCCAGAGTACCGCCATGGAAGAGCTTTAACAAAACAATATTTGATTATTTGCCTGGTTTGGTAAATACAACATTTAAAAATAATATCTTTAAATATAAGTGTTCAGGTCTTGAACAACATTGTGCTCTGAAAATATCCACATCTTTTCAACACTAATAACATGTAAACTTACCTTAAACCAGCAGCAGGAGCATTACTTAAATTTATTTTTTCCAGAAAAACCATTATGTTAGAGTGGTAGAGAGAACCACTCTAGTACCCCAGAAAACAGAAAGTTAATAAAAACAAAAAAAAAATCAATTATTGCAAGTTTTTCCAATATGAATATTGCACATGATATTGATGTTTTTTTGATATATCGTGCAGCTCTAGTCACAAGTATGTTTTCATGGGTGTTTTTTGTTGGTATATATTACATATTAATATAGACAAGACTCCTAAGTTCTGCTGCACTAGTTCCAGGAAAATAGGGAACGTAAAGCATTAAGAATTCAATGTAAAAGTGCATGATTAAAATTCAAACTCACAGTTTTATCTGGGTTGAGTTTTATTATCTGGACTGATTTAAAGGTTACAACCTAGGATGGAAATGATGCATCCTATCACCTCGTGTTCTGCGACAGGTTATGGGACAGAAGACAACATTCACACTGCTCCCTGCACTTATCGTTCGCAGTTTAATTAGTGCTTGATTAAGACAGGAGGAAATTTCATTATCTGCCTCTGTTGTAATCAGAACTGCAGGAGAAGCCATGTTCACCCTGACAGACACATGCAAATTCACACATGTACTCATACACATACAAGGACATCTAATATACAGCATGTAATTACACACACAGGCTGAAAAAAGGAAAAAAAAAAAAAAAGTCATGCTCACTTTTAGATCCAATAATACACCTACCATACCGCAGTGGCCTGTACATACTTTCAAAGACAGCACATCAGAAAGTCAATAAACACACAGAAAAAAAATTATTTATGATGTACCCGCTTCCTTCTGGCTTCAGGATTAAAATTTGATACGTTGTGCGTGTGCGCTTGTGTGTCTCCTAATCAGTGTAGCCCCATAAAACTCTCAGTGTCTCAGTGGGTGTATTCTAACACCAGATGTGCTTCCCTTTTTCGTACCCCATCAAGCATTCTGTCCCTCCCCCAGTGAACTCTGGGATATTACCAGTGGATGCTTTGTTGAAATTTAATAAGGAGTAGAGGGAGGAGGTTAATTATCATTTCTTAACACATTTTGGCTCCTAAGGTCTGGAGTTAACAAGGAGTTGCATGTCTTCTTGTTATTATATTTTACCCTGACAGGGATGCCATCCGTTTTTTTACTGCTAAACAATAACAACAGTAGATAAAAGTTACTGGTGTGACTTTTTAGACTTGAAAACTTTGGCTCAAGTGCTGTCAACAATGCAGGGAATAATGATCTCAGTTGTTACTGAAAGCAATTTATTTATTTGTTTCTTTTATTAGTAACAACAAATGAGTTAAATTTCTGATGTAGGATGATAAGGATAGGCAGTCAATCTCTGTAAATGGTTACCATGGTACCCACAGAGCTGAGTGATGTTTACCCTGAGATTCTGTTTGGACTCTATATTTATGCATATTCTTGTTTGTTAGTTACACATATACATTGTGCAGATTCCTCCATTATCTGCTGTATTTTAAGTTAATGTAATATCATGAGCTGGGTTTGACTGTATAAAACTTGCACATTAAAATAAAATTGCATAAAAAACCCTGTTTCTATTGAAAATGTAGTTAAATTTCCAAGGGATTTAGAGTGTGTGTGTATGTCTGTTAACATCTGTTGTTTGCAGTTTTACATCTACCTGGTGTCATTTTACTTATACAGAGGAAACTGTATCACTTGCAAAAAATGTTACTAATTTATATTTATTACCAAATATTTTACATGCGTTTCCTTTATTCATCTTGTGTATCATAATGATGTGAATAGAGTAAATTGAATGAATAAAAGAAAATAGAATCTATATTATAAAAGCCAAGTAACCTCTGTGTGTGTGTGTGTGTGTGTGTGTGTGTGTGTGTCTGAGGATTCACACCAAATCCAGAAACAGCTAACTGCTGCAGTTTGTAATAATTATGTTTTATTTTGTTTTTTTTTGTTTTTTTGTTTTTGTTTTTTTAATCAAAGAACAGACTAGTGAAAACTGCAAGTAGATAGAACCAATATTTTGGGAGATATTAGTTATTTTGGAATACAATAGCCTGAGAACCACATTGCTATGGCCAGAATGCTTTGGTGGCACCTGCTGGACAAATGCAGTACAGCATGCACAAATACACAACAGCAAAAATACTGCCACATTTAAAACCTGTCAACGCACTAGTAGAACACAATTAAATGCCTTTGTTCAGTATACCACAATGAACTCCATAACAACATTTAAAAAATGTTTAGAACAGATGTGAAAATATTTGAAAGAAGTTATAAAAAACGGAAAACATTGTTTAAATTACAGTTGTTGTTATTGTTGTTGTTCTTCCTGTGATTACAACCTGCAAAATACTAATATTTATCACCAGTAGGAGACACCAACAAGAACAGAACACAAATCTTGGACACTGCTACTTTAAAATTACGATGAATAAGAAAGTAAAGTAGTGGTAAGAATGACTGGTAGAGGCAGAGTATTCATGTCATATTTCATAATTATTGGTTTATAAATAACTCATGACTGAGCACTTTTCCCTGTTCTTTTTTTTTTCCCCACACACGTATATAGTACTTCATATAGTATAGTACTGGGTAGTCCATACATAGTGTAATCAGCTCCTTCTTCAAAACCACAATTTCACTTCTCGTCTCTAGTGGCAGTAAGATGCAAATACCACTGTGTATCTTCAACATCCTCCACAATCTGCATGTCCTTTTCCATTTAGGTCTCTCTCTTTTCTGTACCCATTAGATAAAGTGTAGAAGTAGTGTTTATGCTTCCGAAACCAATATACACTCAATATTGTTTCAGCTCATTTCCTACATGCACTCCCGTAAATGTCCTAAGCAAGTGATGGTTATTTCCTCCTCAGTGTGTGACGATTAATGCGATGATCAGAAGCTGTTGTACCTCATTGTGTCTGGTACATCTGTGCTAGAAAACTGTGAGGGTTCACTATGTTTGTGATTTGAGTTTGAGTGTAAGTGGAACTGCAAAGCAAAAGTCTCACTATTTTCTTTACTTGCTTTTTCTCACTCTACTGTAGGTCACAAGGATTGAAGATGACATGCACATCTTGAGACAGTGTGTCGAACTGGAAACACTCGGAAGCAGTGTTGGGGGTAATGGATTACAAAGAGATTACTGTAATTTTGTTACTTTTATGCATAACAAAGTAAAGTAATGCACTACACCAAACACTATGATAGCGGAATTAAATTACTGGACTGTAGGAACGCAATTTTTTGTGTTACTTCAGCCAGGTTTTGTGTTTCTGACATGAACAGTCTAAAATGCTTAACGTCGAAAAGCTTAACCCTATAATGCCAAACGTTATCATATTTGATACATGAGTTTTGAGTATTTTTTTCCTTGAAAAACCTGATGTATACAATAAGATACATGTAATACATGGATAATCCACCAGGGGGCACTAATTAAATCACCAGGGGCCTTTCAGTGACACTACAAGATGTCTTTCAGACTTTCATTAGTGGATTTCTTATTGCTGACCCTACTGCTGAGAGCTGACCCAGATCCATCTGATATCATTATGTACATGACCTCTTTCACTGGATTTATGGATTGGATTTATTAGTGAGACATGGCCTTTTTCTTTTTTAATTGTATTTACTGTTTATTTTATTTGCTGTTTTTATACGCCTTAATTTAAAAAAAAAAATACATAAACTGACAATATGTTAAAGATTCAGTTCTGACTCCAGGGTCACTGTCTTTATGTATACATGGTACATTTGAATATCCATCAATTACAAAACCGAAAAGTAAAGTAGTAAGTAGTGAAGTTACTTTTCAAATGCAGTAACTATTAAAGTAATCTCATTAAAATTTAAACAAGTAACTAGTAAACAATTACTTATTTTGAGTAACTACCCCAACAGTGCCCAGAAGAGACCGTAGTAAACATGACTTCAATATAGAAACTAAATGAAGCACAACCCTTTTTTCACTACTGGGGAACTTGGGTCTCAACAGCCAAGTTATTCCACCGAAAAAACCCCAAATGTGAAGCCGTCAGTGCTCCCTGTGCAAGATTAGCAATGAAACAGTCAGTTAAATCTGATCAAGTTTCCAAGCAGCTCCATTTCATGTCCAATTGGTATCCAAATACACATGTAGACTGCAAACAGATGGCAGCTGCAACATGCAAATTAGATTCACTTCACTGAATTACTGCTCTGCAAGGATATACAATAGTGTACACTGCCGAAGGCCGGGCTAATGCACAGCCATATGTGCAAGCGCTGAGCAGAGGATGCCAAAAACACCTCGAAAACACCTTCTCTTCATTCGTCTCCCCTGCCATCCACTTTTGCTCTTTTAACCACCTGTGATGAAGAGGGCTAAGCACAGTCATCAGAGTCGACAGAGGAGACGTTCGGGGCTCTACAGCTGGTCCTGATATCTAGTCCCGGTTCCCTATTTAAACATTAACTGCACACTCGAGCCCCATTTATACTAATAGAACTGTGGAACAAGAAGGTACTGTGTACTGAGGATGCTATATGGGCCGTCTCCGTGTGTGTGTGTGTGTGTATGTGTGTTTACATAAAATAGTGTACATTTATGATGTACAGTGTGTGTAACTGTTACTGACTGTGTGTTTGCAGTTGCCTGTTTCAGTAAGGGTCTCTGAGAGCAGCCTGGTCAGCCATCCTATTTCTTCAGTGTATTCAATACTGAGAAAACAGTCCAGAACTGCTCCATTCACTGTGGATTATGCCCGATCTATTTTATATCACAAGTCTTGGGGGGCGGTTGTTTTGCAATGTAGCATACGTGCTAACTTCTTTTTGTCGTGAGTCAATGGTAAATGCTAAATGGTTGGTAATTACATAGCACTTTTCCTCACTTTCATGATGCCCAAAGTGCTTTACAAAGGCTCACATTCACCCATTCACACACACATTCATACATCAGTGGGCGGCTTCTTCCATGCAAGGCGTTAACCATGCCCTGCTGGGAACAATTTAGGGTTCTGTGTCTTGCCCAAGGACACTTCGACATGTGAATAGTCAGAGGCGGGATTTGATCTGCCAACCCTTCAGTCATTGGACGACTCACTCTACCAACTGTAAAAATAATTATTTGTAAAAAATCACTTACCTGTTATGTTGAACCAATCAGGGTTGGGAGGAAGTGATGTGGAGAGACGATGCCAACGGAAATGCGGAAGAGAAGAAGACAGAAAAAAAGAGACATGAGGACTGGCAGAGTGACTCAGAGAGTTAAAGAAAACAAGTTGGCAAAACACACATGTGTGTATGTACGGTTGAATGTTCAAGGACTAACGGACAGTGAGTCACCTATGGACATTCTGTGGTGCATTTAGGAGTATTTGTGCTTCATGTGGAGTTGTCATCTTATAATGTTTTCACATTGTCATAGTAAAAAAAAAAAGGGTATCTCATTCAAAGATTTGGTTAAAAAGCTAATTCATGATTTCTCATATTTTAGAATGATAATTCATTAGCAGATAATAAAGAAGGAGATAATAGTTCATGTAAACTGTTTAAAATGAGGAATTGTTATCTATTTTATGTGGATTGCTTTTGCCTTGTAGCTATGGCAACAGAAACCGTGGCTACAGTTGCAGATAAAATAGTTTATTATATTACCTTTTCCTGTACAATCTTTCACTTACCTCCTATAGAAATGCACTTGCATAAATTATGTTTAAAATATTAAAAGTATTTTGTTTTGTCGGGTTCATGGCGGATGTGCTGCACAGCGATTGGTTGTTGTACCTATTTTCCTGTTTAGAGAGTGAAGCTGTTAGCTAACTGAAAATGCAAAAGAAATAATAGACTGGATGAAAAGCGAACACACCGTGCACGTGTCTTTTTTCCCACTCTTTCTTTCATCATTTTCCCCGTTATTGGGGTGAAACAGAATACTGTGGCTAATAGTTTGCCGAGAGAATACAGTGAAAGCTAGTCAACCTGAGCTTTTTGGATTATAAGTGTAAGCTAGTGGTCTGCTCAACCATACAACCGAGCCCAGCGCATCAGACTTTTTCCTCTGTTTTTGGTCTCACTGCTCAAGGCCTGCATTGGTTTGTGTTATTTTGTTTGCGTATCCATTTTGATCTGCATTTAGTACATTTAGGGTTAGGTAGATAAACTGCCAGCTTTAGGATTTAGAATAAGGTTAGGAGTAAGGTCAATGTTTATCTTTTCTATTCATTTAAAGTAAACTAAATGTTGAGTTATAATCCCCTTGAAAGTGGAGTGAAAATTTACAAAGTACAGTACTAAACTGAAAGAAAAAGAAAAGACAATCGTTTGTGTTTAAAGCAAATTGTTGACTGTATAATCTAAACTAATTTTAAGTAAATAGTTCAATGTTCTGTTTGGTGTACGTGTTCATATTTAAACTGGGATCATTCAAATAGTGGTGATTTTGAGTTTAAAGGTTTGAATAGTAAAAGGATTTAAAATTCTGACAAGGTTAAAACTCAGTGTATATGCATAAGTGATACATGGTATTGAAGATTAAAAAAAAAAAAATACCCTCTTACACTGAGTAAATTATTTTATTCCACTGAAAATTTAGCAGCTTCACATTTATAGTCTATTACAGGTGTAGTAAAAATAGCCTATTACTGTGAAATTGGATTCTGGATTTGTTTAACAGTTTCAGTTTAAGGAGCTTATAATTACCTAATATAGTACATTAGTTTACTATATAGAGAAAGTGATTTCTCACAGCACAGGAATTCGGGGAGCGCACCACAACATATAGCCAGACAAGTAGGGGGCGCTACATCTTTATAACTTTGTCAGTTGTTAAAGAATTGTTTAAGGATGGAATTACAGATTACATCTTGTATTATTACATTTCTCTGACAAAAGCATCACGCCCATCTTATCTATAACTGATTTACTCGGCGCCTCTTAGTTCCGCCTCCATATTTGGATTCAAACCCCGTGATTCCAGACCGTTTTCTCAGTACTGAATACACTGAGGAAATAGGATGGATAGCTAGGCTAGTGTGGCATGTACAGGTAGAACCCATGTCTAATGATTTCTATACTGCTGTCCACTGGGTCTGATAGTGTATCTGCATTCATGTATACATAGGAAATCACCTGGCAGTGAGCATGCATATACAAACACAAGCTAAAAAAGATTAGCACACAAACATGTGCACATAAGGAGAAGAATTAAGTACCAAAAAACAAACATGTATAACTACTGTCAGTCACACACCTACGATTATGCAAATTATTAACAGATTCTTGCAAACAGACACAACACCACTTTCTGCTGGACAATTACCAGCAAACATTTGCATGGACAGATGCTCTAATGTCTAAGTCAGTGTATATACACACAAACAAACAAACATCAGGACTCACATATGTCACTCTATCTTAACTTCCACACATATACATATACAGACATGCACGCCCACACACATGCCATCTGTGTTCAGCCCATAACCAGCTCTTAAGTATCTGTGTCCTTCTAGGAACACAACCCATTAGTTTCTGGAGAGAAACAGCTTTAATGTGTGTGTGTGTGTGTGTGTGTGTGTGTGTGTGTGTGTGTGTATAAGAGAACAAGCAAGAGAGCGCATTAGCACTGTGTTACAGCGATAATGGCATTGTGTTAAGGCCATAACAGCGTCTCGGTTGCACACCCAGTCATGCTATATGCCAACCACTGCTGGAAACCGTATTTGGTTGTGGAACACGGGGAGAAACCATTATAGTCCCCTTAGTCAAATATGGACAAAGACGCAGCATAGCAGAAGGGAGGAAAATGACCCCAAAACTTAATTTATTTCACATTCTGAAATCACTTAAAGAAAAAAAATTAGAGATTAAAGATTAAAAAAAGCTGAGAGGAAGAGAGGACCCGTTCATTCCAGTTCACCATGTCAGTTTCACAAAAAAACAACAACAATGAAGTGACACATGTCACAGTGGAAGATGGTATTCCATTTTCTGAACCACTTATTCCTCATGCTTTTCTTAGATACCTAATTGGGAAAAAAAAAAGCCCCTGAATCGAAGCCAAGACCTTCCTGTTTTGAGTGAGAAAGTGCTAACCACTGTACCAACAAAGGTGTGTTTAGTTTATATTTATTTATAGGATGTTAAGTACATAGGCTGCTACTGTTTATTTAATCACCTGTGAATCAGATGGCCTTTCCAGGTCTGCTAAAGGTTATCCAATTTAATCCAACCCTTAAAGACCTATGACTATATTTGTGGAAACTTCCAAATGCATTTTTCTGTTCATCTAACCTTTATAAAGTGATTTATCACCATTTATTATGACATTATTCTCTGTATTTTTCAGTCAAAATCAGGTGATTTCTGCATTTAATTTACTGATTATTTTGATGTTCATAAACAGGTTGTAAAATGGTCATAAATTCAAAGATTGCTATAAATAACAGGGTAAACAAAAATAATTTAATCCATTTTGGAATAAGACTGTAACATAACAAAATGTAGAAAAAGTGAAGGGATGTGAATATGTTCTTGATACATTGCATGGAACATTTAAGGTGTTTTTTTGTCTGTTTGTTTTGTTTTTTTTACATAATACTTTCTACAGCCTTTTTATCTCCCTTAAATGGCACCGTAATTACAATATTTTTCCAATATTTTTAGAATTTAAACTGAATTATAAAATAAAATCTTCTTAATGTAAAAATTACAAAAGACTTTCCGACACAATGTGTACAGGGTGAATTAATGTTAGCAGCCATATTGAAAAAGGAAAAAAAAAAAAAGCCTTTCCACTGGCTGTAGTGAGATGATAATCCACCAGGGAACATAAAACACTTATCGGGTCACATACAACAGGTTAATAAGGAAAGTATTGATCTTGTTGATTAGATAAAGGTCTCAGAACCTCGCGTTGAAAATATAACACAAATGGTTCTTTAAGGTTTCAGGGCAAAATTGCTTTAGAGTTTTTTTTAAGTGTTTGGACAAACGCAGCAGAGATAAACTTTTAAGGTAAAAATAAAAATCAATTCAGAGAAGAGAACTTGTGTTTCTGTCTGCCTTGTCTGTCAGGTTCCCCTTTCACACCTGTGTAATGAGCGATAATGAGAGCGGTCCTGGCAGTCGGAGTCAAATGCCATCATCCTTGGATCCGTTATCAAATGTCAGTGGACTTGGATCTGACTTTTTATCTGCCCTCACACACTCTGGTTTATCTCTCCAATACATTCCCTGTCGACTCTCTGGGCCTCTGCGCATACACACAAACACACACTTTTCATACTGCCACATACAGAACATTTTATAGTTATTTCTCTTTCCATTATGTTGATAAATGGGCCTCACAAGATAGCATAAAAATCACACTTGGTACCACATTCCACATTTTAGCCCACAAACTCTGTTTGGGATTTGTAGGCTTTTGTAGGAGCAGAGAAAAGAAATATGATATTGTTTGAACAAGTTAAGGTAACAAATGACAAATGTGTCCCAAGACTGAAGCCAGGGCACAACTTATATTGACTGCACAAAGGACAGGAACCACAAAGCTAATATTTCTTGCTCCTTGTTCCTGAACTGGGCTTCCTGTTCTCACCGTTTTTAGCAGCTGTGACTGTGCTGACATGACAAGAGATGACGTTCGAGAAAATGAAAAGATATACCGGAGTGGCTCACCAACTTCCAAAACCAATTTTCAATGCTAGTGGCTGCTTGTGAGTTTGGATATAATAACCAACTGCAATTTAAATAATACATTTTCATGACAAATATTACTGTGCTATATATATATTTTCTTTGTCATCTAGAAGTTAGTGAGACATTCAACTGTTTTAGCTTTGGTCTCATATTCAATCTTTCAACCTTCGCTGTTCAGATTAATTGCTAACAGTTCACAGTTCATGTTCAACATCCTGAATCTCTTATTGATGTACATTCTGAGTGCCTTATCCTTATTGTGAACAAAAGTTTTGCAGCTTTATACCACCACTTCTCCAAAAAAAAACTATCCACTGCAAAGCACATTCCATAAAAATGTAAAAAAAAAAAAAAAAAAAGCATCTGAAAAAACAGTTTCATCATGAAAGACCCCAGCTCATTTACCTGGAATAATGTTTCAAGGATTAAAAGGTTAACCCTGTAAAACCTGACCCATCAAAAACTAGACACAAAATTCCCATTTTTTGGAATGAAAGAAAATGAAAAGATGTGCCAGAGTGCCTCACCAACTTCTAAAACCAATTTTCAATGCTAGCGACAGCTCATGAGTTTGGATATAATAGCCACTTACAATTTATATAATACATTTTCATGGCAAATATTACTGTGTTATATTTTTCTAACTCATCTAGAAGTTACTGAGACATTCAACTGCTTTAGTTTTAGTCTCATATTCAATCTTTCAACCTTGGCTGTTCAAACTAATTGTTGAAAATTTATCAATTACCTGCCAGCCTCTGAAGTCAGAGACTGTTGGAGTATGTCCCTGCACTCAGCCTCAGCCGCTCTGATCATTTCAATAACTGCTATAGTCGTGAAGGACTGGCTGTCATATTTTTTCTTTCTCTCCGTCTTTGATTTTATTTCACTCTTTCTTCTCCCTCTATTCATCCTCTCTTTGTTTAGACAGGTCTGATGTGGTGGGTTTAATCAAACGGAGCTCATTTGAATA
This sequence comes from Fowleria isostigma, assembly GCA_029814645.1. Lineage (NCBI taxonomy): Eukaryota > Metazoa > Chordata > Actinopteri > Kurtiformes > Apogonidae > Fowleria > Fowleria isostigma. The sequence continues at coordinate 18,285,610 of JAPTGZ010000001.1, read as the reverse complement.
ATGTGTTCATACAGTGCGTTACCTTGAGGAAAACTCTTGACTTGTATGAGGTTGTGGAATAAATGTGTCATTCTTCATGTGTTTTTTTTTCTGCATGTACACAGGGGTATTTTACATGAATGACAGGTGTTTGTGTGTGTTTGAGAATCTGGATAGCATATGGCCACATGTGGCTCTGTGAGTCTTTGTGGTTATTATGTACATATAAATGATATTTCCAGTTTAACCCATTAGGACCCAGTGTGACATTTGTGGCACTTCCCAAATAATTTTTTCCCTTTATATTTTACCATCTTTAAGTGGTTTACTTCCATTATATCTTCTGTATTTTGCATTTTTTCATTGAAAATCAGGCATTTCAACATATAATGTACTTATTCTGTAGATGTTCATAAAAGTTTAGAGTAAAATTGAGGATTATTAGATCAAAAACTGAAGAAAAAAAAATGACTTTTTCGGCAAAATCTATAATTAAATAAATATAAACACAGTGTCTCCATCCACTGTCATTGATCCAACTCCATGGGTTTTACTGGTGAATCAATGTTGTGGAAGATGACAGTGTTTCCACAGTAACTACAGAGCCTCTGAACGTCCAAATAGGTCTGATGACCATGAAAAGATGAATAAGTGTATTTTACACCAATTATTTATGTGGTTTAGTGGATCAACAGGGATTAAACAGTTTATATCAGAACATGATTTTGGTTGGTGGTGGATGTTTTGGTCTTTATGGGTTAAAAAAATATTAAATATAGAGAAATTTTAATTTGGGAACTGATACATAAGTAGTGCTGGGTCTTTATGGGTTAATGTAGCGCAAAAAAAAAAAAAAAATCAGAAACACTCACAATGATGAAAGAAATGGTAAACAAATACTAATTTATGTGGTTTGTCTTAAATGTGTATCTCAATCATACAAGTAAGATTATAAGAGAAAACTCATTACCCTGTAAAACCTGACCTGTTAAAAACTACCCACAAAATTCACATTTTTTAGAACTGAAATGTTAGTAGCCCTTTTGCATATAATTTTGTTCATGATATATATTTTTTGTATCACATCCGATACATTTGGCATTTATGCCAACTTTTTGCTCAAAACAATATTAATCTTTGATACATAATAAATTTGACCAGTAACATTTTTTACATTTTCAACCAAATAACAATATAAATGTTATTCTTACCAAAACTTCTGGAAAATTACCAAAGACTTTTCTACAAAATGTGTGTTGGATGATTTAAAGTTAGCCGCCATCCCTGAAAAGGCCAAAAAAAAAAAAAAAAGGCCTTTCTGCTGGTTGTGGTGTGATCCACCAGGGGACAGAAAACACTCATCAGGTCACAACAAGCAGGTTTTTAAGAAAAGTACTGATTTTGTTAATAAGATAAAGGTATCAGAATGGGGCGTAGCAAATATGATACAAATAGTTTTATAGGGTTAAAGGGGTCATTTTTTGCTAAATCCACTTTTATTAGTCTTCAGTACATTTATGTGTGGACCTTAAGAGATCCTAAAGTTTGAATTGAACCCTCCAGGTGCTGCAGAGTTATCATTATATTAATTGTGGCAAAAATCAAGTGGATTTCTACAACTCATTTTAATTCCTTCTTAATTTGTCATGTCTATAACTAGTTACATCATGACATTTGCACATATAAGGTCAAGACTTCCAAGGAACATTTCTCTGGATACACCATAATAAATACACTGTATTAATGAACACACGTGGCTGAACAGTACAGACTAGCATGGGCAGCAACATGGACGGAGTGGAGCATGAGGTGGCTCATTTCCATTTAAAGGGCCAGTCCTGAAATCAACCTTTCTCATTACTGTCATTACTCAGAAATACAGTGATCCCTCGTTATAACGCGGTTTACTTTTCACGGTTTCGCTACTTCACGGATTTGCATCGTGCATTGTGTTCTGCATTCTGATTGGC
>JAPTGZ010000001.1:18142262-18152621 GCA_029814645.1 Fowleria isostigma | reverse complement strand
CTATCTATCTATCTATCTATCTATCTATCTATCTATCTATCTATCTATCTATCTATCTACACATTACAACCTGCAAAACCAACAAAGCTAAACACTGCCTAATGAAGTTGCACATGAACCACATGGTTATTTGAAAGACCAGTTCTTAAGCGGTATTTGATGATGTATTATTTTTAGGGCCTATTTTAGTATAAAGACCACTAGGATAGAAACTAAGCTAGAGTGCAACAGACAGAGAGATTAAAGAGAATAAATGTGCTATAGTCAAAAACAGAAAAATGGCACTGATCTTGTCATGACTAGACTAAAACAGAATAATATTCCAGTATTGTCATTAGACTAAAATATTGGCTGTTTCACTCAGGGATTGTTCATTACAGCAGCGATAGTGATATGGGGACGTTGAGTGAAGCTAATGTTGTGACTCACTGTAAGTAACTGTGGCTAAGAGCTCCAGCTAAAGTGTTGAAAATTTAAATGTAATTACTCTGATTTGCAGAGCTGCACTCAAGACATGAATAGACATGAGAAGGGGGCATGCAGAGTACAGAACAACCAGCTCTCTTCACAGGGATATGGAATGTAATAATTACAATTTTTTAATTAAAACAAGATGGATAAAAAACTACTATAAGCAGGCATTTAATATTGAGAGTCAAAGTAAACTATTGAGTCTCAAGGCAAGACTTTCTACAGCAAGACCTCCCCTGATTTTTGACATCTCTAAAATACCCAGATCAGTCAAAGTATGTACTCTGCTGGAATAAGGGTGAATATTTTCATCACACCGTGACAAGACTGCCATTCTTTTTTCTCCTGCTCTTGGTATTATCACTTTCAAAGCCCTTCTCACTATATGAAAGAATAGCAGCCTCCTGAATGTTCTGACAAAGACCCATGTTTTTTGTGCTGTTTTCATTTGTCGGAGTTTAGGTTATTTTTTACACAAAGATGTGCTTTCATATTCTATAAAAATTAATTAATTAATTTTTGTTTTGAATGCACCTTAAATCTGTTCTGTTCTTCAGTCTGACATGCACCATGTCTTCTGCCATTGTTATTTATTACTACTTATTTGTCAACCACTGCTACCTCAACAAATTTATAACCCCACCCACCCTGTTTTACACTTCACTGTCTGCACTACTATGTACATATTATTATTATTTACACTTAAGATCTTTTTTTACACTAAATGCCTTGATTTTTTTTATGTTTACACTGCACTGTTTGCACTGTCATAATATGTAGATATTTTTTCCTTTTTTTTTTTTTTTAATGCTGGTTTGTACATACTGTCCTATTTCATACCATGCTGCTTGTATGTACCTTAAATTGCCCCCTGGGGAGAAATAAAGTTTTCTGAATCTGAATAATAATACCTAGTCGATGGAGGTACTACGACATTAGCCATTGTTTTCTGTACCACCAGCAATTTTGGCCATTTGGAGCCAGAAGTGACCATATTTGGACAAAAGGGGCAGGGCTGTGGTGTGCAACAAATCAGCACCATCTGCAAAGAGTCATGGGTAAGCTTATTTACATTACATTACTTACAATTTACATTATTCAGTATGTAACTAGGTCATTTAGTTTAGTTTAGTTTAGTTTATTTTGAGTATGCAGCAAAACAAAAGTACTCTTAAGTAGTCTTTAGAAATAAAACAGATTGCAAGAAAACATGAAAGAACCCCCCCCCAAAAAATATATACATATAAATGAAAACAAAGTATGACTTCATTCACATATTTGGGAAGGAGTGGGAGGAAGTACAACTTATTTAATCCCACCCCTTCTCCACACAACAGTCTATCCTTTAGCCTCTTATTAGCATTTTACAGTCTTGTTAGTCCAGCCAATTAAACATAACTGTACTCAAACTGTCTGTCAGGGGGGGAAAAAAGCGCTTTATCAGATAAACAGAAACTCCAAAAATCTAACTTGGCCAAGATCAAAGCATTCTGTTCAACCTGAGAGAAAGGAAATTTTAAAATATGGACCACCACATCCCTTATTCAAGCATAGAATGAACCCCCAGAAATATAAATAAATAAAAAAAACTGACTTAGAAAAGTTCCATGTAAGTCTCAGGGAATCAATCTTATTGGGGACAACCCAGATAAGTTGTAGCCCTGTTCCAGAGTGATATTGGAGGGTGCTAGATCCAGCCCCAGTGCCATGCTAATGAAGAGAAGACACAGACCGAGTTATGCCACACAATCTACATCTCCTTGGCTGTCGTTAGTTGTGTAAAGCCCTATTTAGACTGGATTAGTTTTACCTAGTGCTATTGGGTAAAGTAGTAATTGCCGGAGAGTTTAGTCCCGTCCGACTGCACCATGTCAGTAATCATTACCGCACAATGTCAGTAAAGATTAATGCGACTTTTACCTTCTGTAAAAGGGTCCAGGAATAACCCCAGGTAAAACTAATCCAGTCCAAATAGGCCAGTAGGTAATGTATGTGTTTGTTTTTTTTTTTGTTTTTGCAGCTTTTTAATCATGGAGAATCTTGAAGAAGCACTCAGTTTTTCAGAAGGCTGTCAGACAAGTGCATCTGTTCTGTTGGAATCAGTGCACGACAAAGATGATTCAGACACAAAAGAAGGTCTAAAGTACTTTTTAGAGGCATGGGACTTCTGGTTGGTTTAGGTAAGATAAGCAATGTAGCAGGGCTATGTGGCTAATAAAACAAATGTTAGCTTAATCATCCAATTGATGGACAATAATAACGTTCTTGGCAGTGATAACAGGAAGCAACGTCATATGCGCATGACGATGGGGGGGGATGGCAGTGTGTGAATGGATTGACCCCTCCCACTTGTGGTAGTTTTACTGACATTTCTTATCCTTTGCCAATTGGATATTAATATTACCAATTACCTGTGGTGAAGTGGTGTTACCCCACATCCCTACGTGAAGCTAATCCAGTCCGAATAGTGCTTTAGAACACAAAGCTTTTTTATTTTTTGTCTTTTCCATGTCTACCAGAGGTGATTGCCTTGATACAACAAGGGAAGCTGAATTTCCCCTGACATTTCAAGAAATGAATGGGCAGAATTGCACTGTTGAATTTCCAATAAAGACACAAATTACATTTACATTAACACTGTGCAAGCGTGCACTTAATCTGATGGCTATGTCGTTCTGGTCAGCTGTTTATTGTTTGCTTTCTTACGCAAATTCCCCAATAAATTTCTCATATCAGCAGCCAACAATGTCCCCATTGACGTCGCGTGTCAGTGGTTTATCTATGAGGCAGCACTGAGTGTTTTTTCACTGCAGGGATCATGGTGGTCATTGGCTGAATGCATAAAATCATCCCACCCAAATCCCTCCCATGGACGATCAGTGTCTCTGGGGGTGAATGGGTCAGTAGGTGGGGCCAGGACACTGGACTTTGGACGCTGGATTGGATGAACTGTTCAAGTATAGGTATTGTTCTGAAAGGCTGAACCTGTTTTGACTGACAGTGATGTTGAAACATACCAGCATCGGAGCACGGTGGAGGTCTGTCCCATGGAATATCAGTGGAAGACAGGTGGTTTGGCAAAGTCAGACTACATCAGCTGAAGAGAATATGGGTCAAGTCATACACCTGTAAATGTGTTTTGGTGTGGTTTTATGGTATAGAGGGGTGTCAAAAATGTGGTCTGGGGGCCAAAACTAGCCCACCAAAGGGTCCAATCTGGCACATGGGATGAATTAGCAAAACATAAAAATTACGTCTGAAGATATTAAATAATCAAGGATGTTAAAAAAGTTGAGGTCAATTTGATCTAAAGTGGGTCACACCAGCAAAATACTATCGTACGTACCCATGAATAATGAAAACTGCATTTTTTTTCTTTTTGTTTTAGTGTAAAAAAGTAAATTTACACAAAAATGTTTACCTTTACAGACTAACCTTTTATTAAAAAAAAAAAAAAAAAAAAAAGTGAATTAAGTGTAATTTTAACAATATTCTGCCTGTTATTAAATGTTGTGTATTTGTAGATCCGCTGTGATCTGTAAGTTGTAACGAACATGTGAAAAAGAGAAGCTGAGGCAAAATAATGTCACAATATTGTTAAAATTTCACTTTTTTCTTAATGAACTTCATTTTGTTCATGGTTCAAGTTTTCACATTTTTTTTAATGATAGATATAAACATTTTGATAAAAATAATTTTATGTTTTTCACTCTAAAATATAAGAGTTAGACATGCAAATGTTGGAACTGACGTTATTTATATGTTATTATTTTAATGATCTGACCCACTTCAGGCCATATTGGGCTGTATGTAGCCCCTGAACTAACATGAGTTTGACATCCCTGATGTTTATGAAGTTTATGAAGACAATTAAGCAGTCTTTTTATTTCTAATTGCTTTGCTATGATACGACAAGTTTTATGATGGAGACGTAAGATAAGCTTCCTCTGTTTTAAAGACCAGCACTGATGTCTGCACATGTGCTTGGTCATTGTAACTCTTGGTTGCAGTAACTCACTGTTTCCAAACAAATCACTTGTGTAAGAAATATCTTGCCGAAAGTGACAATAACAGTCCATAATGAAAATCCCTTCAACCTCTTTCAATGGACCCATAGTGCCTGGACATCAGTGTACACACTCATATGCTAACAACCTCTTCTCACAGAGCCATTAACAAGAAAATCTTGGATGGCAAGATGCTTAGTGGTGTATACTAATTATTTATTGAAGTGCTTTGCATGCCAAACTGATGGTGATCAATATAAACCAAAAAGGGAAAAAAAGGCTGGCAGAGATAACTGTCGCTACAAAGCAAATTAATGCAACTGCACACACAAATACACACAAATACACACACTTAGAAATAGATGGTAAAAGTGGGTGAATTGGAGGCTCATTTATTCAGTCCATATGAAGGTTTATAATGAAGGAGATAGTAAAAACACATTTTCCCCTCTCCTTTCACTCCTTCCTATCATCCCTTCTTTATCCATCCCATCTGTACATCTCTACTTGACATTAGTTGGGTTTTTTATTACCCTCAGAAATGAGCAAAATGTAAATTGTGCAACAGAAAACTGGCAATGGAAACAGAGAAATATAAAAAAAAAACTGTCAAACATCACAAAAATAGTTTTTATGCTCTCATGAAATGGTTTTTGAGATGTTTTGATATAGAAGTATTGCGCAAAGTGTAATGGAGACACATTTTGTGCATCTTCACTAGTCACAGGCATGACAAGTCTGGTGCCGTGAGAGGTTCAATAACACAACAGTTCATTAAACGGTGCCTGGGTCATTCGGAAATTCTGGGTTCACAACTCGTTGGTGAATTCTGCACAGTTCTCTCCCTGAAATCCATTCTGCGAGGCCGCTGCCGAGGACTTTACCTTGGGACAATTAGGCATTCCTGCAGAGTGTTGAGAGGTACGTACGGACGCACCTCTCTCTTTCTGTGAGAACTATGACATGGCAAGACGGGTAGACGGGATTTCACAAGACTCATGCATCAGAAGCCAAACACTCTTCAATGGGAACACCTACAAGTAGCAATTATACTTTGTCAAAATTGTAGAAATATTGCTTTTATTTTGTGGAAAACTGTAATGGAAACCCAGCTGGTGACATGGCTGCAGGTGCTCTTGCTGACTTTATTTTGTAGTCCCTTCCCAAACCCTTCATTCTTCCTCTGCTGTTGTCATGTCTTTACGTCCTTTTCGTATCCTCCCTCCTCTCACCTCTCTTCGATTCTACCCTCTTAATCACCTCTTCCCCAGTTTGTCTCATCTAATCTCCTTTCATCTCTCATCTTCTGTCTTTCTTCCCGCACCTCTCACTGCAATTAATGACAAGCTTGGCAGGGGTTTTATTTTGTATCCAGATTAATCAAGCTGACTTGGGGATATTTTTAGTCAAATTACCTTACTGCACTTTTAGATCATTTTCTTAATCTTCTTGGACTAAACATGGCATTTGGCAGCACTTGACAGAGCAAAGAGAGACTAACTGAACTTTTAACTATCCATTCAATGATGCTTAGAGGCAAACAGAAATTGCCAGATAATTAAGTGTAAAATATTGATGTCAGCATTTTACTGAAAGCATGAATTTAGTCAGATTATAATAATAATCACAGCAGCTGTTTCACATGTATGCCTTAGTAGACAATTGTGTATTGCAAACTACATGCATGATAGTACAGTGTCTCTCAACAGGGGTTGTATTGACCCCATTGAGACATCATCGGGGGGGCATTTTGAACAAGAAAGCTGAGAGGGTGGTGCTGAGACTCAAATGGGGGATGTTAGTCTGTATAAGTATCAATTACAGCTGCACAGTATATCATTTGAGCATCATCATCACAATGTACCTGTGCACAATAGTCACATCGTAGGAGGCAAATGAACTCAACATGTTCTCGTCTAATTCCAAGAGTACCTGACACACACTGCACACAACCATCCACCAATTACAATCATTCTTAATCATTTTGCCGAAGCGGACCACACTCCTGCACATGGAGTGAGTCGCTGGTAACAGCATTGAACAATAAGCAAGAGAACATTACAACAAGAAAAGAATACCAAAAACAAAAACTTGGTGCCAAAAAAAAGCAGTGTCAGTAATCTGGAATTATTTCAGCTTCAAGAAGGATAATACTGAAACTCATGTTCTGTGTCGACAGTGACTTGCACTTGTTGACACAAGAGGTAATACAGCTAATTAGTTTGATCATTTACGTCAGCTCCACACAGCTGTTAAATCCTCCTGAGTATTTTTTCATATCGCAATATATATTGCAGTGTTAAAAAAAAATTGCGATGTCAGTTTTTTCCGATATCGTCCAGCCTTAGTATCAATAACAGAATGTTTTGTCAGTGATGAATTTGTGTCCCCCCCCCATAACAATGTACGTCACAGCACTTACTGAACCCCATCCTCCCACCTACCCCCGAGTCTTCAGTGGTAACATCGTGTTCCCCCTCCCCCCTGGTTGCAAACATATATAAGCTCCATCAGACCCACTCTGCAACCCCCCCATCCACATACTGTGCGCAACTAGTTGTCTCAGAAGGGGGGATGGATGCAACAAGGAGGATGCAACAAAGAGGTTGGCATGACAAGTGACTGGGCTCTGCTCACCACATGTCATTATTTGTTACTAACATGACTGCATTGCATTATGGTATATTTATGCTGGTGAAGTTTCAAGAACTCGTGTGCTGAAATATTCACCAAATGCAAGCAACAGTGTTTTATTCACATATTACTGGTTTTATATTTTAGTTTCGGACATGATAAAAAAAATCTTGAAAACTGATATGATTACTTTTTTAATGGCAGCTAAATGTCCCTAGCATAGTACCAACTAATACTAAGTGGTAATTGCTAATGCTATCTTAGTGCTATGTGTAAAATGCAAGGACCAAATTTCCCTATGGGTGTATTAAACTGAGTAAACCTTTAACCATTATTAATTAGCATGGTAACATCATCACTATTACTGTTACTAGTGCTAGAACTGAAAATATCAGTATTTGCTGTTCCCTACCATTAGCTAGATAATTAATTTGTTTCTAAGTTTAAGTGCTATTTGCAATGTTTATTTAGGTTATCAATTTTTGTGTCTTCCTTGCAGCACACCAACTAATAACCTAGCATGCATATCAATATTTGAAGTATGTGAAGCTCTGCATCAGTACAGTAATAGTGTTAAATTAAAATGCTAGTTGTCACACATCATTTAAAACAACATATTTGTGAGTCATTCAGAGATGAAGTACATCACGCCATGCAGATAGTGTTTTTCTTTTTTTTGTCTGAGACTTTACGGTTTTTGATTTGTTCTGTTTAACAAATGATCAAATAAACTAATGGTTTACTACAGCTGTGTTTATGTTATAGTCAAAATAGTCAAAGATGTAAGAAACATCTACATTCAATAGGTTTATAACAGTGAGCCCATTTACAAGCACACTAAAAATCCAGTCATCTGATTTCTGGAGTTATCAGATTATTCAAGTATCATGTAAACAGCATATGTGATATAATTTATTAGATAACAGGATTAGGATCAGATTAGGAGAAATCAGGTTAACGCAGGTGAGTGGAGACAATAACAGGAAGTTGGGGTCTATGGTCTATGGCAATGGTTCTCAACCTTTTGTGAAGAAATGCCCCTTTACCTCATCATGAGCCTCCTGCCCCCCCAACAATAAAAATTGCAGGGGGATTAGTGCTCCTTAGGTAATGCCCTTCCTTATCTCATCATTATCCTCCTTTCTGCATCCACCCCTCTTCCGTTGTTTGCGTAGGGGGGAGGTTGTGATGGAGCTTATATATGTATATATGTAGCATAGGTACCGGCCCCCTCCCAACCAGGGGTGTGTGTGTGTGTGTGTGTGTGTGTGTGTGTGTGTGTGTGGTTTGGGGGGGGGTTATCCATTGACATTGCTGTTTAATATTGATTTATGCAGATTAATGCCCTCCATTTCGGTCTCAGCACCCCCCTCTCAGTGTTCTTGTTCCAAATGCCCCCCCGACAGTGTCCCAACACCCCCTGGGAGGCAGTACCTCCCCGCTGAGAAACACTGGTGTATGGTGATGTCAATGGGCTCAGTGACTAAAGAAAAGCTTTGTAAATTTTCTAAAGATTTGGCTTTGACATGACTATATAAATAATTTTCTCACATGTTTGGGTTTTCAAGTCACGGTCTAATGTGTGCAACTCACTGAAAGTTTAACTAATACATGCAAACACTGGTCCTGGTTTAAAACCTAAGACTGATCCCTCTCAGTGTTCCCCTCATCTCTTCTCTTTTTCGGTCCTGTCTTATTGTCTTATTATTACTCCTATCTTATTCTCTCCTCAGTCGTCTGTTCTTGTCTCATTGTCTCTGCGCCCTCCGTCTAATCTCGTCTCCTCCTCCCATCTCCTGTCTTTGTCCCTTCATCACTCGCCCTCCTCTCTCCTCATTTAGTTTAATAAAAGGCCAGTGGAAACGGCAAAATCCTGGATGGCCTTTGATGTACTTGACCAGATCCGGCTTTCTGTTCTCAGAGTAAAATTGGAAAGGAAAGGGAGACAGACCAGGACTGAGAAGAGTTATTTCTTGTTCACAATATTCTCCCACAGAAGTTGAGCTGTGATCTCTGCCAACTTCAGACCATCCTCCTTCCTCTTTGTTTGTCTCCTTCCTCCCTTCATCCTGGCTCCTTTTCACATCGGGCCTGAGTAATCAATGGCAGAGTTCTTACTGGTGATCTTATTGACACACTGAGACTCACTTCTCTCATCAATAGCAACAATGATCACTGAGAGAGGAGGGGATGGGGTGAGAAAACAGAGAGGAAAGAAAGTGGCAGTGTTGAGTGCCTTTATCAGTATAGTGTAGACATACACAACTCTTCAGATAATGCTTAAAATTGGCTGATTTGATGCTCTGTCCTAAGTCATAATTAAATATATATGGACTGACAATGACACTCCACCAATGCCTGGATGGAGCTTTCTAATTGGCTGCAACAGTCAGAGAAGGCAAATATAGTGCACTCATTATATATCTGTAATGTTGGACTAATGGAGATGCTAACATTAAGTAACTCGTAGAAATCAGATGGATTGAAATGTTATGTAACTCTAATTAGGCAGATTGATAATCATACCACATTCATTGTAGCCTTAATCCTGATAGGCCAGGCTGCAAAAGACTTAAAGAGGCATGTTTGCAGCAGAGGAAGAGACAGACGATCGTGGTTTTCAGTATATTCGACTCTTGACCTTTACCATTTAACTGCTCATTTGGTCAGTACTTTACAGCAAATTACGTAAGTTGGATTTGAAATTAATCATACAGTGCTGCTTGTTTGTATCTATCTATGTATGTATGTGTGTGTGTATGTTTATCTACAGTCATGGAAAAGAAATTATTAGATCACCCTATGTTTTCTTCAATTTCTTGTTTATTTTAATGCCTGATACAACTAAAGGTACATTTGTTTGGACAGATATAATGATAACAAAAATAGCTCATAAGAGTTTAATTAAAGCTGTTATCTATCCATTTTCCATGGTTTTCTTGATAATAACCCGAATCCCATTAGTTCCTACAACAATAGCTATGGCCTTGTACTGACAAAAACAATGCTTTTAGACATTCCACGTTTTCTTTTCTGTTTTAGTCACATGATACACACAGGAGTTAGTACTTGATTGCATAACCATTGTTTTTGCTGACTTTTGATTATCTAATATTTTACGTTCTGTAGCTCTATCTATCTATCTATCTGTCTGTCTGTCTGTCTGTTTTTGTTATCTTAATCCTCTATTGATTAAACTAGTTAGCCTAGTTTCATATTGATAGGGAGCTGGTTAACTTTGCTTAGT
>JAPTGZ010000001.1:18093530-18104882 GCA_029814645.1 Fowleria isostigma | reverse complement strand
GTTGTTTGTTTTACTTTATTTTAGGGGCAGTGTAGTGCACATTAACAGAGGCATGGCTTTGGAGCCAAAAGCATGCTGCTCGGTGTCTTTCATTGCTCACATTACATTGAGAACTAAACGCACAATAAAGAGGCATTGATTTGTGTAAAGTACAAAACACAGGTAATCATTAGCCTGTCGTGGCAACATCAGGTAATAACTACACAATCATGATTAGCCTGTCATTTCAGCATAATTCAATTTAAAATTCTAATGTTGTTGACAAATTGAGTTGTAGCGTAATAATCTCCAAATGATCATGGCAATTTGGGGTGGAATTAAATGACTAAGATTGATAATGGATTTGAGCCTTGTTTGGCCCCTCAGATGAAGGAAGTCTATTAACTTGTCACTGCTGGACAGGGGGACATGGCCAGCAGCACTGTACATAATGAACGATGTAGATGCCCCGTCATGGAGGAATACACCTCGTAATAAAATCTAATCCTGCAGGGAACAGACTTGTGGCAGGCGGAGGGATTTAGGATGAATCTGAAAAATCACTACCAAAAGATACAAAACTGTTGTCAAATGCATGCCTCGGAAACTTTCTTTAACCTGTAGTGAATAAAAAATACATGAGGGAGATGTTACGGACATAAGATCATATCTGCCAATGACGGAAACTGGACAACGGTTCACACTGTTGTTGACTCAAGGCAACATGACATGAGCCTTGATGTCACTGTACTAGCTAATAGAAAAAAAAATATCTCATGGAACATCATAAAACATCTGAATTGTCACATCCACGTGGCACCTCACCATCAGTATCAAGACTTGGTAATGATGTTAATCCTATCAGATCAAAGCCCTTTTTAAACAGCACTTCTGTCACAGGAATATTTTGCCTTCTTTCTGCACCGACGTCTGTGCAAACACAGTCTCGCCTTTACTGCAGATTAGTAACACCCCAGAAGGTGCAGAGCGATGATAAAGGTGGAATCATGATTGCAGAACACTGTGTAAAAAGAACACCTCTCAGTCCGCAACCAAGGCGCAACATTCTGATGACAGTTACCCCCAGTGCAGGAGAGACAGGCACAAAGCTGGGCATGGAAGCCTGCACGGCGAGCCAGTGCCTCCATATGCCTGCTGTCTTTCTTGCGCCGGGGGATTTTAAATTAAGTGCTCGTCACTGCTGCTTTGATTCTGGAATGCAAGTCCGCTGTGTAAAAGGCACCTGTCTTGCCTCTTTTACATCTTTGGCTTGGCTATTTTCCACATGATTTTTTTCTCTATTTCTACCTTTATTCACTGATTTATCAGCAATATTTTTTCATATATTATTGTCCTTTGTATTTGCATTTTTTGATGTAAATCGTGTATTTTTCTTTATTTATTTCACAGATCATGTAGATGTTCATGAAAACTATGAGCAAATTCAAAGTTTATTACATCAAAACAAAAAAATCAGAAAAACTTACTTTGTCAGCAATGATATTGATAACTGAATGTAAAAACAAGTGTATCCATCCACTGTCATTGATTCAACTCCACAGGTCTTACCAGTGAATCAATGTTGTAAAAGATGATGGTGTTTTCACGATAACTATGGAGCCTCTGAACATCCGAATGGAATGGATAAGCATGAAAAGATGATTAATTGCATTTTACACCAATTATTTACATGTATTGACAGGATAAGTGGATCAACAGGTATTAAACTGTTTAGATCTGTAGATGGTTTGTGTCACTGGTAGCTGTTTGGGTCTCTATGGGTTAAAGGTCTTTTGGTGTATCAGGACTTACAGAACTCTATTGTAACATACCAGTATTTCTTGTGCAGTTAGAATCCACATTCCATAATTATCAAAGCCTTAGGAGTAACATCTATGCAAAAGATCTGCACTGAATGCTTCTTTCTCTGACTGGAGTTCTTGCTCACTGGGAAAATATAGCAACGGCTTGTATTTTTTCTATTAATTTGCCAATGTTATATTGTGATTTAGGCTGGTAAAACAGCTGAAATGATATGTCAAAATCTTGCCTACTGCAGATGTATCCGCAGGCCATCTTCATCCTTACTTCCCCGCGCTTGTGTCAACTGTTTCATTATTGCTGTAGTTATTTTGCTCTCACTGGGAAAAGAAGGGAATTTATGCCACTTAAATAGATAAAGATATGCACACTATGGACCTGGTAACTAGCATACTGAGTGACAGCAGTGGAAGTAAATACAGGATTCTGATGCACATAGGAAACAGGGAAAAAAAAAAAAAGTCATGTATGCATACGACAATGGGACTGGGTGCAGTTTAGAGGCTACGACTGACAGCAGCAAAACTAGAAATATGCAACTTACACTTGAGTTGCTGTATGTACGCAGACATAATCGTAACATTAATTTTGGAAACACACATCTGCTTGTTGTCCCACATAAACATACACATGTCAAAGTGACTGCAATGCAACAGGGGGCGTGTAACTGCAACTGTGTGTCAGAATAACAAGTGACAAAGTATTTCCTCACATTAGGGTTGGCTAACATGGGAAATAAAAGTCATGTACAGAGTAACACACGCCCTGAGGCTTACAGAGGTAAGGTTGAGTGGCAGGTAGTAAGGTGAGGCGTCAGTCAATGTTAACTCTTTTGCTTGTTTGGGAGCTTTATACTCTTTAGGGACAAGTGTGTGTTCGTGCTTCTGTGTGTGTGTGTGTATGTGATTACTGTCGTCAGAAGTGATCTGGAGCTAAGATAAACAGTAAGCACGCCTGAGGCAAACAGATGTTTGCGTTACTTTCTGTATCTGTATGTGAACGAGGTATATGTTAATGCATCGACACATATTTTCCCCACCAGCTATTATTACGAGAAAGTGATGGTCTGCAGGGCTTGACGGGTGTGTGTGTAATTATTACCACTATACGGTGATGTGGACCCTGGAGCCTCCCTTGGGCCAAGTTCAACACCATCATGTTTTTGCTCCACTTACAAAACACTTCTGCAGTCCACACAGCTTTCACTTCCCCAGGTACACATCTTCTATATTCCACTAAATCCCCACATAGTCCTTTCCTGTCTGTAATTTTTTCCCTGTTGGTTAGAAAAGGCCGCTATACAAGTAATTATGACTCTGAGGATGCTGCTCGTGTCCCTGAATCATCTCGAGACCCTGAGTATATTCTACTTGAATATAGTTGGTGTTCACCGTGTAATTTCATGCAGAGAGGTTAGCTTTAAGTGCAATTTACTTGCAGGGCACACAGCTTAACTGGCGGCATTCACTAGTTCTATAAAACATTGACTTAGACATGCAAGTATTTCGAAAGAATACTAACATTTGCCCCATTAGTCCCACGGATCTTTAACCTTCAGTTACTATTCACCTTTAAACTTCAAAATGTACAGTACCTGATGCTATAAAAATATCATAAAACAATGTTTTAGAAACAGACCGTTTTTTAAAACATCATATCCACCTACACCTGCTGCTTTGTGCACCACCTGCCTGTGCCCATAGGATTTTCACAGCATCCATCTGGCTCCATAATCTCTGCCCTCTTAAACTCTGTAGTTTGCCGAGAATGTACATTTTCTGTAGCAATAATGTTTCTCTAAATTAAGAGAGGAAATGAGAAAAAGTTCTACTCATAAGACACAGCATATGCACTATCATTAAAAGCCATCTTGCATGTTTGCCAGTAATATATAAACTGAAGGTTATCACAGAACTCTACATAAGCAGAAATACAAACACGGTCATCAATGTAGGCATTCAAGATCAAAAGATAGACTGGCTAGATAACACTGTAACAATACTTAAAACAAAGAAAAACTAACAAAAAATAGGTAACATCACTTCTTAAATTCCCAAACTTCACATAACTCTCTAGAAGTATTAATTACTGAAATTAGGGCTGGGTAAAAAAAATAATAAAAAATTGATGTGATCAATTTTGAATCAAATTTTATTTAAATTTTGTGTTATCAATTAATAGTGGATGAGAGCAGTTTTTCAGAGTGGGACTGTGAGTATCTGACCTGGGTACCGCCGGCTCCATCTCACGGGCTCCTAAGAGAGATTGATCTCACTTGCACCGGTTCTGGCATGAGTGGGCTGCAGAGGAAGGGTGGGGAAAACACCTTTGTGGGAGGTCCTTCACCCCCACCCCACCAGCTCCAACAAACATGCACTGTAGGAACATGGCATGTTTCTATCTTGGTCATTATTTAAGAGCAGATTCATCTATTTACTGCTAAAATTTCATATTTATTTCCTTTCTAATGTCAATACTGATACCAATATTGGTCTGTTGTATGTCTGCAGTGGTCAAATAATCAGGTTAGAACTTAAAACTGTACCACTAAATGAATCTGAATCAGTCAATTATTACTGAATCAAATCAATATCAGATCAAATTGAATCATGATTAATCAATTCAGAACCTTATGAATCAAAATCAAATCAATTAAAGTAATCGGCCATGATACCCAGCCCTAACTGAAATAATTAATCACTGTTAATTTGGTGACTACTACTACTTTCGCTGCTCCTTTTAGGGGTTGCAACAGTAAATCGTCTGCCTGTCTCTGACCCTGCCTCCTGCATCTTCTTTCACACCATCTACCTGCATGTCCTCCTTCACCCCATCTATTTCCACCAGCACCCTGTTCATCAGCAGCACCAGTGGCAGTGGTTGTTAACGCAGGCCTTGACCAGTCCAGTATAGAAGTCATGTTTGTGATTTCCATGGTTGTCTTGGCAGAAGTTTCACACCAGAAGCCCTTCCTGATGCAACCCTCTCCATTTAAGCACTAGAAACCACAACTAGAACTAGGACTAGGCCTAAAACTGGAATCAATACCTGGGATTCACAGTATGCCCCAAAATGAGCATTTAACCGATAAAAAGCCAGTGCTACTTTCATGGCAATTCCCAAATGAATTTTTCTCTACATTTTACCTTACTTAAATAATTTATCACCATTTATTCTGATAGTATCCTCTTTATTTTGTGGGGTTTTTTTCAGTAAAAGCCATGTATTTGTTTGTATTTAATTTCCTTGTCATGTAGATATTCATGGAAGCTCTGATTAAAGTTGTGGTTTACTATGTTTAAAAAAAAAAAAAGAAGAGAAAAAATGTGAGTTTTTAAGAAAAGATGTCATTAACTAAACATAAACCAAGTGCCTCCACCCACTGTCATTGATCCAACTTCATGGGTTTTACTGGTGAATCAATGTTGTAGAAGATGTTTCCATGTTCATTACGGAGCCTCTGAACATAAAAAGCTGACAAACTGTATTTTACACCAATTATTTACATGCATTGATAGGATTAGTGGATCAACAAGTATTAAACATTTTAGATCAGTAGATGAATTTGGCACCAGTTGATGTCTGGGTCTTCATGGGTTAATGGAGTAATAAGCTGCAGACAATCTCCAAGAAATAAAAGTACAGAAGCATAAGCCTTGGAGGACAAACAACTAAAAGCATTTCTTTGTGAAATTGCGCTTATGTTTTATAATATGTTGACTGACAGATGGAAGACAGCAGATGCAGCATCCTGAGGGCTAGCTCTTTGAAATGTCGCAGCATTCATCTCGTCTTTGTACGTGTTTTATTAATACATACATTGAGATCTGCTTATGCATCTGAGTTGCTCTCAAGATTAACCTATAAGGACCCAGTGTAATATTTGTGTCACTTCCCAAATACATTTTTCTCTATATTTAACCATCCTTAAGTGGTTTATCACCATGTATTGTATTATCTTCTGTATTTTGTGGGAGTTTTTTGTGAAAATCCGGTATTTTCCGAACATTTAATTTACTAATCATGTATATGTTCATAATAGTTTAGAGTAAAATTGAGGATTACTATATAAAAACAGAAAAAACTGAAGAAAAAGTGACTTTTTTAGTCCAATTTATCACTAACTGAACATAAACTCAGTGTCCGTCCACTGTCATTGATCTAATTCCATGGGTTTTACTGGTGAATCGATGTTGTAGAAGATGACGGTGTTTCTATGGTAACTACGGAGCCTCTGAATGTCCAAAGAGGTCATATCTGATGACCATGAAAAGATGAAAAACTGTATTTTACACCAATAATTTATATGGATTAGTGGATCAACAGAGATTGAACAGTTTATATCAGTACATGACTTTGGTAGATGATGGATGGGTCTTCATTAGTTAAAAAGGTTAAATATAGAGAAATTTAATTTGGAAACTGACACAAAAGTAGTGCTGGGTCTTTATGGGTTAAATATATTTCAACAGTTTGGAGGAAAACTCTTGATCTTGTACAAAGAATATAAAATACGCCTTCCTAAAGTGGTAGAAGGGGAAAAAAAACCCTCTTATTTCCATACATACAGAAAGGCATACACCCAGCTACAAGAAATGTGAAACTAAAGGCATCTGCAGTGAGAAATACTCCAGTGTACATTACAAATATGCACATTAATATGTATGTACACACACTGTCTAAATACTGCAAGTTAGCCTTTCGAAGGCCAACTGTTCTCCACCAGCTATTAGACCTTTAAACACTGTTACGTGAGGAACAGACACACACACACACACACAAACTGAAGAACGGAAGAACAAACACAGGGAGGATTTGTTCAAAAATAGGAATCAGTGTCTTTCTTTTACACAACAGGTTGAAGCTCACAAAAACACATACATACATACATACTACGGTGGCACAGTTGAGGGTTCAGCTCATTCATTGTAAATGGAGTGATGTGAACAAAAGATGAGACAACTGTACTTGGCAACATACATTGAGTGAGTCCTGAAACATGTACAGTGTTTATATAAAATAGAACAGAATAAAATACAATATAATGCAATACCATACAATATATACAGTAAGAGCAAATTATAAATAAGGGTAATTTCTTATGTCTGTATGTATGTGTGTGAAAAAGTTAACAAAGCCTCACAACATAGCCAACTGTATTATGTCATACTTCAATATCTAATTGCACAGTGCTGCATCTTGCAACAATCAGCTGCAACATTGTTCATCTACTCCATCTGCAATTGGGCTGGAATATTCATCTGGGCTCAATTGAATGCATAGTTTAATTTATAAACTTGGCAATGGTCTTTCTATCACAGACCATCAGACTGATATAAATGACATCACATCGGTACATTTTATTATATTATATAGGTCACATTAGCCTCTTTGCAGTCAATTGAGGTGACATTTGAATTTGTATATTTAATTAATGCTACTTTGTGTGACATTCTTCACTGCACTGTTGTATTAATGTTATAAGAGTAAGTAAGTGTATTGTCCAACTAATTTACTAGTCTTAAAATTTTCCCACAGCTTTTTTTTTGTAATCAATGTGTTTTTTTTTTGTTTTTGTTTTGGGTTTTTTGGTTCTTGACAAAAAACACACAACATATCATTTTAACAGTAATACTTTGCACTACACACAGCCACTACACAGCCAGGGCAATGAAATAGAAAACCAGGAAAAGCATTACATCATTATAATAATAATAATAATGATAAATACAAAATAAATAAAATAAAATAAATAAATAAAAAGGAAATAAAAAAAAATAACACACCTTGAAAAAAATAGAAATAAGATAAGATTCGGACTAAAAATAATTATATTTAAAAAAAAATTCAGGTGTAGATTTATGCATGATAATACTTCTATTATGGGACACCAGTCATTTGAGATTGAATAAAATCTAGGACGTGGGACCAGACCTGTTTGAATTTGCCCCTACCATCATTGAGTTATGCAATGAGATCCTCAAAGGAGGCTGTGTCTGTCATCAACTGTAGCCTTTAGTCTGTAAAACCAGGCCTTACTTGGCTTTTCCAATATCTTAAGATGATTCTTACAGCTGAGATAAACCCAGCTAGTGCCAAGGCCGACTTTGCTTTAGACCCCCTGGAGGTAAAAGGGACTCCTAATAGACATAATTCTTATAGCTGTTTTGTATATTAGGTAAACCAATGGTCCCTAAATGCACGGGTGTAAAACATTTTTTGTGATTAATTTGATACTATACTTTTAATCCTTTGTAAATCGACCTGCTGTGGTGTTAATATTGGCGTCTCATGCTGATGTTAAGAAAGGCGCCGCTAAAACAATTAAGTCAATTTGCTTTAGAGTGTAGCGTCTGTTTTTCAAGTTGCGAAGCTGTCACACCGGAAGACTGAACAAACGTCACTACAACAGGATAAATACATATGTCAGTGCAGCTCGTTAAATCATTATAAGTTCACTTCTGCTTTATGCTTGTGCTTTTAACAAAGTCAAACTGAACTGTTGTAGCCTGCTTATATACAGTTGAGGAATTGTGCTGGCCTGAAGGTTAGAGAGGTAGGCCTGAGGATGGCTGGTTTAAATGAATGAGTAATGTTCTCCCATCCCTTAGCAGCCACTGTTGAAGTGCCCTTGGAAAAGGCACTGAACCCCCAATTGCTCCAATTGAGCTGCTCAGTGGCCAGAAATGCAAAACTGTGGCTGCACTGGGTGTTTACCAAATGGGTTTGTGTGAGAGAGTGCAACCAAGGTGGGAAAGCAGCCACCATGCAAATACTGGCTCATTCTGGCTGTTGCTTGTACCATGAGTTAGTTTACTTTGCCAGCCACTTTGGCAGGTAACTAACCATCATTTGGAGGTTCTGCCTTTTTCAGAAAATCTATTTGGCCTGTAAAGTACATTTTGATAAATATATCAAGAGTCAAAGCCATGTTGACAGCTAGCCAACCAGGTCATACTCTAATTTAAGATCTGAAAGTTCCCCATAGGTTCACAGATTCCATTAACATTGACTTGTGAAGTAGTGTTCTGCCATAATATAGTGAAACCATTTATGAATTTCTTATTTTGATATGGCCTACTTACATCAGACTTAATTATAATTTTGCTTCAGCCTTACTAAATTTAAACTGTTTGTTTGCATCTTTTCCGTGCAAGTTTGGCCTCCCCGATCCAGAGGGTCAGATTCAATCAGAGTGCCTTTATTATACTGCATACAATTTATGGTGCAGCTATTACTAAAGATCAATAGCACTTAAACTGCTCCATTGATATTGAAACCTGCACTGATTTACAAGCAGATAGGTCTTTGGTCATATCCACTCACACACACACACACACACACACACACACATAGCTTATGTTTCTGTCCCTGTGTTATCCCCATTGATGTGACTGCAAATTAAAACACAACTACAGTATCTGACAAAATACAATCCTGCACTCAGAACTATGGTGAGGTATAATGAACGAGACCTCACAGTACAGTACATTTGTAAATATCCTTACCTGTGCAAGCACACACACATACACACCCTCTCCATAACAAATAGAATACACTGAAGCATATAGTGTGTGTGTGCATGTGTGTGTGTGCCAACTACCGATGCACTCGGTCTCAGGGACTGTCAGCACTGCCAAGGATATGACACCAGCGCTGCAGAAAACAACCAGCAGATGGATGGATGGACAGGGTGGATAGACAGACAGAAATCTTTTAAACACAATGAACAGAAACACTTTTTTTCACCACACCTCCAGGGATAACAGGAGTCTGGTGTAGGAATAGGAACTAACCCTAAAAACAGCCAGGCGATAAATAGTATTATGATGTAAATCGATATGATCATTTTTATCTTTCAAATCATTTGTTTTTTGCATTAAAGCACTACATAATGTTACTGTGAACATTACAGTTTTATTTTTGATACAATTATTTCAATTTTAAGACTAATATCCATTGTATGCCGTAAACAATGCTATATATAGCATTTGAAAAGAGCAGAAAATCCCTACATATGCGCTACAGAAAAATGTCAATACTCACGTAGTTACTTGGGTCAAGTTCATTGGTTGATAGTTATGGTCACTTTATAAATTAAAATGTCAATTTTCTTCTGTGATCACTCATCCAAGTCAAAGTAATTTTGCGGTAAAGGGTCAGTGCTGAGTCCCCTCCTTAGAAATTTGATCTCATAAAATGCTACCTGAAATGTCAAACCCATGGGGAATATCATCGATTTGCTGATTTGGACAATCACTGGTTATGAGTAACAGTAGTCGTATATCGAATATTGACATTTCCTGTCTCCATTATATTCCCAGATAAAAACCCAGGATGACAGACTTGCAGTAACAGGAGCCACTGAGTGTCTTACTTTACACAGTCATAGTGACCTTAAAAGAGCTTTTCTCAAGACTTACGGAAAGACAACTTCAAATAGTTGTTCAGTAAATAGTCTCTGTTCACAGAGGTTGTATTGCTGCAAACCGTGCAATATAGTTTCAGCTTAACTGAGTCTAAAATGTACCTTGTACAGTGCCCAGATTGTAGATCTATTCAAAACACAAATAAAAACCTCCATAAAATCAAGATGCATAAACAGCTGAGACACCAAACAATGAGTATACAGTCATGGAAAATATTATTAGACCACCCTATATTTTCTTTAATTTCTTGTTCATTTTAATGTCTGGTACAACTAAAGGTACATTTGTTTGAACAAATATAATGATAAAAACAAAAATAATTCATAAGAGTTTAATTTAAGAGCTATATCTAGCCAATAATAACCAAAATCAC
This sequence comes from Fowleria isostigma, assembly GCA_029814645.1. Taxonomy (NCBI): domain Eukaryota; kingdom Metazoa; phylum Chordata; class Actinopteri; order Kurtiformes; family Apogonidae; genus Fowleria; species Fowleria isostigma. The sequence goes on along the minus strand of JAPTGZ010000001.1, from coordinate 18,094,280 downwards.
ATTAGTTCTTACATCTATGGCATTGTATTGACAAAACCAGTGCTTTTAGGTATTCCATGTTTTCTTTTCTGTCTGTTTTAGTCACATGATACAAACAGGCGTTAGTGCTTGATTGCATAACCATTGTTTTTAATGACTTTTGATGATCTAATAATTTTTACCTCGACTATATACAGTATTTCCTTATTTTCACATAGGTCTATTAATAGAAATGTATAGCAAAGTGTATATGAAATACACAGATACCTTCAATATACATCAGTATGTCTCATCAATATGGGAGTTTAAATGAACAGCATCAAAATCCTACTTTTTCCCCAATAATAATAATAATATGATGATGCTATATGGGCACACACAGACACGCACATAAGGTGGGCACCGAACTATCCACGAATAGAGCATGATATCAGCTGTATAGAAGCAGTGACTCCACGTAACACACGCAACTACGCAGTAGCACACACACAAGTACATATTTATTCTACTTTTAGGGGAAGAGGAAAAGAGAGAAAGAAGCATGGTAGTGTCATCATGTCTCCCTTTACTTTCTACCCTCCTCTTTTTTCCCCCAGACCCTCGGCATAGAATTCCTCGTCCCGTCGATCCATCGTCCCACTGGTGCCCAGATCTCTGCCTCAACAACTCTTCCTGCAAGCAAAGCATATTGAAATTCACCCCACGCCACGAATACTGGCATAGGCTCCCCCTCACCACCACCACCACCACCACCACCACCACCACCCCTTT
>JAPTGZ010000001.1:18068674-18079885 GCA_029814645.1 Fowleria isostigma | reverse complement strand
AATAACACCATAAAAGTAAAAAAAAAAAAAAAAAAAGAAAAATTACATTATGAAAGTTTCCTTTAAAATGTGGATTACATGACCAGCTTTACATTTTTTAAGTGCAAGTTTGACAATATTAAGCCTCAGTATTATTATTATTATTTTTATTTTTATTTTTTTTTTTACACATATGTATTACAAATTACAGATCATAGTGGATCTACAAATACACAATACATTTCATGTTATTCATATTTGTTTTGGTTATTCACATTTTGTGTGAAAGGATAGTTTGTGCATGTAAACATTTCTTATAGAATTTTACTTTTTATACTAAAAAAAAATAAAAAATGGAGTTGTAATTATATATAGGTCATTTGTACTTTACTGGTCTGATCCACTTCAGATCTTATTGGTCTGGATGTGGAACCTGAACTAAACAGATTTTAAAACCATTGATAATGTCTTTGGCCTATTTTTTTTTCTTTTTTTCTTTTTTTCATTTCAAAAATTATATGCCATGGGCCGGATTGGACCCATTGGTGGGCCTGTTTTGGCTCACGGGCCATATATTTTACACTTGTGCACTAATGCATGATATTAGTCTCAACATGCTTGGGTGTATAATTTCATGAGAAAGTAGGGAGATATATCATTACCAGTGATTTCATGTATCATTTGTCTCCCTCAATTAACTCAACCAAGTTTATGTGACACTCTTACCCGTCATTGTGCACAAAAGAAAGAGAAACAGACTCCAAGAACTTATATTTGTTCCCTTTTTTGAGACAAATAGTCACATTAACAAACCAGCTATTGATGATTGACTCATGCAAAGAAATACCAAAATAATTTATGTCAAAAAAAAGTATAAACGACATTAAAATAGGATGAAGACAAACAAACGACAGATTGGTTGTCATCTAAATCTTCTGCAAATTTAAACTGAATTTTCAGAAATATTATAAAGAAAATATTGATTTACATGTGTTTCCATCCACTCATGCAAATAGCAAAAGCCTGTTTATCATTATTATTATCATCATTGTTTAAAACCTTTCCAGTTCTATGTAATATTTTACATAAGTGGGGAGCTAATAAACATATTTGACAGAAATATGAGCCTGAGGCAAAAGCTATGAGCTGGCAGCTTTTGCTCCCTCAAACCGAATTACTTTTTGGATCATGTAATGTTGTTTCAAACTCCTGAATAGTTTCTCAAAACCTTTGTCTAAAATTTGTTTCTGAAGCACATAATGCCATTACATTACCATCTAAATGGCATTTATGTTTGTTTCTTGTATTACTTCAGTGAACATTGCAGTTTCCTTAATGGTCCACACATGGAGACTCACATAATCATTAGCTAAAGCTGTTCCCATTGACAGTATTTGCATTTTCTCCTTATTGATACACCAAGTTTTCTACCTCTCACAAAGCTAAAAACTTTTTTTTTTTTTTTTTTTTAATTTCCATCTGTTTTGTTTAAAGACATGCATAATGTTCAGCTTGACGGAAATGAATTTTGGAAAATGCACAGTAAAAACAACTCTCAAATATTTGTACTTGAAAGCAGCTGCAGGAATTGTAAAATCTGAGAAACTTCTGCTCACTTTATGTAGATATGTTGACTGATGCCTTGCTGACTCAGACTGATTCCATCCTGCATTGACATTCCCAGTCACCTCTGGGAGAGTGCCTCCTGTGCATGTCATCAATGTACAGCTGAGAATTTCAACCATATTTACTGACGTTTGATTCAAATACTGATGTCACTTAAAATGTGTGTTGTTTGTAGTTTTTAGTATCACAGGGCAAAAATGATAGAATTTCTTTCCAGGATGTTGTAATTCTTTTAAACATTCATTTGTTTCTTCACCTGCAGTGGCTCACGTGGCCTCAGGTGAATTTATTTTTTTTTTTAATTTTATTCAGTAGTTCAGCTTTTATATGCACACTGACATGCAAACCTCAGCATGTACAAAGAAACCAAACACACCTCCAGTCTGTACAGAATGGGGAATGGGGGAAGGGAGGAAAAAAAGAAACAAGCACGCTGCATTCACCACAAAGATTATACTTCTTTATTCTTGTACATACAGCCCACCGCACTGACGACATAGCTACGTCTCCGGTGGCATGTTTCTACGGAGACCGACCCCAAACTACCTCTCTGCATATCACAGCTCAATACCTGGTCACCCATGCTAATTAACAGAATTTTGTGTACACTCGCAACTCTTTAAAGTTGCAGTTTTTGCCTTTGTAATTTTATTACAAAGTCTGAGGGGATGTTACACTTGTTTTTGTTTACCCCTTGATTGCATTATCAGGCTGTAGAGAATCTATCTTGAGATGCTCAGATTTTGGCCAATCACAGGAACTTCTGAGAGGTAGGGGAGGTTAGCTACATGGCAGCTCTATTTACTGATCAGATTCCATCAGACACAGCCTGGATTTGACTGCATTTTTCCATGAAATGACATCACCCATATTTACAGGATTTTTAGCATTTTGCTCTAAATAGAAACGAGAGAGCTGTAAGAGTGCTGTGGGTGGGGGAGCATCTACAAATTCTGGCATTTTCTCCCCTGATTTCTGCTCCTGCAGCTTTTATTCATTCACTATTCTTGTTAAAATGCAAGCTGGGCATCATATGGAGACAAAAATGATGTTGACTCTAACCCATAAAGACCCAGTGGTACTTTTGTGGCAGTCCCCTAAGTAATTTTTCCTCTCTACCTAACCTGTCTTACATGATTTATTGCCATTTATGGTAATAAATGGTATTTTGTATTTGTGAATTCTGAGTGAAAATCAAGTATTTTCTTATATTTAATTCACCGAAAATATAAATGATCATAAAAGCTCAGATTAAAGTTGAGCTTTAGTATATCAGAAACTGATGAAGATAAAAAGGTAAAGATATACTTTATTGATCCCCCACTGGGGAAACTCAAGTGTGCACAGCAGCACAAGACAAGACAGCATACATCAATACATTAAAAAAAATGAAAGATGTGAAAAAAATTGTTAAAAATTTGATAAAACAGAAGAAAATTGTATTTTTTCTGTCCAATCTATCATTAACTGAACATAAATCCAGTGTCTCCATCCACTGTCATTGATCCAACTCTGTGTGTTTTACTGGTGAATCAATGTTGTAGAGGATGACAGTGTTTCCATGGTAACTACGGAGCCTCTGAGCATTCAAATAGGTCATATCCGATGACAATGAAAAGTTAAGAAACTGCATTTTAAGTAAACTATTTACATGTATTGATTGATGGGATTAGTGGTGTAAGAGTTAATTTAAAAATTAGATGCTTTTGGGTTAGGTCTTTGACATTTGTTCACTTCATTTTGAATACTTTCACCATGTTCCATAGGGATTTGATGCCTCTTAAACCTACTAAAACCAGTAACTCTACGGTCTGAGTTATTGCATCACTGTGGTGCTTTAATGTTATTTCAGAGTAAAACTCATCAAGGCAGCACATTTGCGAAACAAAATTGCTGCCTTTGTTGTGAGTCTAGTGGTTTTGAACAGAGCAATGTTCAGAAAAACCATAATAAAATGAATAGTTTGGCAGAATCAGACTTCAGCATAGGTGGATCGAACATTTTTGATTGCAGTGATTTCATGATGTACTCATGGGTCATATCTGATGACCATGAAAAGATGAATAACTGTATTTTACCCCAATTACTTACATGCATTGATAGGATTCGTGCATCAACAGGTATTAAACAATTTAGATCAGTAGATGGTTTTGGTCACCATTGGCTATTTGGATCTTTAAGGGCCCATGACTGATAATTAGTCATTAGTTTATTTATTTATTTTTATTGTCAAGAATGTTGTCTTCACAAGACACTAATAGCCATATTTTTGTTCTTTGGTTTTGTTTAGTTTTTGGCAAAAAATAAAATCCTGTCAGCTTGTGAACCTTGTCTCCCCCCCTCCTTATTTCATAATATGGTTTGGTCCATGTGCCAGCGCTCTTAGCTGATGCTGGTAAATATATTCCCATTCAAAAATGACATTTGTATTTTATTTGTACTAGTATATCAATGTAAAAAAAAAAAAAAAAAAAAAAAATCTGTTATTATTAAGAATATTTTTTTCAATTTAAAAGATGGCTTGCCCCTTTCTTATTAATCTTGGATGGAATCATAAAAGCAGAATATTGACCCATGCCTGCACAGTGTTATATTTTCAGGATTTGCATGGTTTGAATCGGTGGGACCCAAAGTGGTATTTTCTTCATGGTGGCACCTCTATTTGTGCCACAACAGTGAGCCCTCTGATAAAACTTATGTATTTTCCCCCTCTCCATCTTGATCTAACAACAGCAAAAGCAACTGGGTCTGCTCCACATTTTCATGAGCTACATGCCACACAGCATGAATGAACTTGTGTAGAAACATTTATTTATTTGCACACAACAACAAATGCAAAATTTGAACAAGCAAAGAAACAGACTGTGAAGGTGGGATCAGAAAACCCCTTAGGGCTTATAAAATGAATCTCACCACATTACAACATTAGTTAAGACAAAGATAATAAAGATAAAACAATGATAGACTAAAATACAATAAAAATACTAACACAGAATAAAAGAAAAAGAATGTGTTGAAGCATGTTGACATCTGCATGCATTATCACTTATTATTTCAGATATGCACTTTAATTGCTGATCATCTGTCACAGACTGTACACAAAATTGTTGGAAGTCTAAATTAAACTTTCAACAAACAGAATGCTATGCTTTCACACTGAGAGTTACTTCATTTAACAGCCGCTTCACCTATAAACTACAAACCCCAGAGGCGTCCCCGCGTAAATTCTCTCGTCGCTGATTGGTCAACTCAGTGTCCAATCCCTTTGCCGACCGTGTCTCACATTCATCCGAGCATCCTTCCGTCATGGCGTCTGTTTGGTACAAATCCCTGACCCACCTGCCGGTTCTGGCTGTTTTCGTCTTCCTTCTGCTATGTATGCCACTCGGGGGAGGGCAAAAGAAGAAGGAGGTAAGGCGTTGACCATTTGAGTGTATTTTTCTGGAACTGTTGTTGCGTTGTTGGACACAAGGTATGTGCTGGCTGCATCTACCGGTCTGTGTTAAGCTAGGAAGAAGCAGGCAGGAAGTTCATCCATCTGAGGCTGGCTCAGCTGAGCTTATGCTAACTGTAAACGCCACTTATGAAAGATGACGTTTTAAATCTGGAAGATGGGTTAATTTAAAATATACTTGGCATTTTCTCCGCTTGTATCCGACAAGCTATTATTAGCCGGTGACGCATAGCTAACCTGGGCAGCCTAAGCGAGCTAAGCTAGCTATTGTTTATATAACGGTTAAGAGTTAGCCTTAACCACTTACAGGTGTTGACATGGACACTTAAATGTGTCATGTAGATAAGCCTTCCTGCTGTCAAACATGGCTACACAGCTGTCAATTGTGGTTTTGTTTTGAAAAGCGCAGGAAGTGCTGCCTTTTTCCTCTTTGTGTCTTAACAGCACCGTTAAGACGATGCTGTCTGCATCAGTAGAATCCCACAGTGACCACATTTTAGCTGTATGCGTACTTCCGGAACAGTTTCACTACTGATGATGCTTCTGAAAGAAGCTTATAGTGTGGTTATTTATTCCGGAAGTGATGAGCGGACAGCTGTTTTTTTTTTCTTTTTTCATATACATATAATTGTCGTTATAACGTGCCTGAAAGGGCTGCAACCCCCAAGCGTGTGGGAAAATCAATGCTGTTTTTTTTTAATACCTTTTTTTCCCCTTTCTAACAATTACATCAGACTTGTATGTAGTGGTGAATGCTTGACTTCAATATATAGCTGTCCTGTCTCCACAAGGTTGCATTGGAAACCTTTATGACAATAACATAAATGGGGAGGATTTACATGTTACAGTTACTAGTGCTAGGAACTGTGATAGTCATAATACCCTTAATAACAAAATATTGCAAATGACCAATATCATATTTATGTTACTTGTAGCATAAAAATAATTTCCAGATGTTAGAAAAGGAATTTCACAGAGAAATCTTGAATGTACTTTTTATAAACTGATTAGCTAAATTATGTCATTCATATCCTAGTTTCAGCCTTTCATATCATGTTTCATGTTCCATGTTTGAGAGTAAAATCTAAGTGGCCTGTTACAATGCCAACATCTGTGATGAGAAAATAATAGATATTGCACATTCATTTCTAAATCATCAATTTGGTAATGAAAGATTTGTATTTGAAATAATAGCTTTTTGTAAACATCTCTCCATTTTATAATCTTACCTTTGCACCACCTTATCGTCACCTATGTTTTTTCTTCTGCCTACTTTACATATAAATAGAAAAGACTGACTGAAAGGACAATTTGGGTTATGAATAAATGACAGAATGCATGGACCAATGCTTGACAATTGAACAAATATTTGAATGAATTATGCATTTCTTGTATCAACAAATGAATAAAAACCGCAACAGTGAAAGGACCATGTGATGACTAAGTGGACAGATTAATAACAGATAAAAAAAAATGTTTGAGTGAATGAGGGAATGGTTGGGTTTATGGTGTAAATAATGTGTTGGAGTGAAAGTAGTGAGGAGCAGACATTAGCACAGATTGGTCATTTTAGGTCGTCATAACAGGTGACTTTTTGTGATAGCGTTATTATAAGCTCTTGCTACATTCCTTTTATTACTTTGTTTTTTATACGTAGATGATAGTTTTAAATGACTGAAATGAACTTAGTGCAAGCATTATTAATTCCTTGGGATTTAAAGTTGATACAAGGCTCAATAGGGCCAGCACTCCAGTCAGATATGAGAGTTAAAATAATAATGTGAGTGAAAAAATGAATTTGGAAGATAATTGCTTTTCATCAACAAACTTAAAAACAGACTGTGTATAGTTTGTGTGTACAGTATATTATGTATAAATTATTCCTTTGATGCCATATTTTGTAGTAATTTGGTTAATTATTCCTTGTATCAGTTTTATCTTGTAAATGTCATATCTTTGTTAGCAAATATACTTCATCATAATTTTTATATATGAAAATAACACTACCCTGCAGAAATGTTTGGTGAGCAGATGGTTAAGCATCCACAGTTGGTGAGTCAAACCAGGTAGCTCCAATCCCACCTTTATTAATGTGAAGTAGCCTATATTAGGATAGATCTGGAAAGTAATTCTCATAATTCAATTGCGAACTGACAGAGCACCTAATGTAGTGGTAATGTAATTACAAGTTACTACTAAGCTGCACACCTCATGCTAATATTGTTTTCAGTTTCTGGGAACCTTTGTGGTAAAATACCAAAATGCATCATTGAATCTCATAATAAAAATAATTCAATGAAATGGCCCTTCTCTGTAAATGAGCTTGTATTGTAGATCCTTTTTGGGGGCTAAATATACACATGAGCAAGACAAGTTAGGTAACTCTTATGCATACCATAAACTTAATGTTGAAAAAACGTGTATTAATGTTATTCCTTAGAATAAAACCTGCCCTCCCAAAGTGTAGAATGTTGATTTACTTTACACTAATGCATGTAGATCTGTACTTTAACACATGAGTTAAGAGTTATGAATGAAAAGTTTCTAAAAGTCCTATTTTTTTTACCCATTTTTATCTAGGGACAGTCTGCTGACACAATTGCTTATTTTTCAGTAGCGTGTTGCTTCACATTCACAAAATTACACCAGGGAGGTTCCTATTATAGCCACAGTCTGCTGCTGTTAGGCACTGATGAGCTCAAGGACACCTCAACATTACCTAATGAGCGACCGAGAGAGCGTCTCTCAATCACTTGCCTCGCCGAAATGTGTCGGGCTATTATTAGTTTACTTCTATGTCACTGACATTGGAACTATCTTCAAGTTAAAATTTTTGCATCTACATTAAACTGGCTCATCCTGTCTGGCAGAAATGTGACTTTGCACTTTGTTGGTTCCAGCTGCTTAACTGTCTATGAAAAGATGGCTCTAGGTAATATTACTGGGGACTTCTTTACCATCAAGCAGACAGGAGCTAGCCACACATACTTATACATACACATATACACGGACATACTTCCAATGAGCCACAGGAGAGATATTCAGGGGTTATAATGTGAGAAATGTACTTTCCTACTTTCCTGCCTGGGGCCATAGCAGGAGTTGGAGGACGCGCAGGAAGATCTTATTTAGGTGGAAATGGACAAAATGGTGAAGCAGCATTTTGTATTCATCTCACTTACTTCTGCACTCCCTCACTGCCCTTCATCTCCCCGTTTTCCCTTGCCACAATAGGTTTTGGCTCTAAACTGTAGGACCTGACTGCGTATAAGTTATGATTAGGCCGTCCTTGAACGGTGCGATACTTATTTTCTAGAGTGGGATTTTAATATCAGGTGACTATTCAAAATTTAGTTTATTTATGTTGTCTTTAGTTTACTTCCATGTCTTGGTTCATTGGGTACTTAACTGTCATTAAAATGACCGCAGCAGCCTGGATAATTTGCATTAAATATATATTTTAACTGTATCCAGTTGACCTTTGCAAAGTGGCAAGAAAGGGAAGTTAATTTAGGAACAGAGTATTAAAAGATGCATGTTGTTGTGGTGTGAGTTTTGTTTTGTGTGACTATGCTATTGTCTCTTTTTTTCCGCAACAAATGCCATTAAATTTCATTAGGAACTTTAACTGTGTTTACTGGGGTTGGCTTGGTAATCTGATGTCATGAGTTTGCAGTGGAATTTCAGATTGACACTGTAAGGTTTTCCACAAAAGTGTGCCGTATCACGGCATTACTGTCAGACCTGGGCCCCAGAGTGCTGAGACCGGCAGACAATTATTTATGTCTTCAAAAGTTTTATGAGCAAAAAAAGCTATCGTAGCTTAGAGCTAATCAGATTACATTTATGTGTGGTTTCCGGATAACGATAAATATGTGGATGTGAAGAGGAAAGGAGGGGCTAAGGTGGAAGATTATTACTGTAAAAATGGACTATACATATGTATGGGCATGATGTGTGAAATAAATGTAAAAATAGTATCTGATAGAAGAAGGATATACAAAGTGTAAATATTATGAAGGGAAATGAGAATAAAAAATAAAAATAACTAAGTAGAGCAGTGCTGGACCCCTGCTTTTGTAAATTCTGCTGTAGCCTCTGCCCCTCTGGGAATGGAGGAAATTGTCATGGAGAAAGAAAAGGATATTTATATCCCTTCAATATTCACTCGTTCATCACCCCAGCTCTGCTGGATATTATATCTAGCTTGTGTTGTGTTTCTGTCTGAGGGCTGACGACAGCACAAAGAAAGAACCAGTGTAAGCACTTCCTATACCAAGGTATATGGAGTCAGGGGAGGTAAAGAGAAAAAAAGTCCAGGGCAGCGAGTCTGAGGCAGGAATGAGAATTATATACAGTATCTGGAGAGTTGTATATCTACAGAGAGATATAGATTGCAAAGTAGTGGGCTTGCTACCACACACAGGGACCAGTCAAATAAGTGGATTGGAATAATAAGAACCTGCTACCTCTGCACACAGAGGTACAATAAACAGGTAGGCCCTTCAGGGCATAACCCGAGCTACTTGCTAAGTTTAGACTGGGGCTCATGAAGCTAAACACTGTGTAAACACCATTATGTTGAACATATGCATCAGAGAATAAACCACAATTCACCATTTACACATTCTTCACTGTTTTTCTGCCCATGTATTTTCCAATAGAGGCAGGCAGGTACTATGAAAGCATTAATTTTCACCATCTTAGAACTATTTTTAAATTATGTTTTACAGTATGATTATATGATTTTTTTTAATATTGTTTTGCCAGTTTAAGTACTCACATTTATAAAAAACAAAAAAAAACAAAAAACTTTGCGTTTGTTATGCACATTTACAATTCTTTTGCTCGTAAATTGTGCATCTTATCCAGCCTTTCCCCTTGTTCCCATACTGATAATACTGTCAGTGTGCATGAATTAGCTACTTAGTGCGGTTACTTTGCAACCTAAAGAAACAAGAACCATAAGTTGAATAAGATGTTTATATCTTCCTATATTCTGCATTTTGTAAAAATGTTTTCCCCCTCTGCTTTTCCTCTCTCTACTCTCTTATGCATGCATGCCAGTGCTCAGTCTCCGTTGATTTTCTCTCTCCTCCCTCTACCTCAGTAAAATAAATTTCAGGAGTTCAAGAGAGATGAATATTGTATCCAGCCCCGTCTTTCCCTTGTGTATTGCCGGTTCTGCCCAAACTGCAGCTAAGAAGCAGCCATAATGGTGCCATATTTTGCGTAGTGAGATGTTTCAGTGTTCTCTAAGTGAATTCAGTGGTGATTTGTTTGGATCTCGCTCATTAGCTGTAGTCATCTGAATTATTGATGCAGTCGTGTCAGGCCTGCTTTCCCAGTGACTGATGGCCTGTGTTCCTAAGTCATTTCCCCCCTCTGTTATTCCTCCCTTTCCAACATTTCTATAACTAATTTTCTGAGTGGCAAAAGGATTTCCATCTCCCACTCTTCATCCCCTTATCCACCCCTTTCCCCTCCCACGTCACCTCCCCTGCATTTTTTCACTTATCCACCCTTTTCTATGCACTCGTTTGACATTTCTATAATTATGAAGTGTCACAAAATGAATGATTTCACTCGTCTTTAACCTAAGCCTACTTTGCACCGCCTCCCCCTGTCCACTCTCCTTTCCCTTTCTCCTCTTCCCTGGGCTGTCCTCTTCTCTTTTGCCATTCTCCTGACATTTCTGAGGCTAATTTCTGTGCCAGCCTTTTTGAATTGGAGGGGAATGAAGGACATTTCCTTGTGATTGTAAATATAAAAATTTCAGTACCATTATGGAATAGGAGCTTCATACTTCTGACATATCTCTTTCTCTTTAATGCAGTTTGGCACACTGACTCATATCGGGACTAAATGTTAGTAATTCAACTAGCTTGTCAGTTGTTTAGATACCATCAATTTAGTTAACTTCAGTTCAACTTAGGGGTGTGCCATATGGTGATATTAGATCGTGAAGGATTAGAACGTATCGACGATCTGACAAAGCAGAGAGATCGTGAAATTGTTTGACAGTGGTTCTGTCCGTGGGGTGTGTAAGCTGCATTGTCACGGGGCATTTGGAATGAGAAAGCTCAGAGGAGTGCGGAGTGCATCAGCAACTACTGTCGCACATTACAACATTATACATCTTTTGAACCCCC
>JAPTGZ010000001.1:17984856-17997152 GCA_029814645.1 Fowleria isostigma | reverse complement strand
GAAGGGAAGGGAAGGGAAGGGAAGGGAAGGGAAGGGAAGGGAAGGGAAGGGAAGGGAAGGGAAGGGAAGGGAAGGGATTTCACAACAGCCAATTTTAATAATAGAGGTGTGAGACTTGACTGCCTTCTCCTTCTGGCAGTGTATCTTCTTGTATTTATTTTAGTTATTATATTTATTGTCTCCTGGGCTTTTAAATGGTTCTCATAGGGTTTTTATGTATTTTTTTATGTGTATAGTTTTTAGTTGTTTTTATTGAAGTGTGTGTCTGTCTTGTGTCCTTTTATTTGACTCGAGGAGCAACTGCACAAGAGTTCTCATGTGTTATGCACAAATGGTAAATAAAAATTCTTGAATCTTGAATCTTAATAACTTACCTTAATACGCAAATTACCAGTTTTTTTTTTTTTGTTATATGATCTGAGGTAATTTTATGCAAAAAATTAAAAAAAAAAAAAAAAAAAAAGTTAAATACTACTGATCTTGTCCATCACAGATGTTTATTGCTGTTCATAACAATTAATGTCAACACAACCACAGACAAAACACAAACCATTTTACAAAACTTATTGCAAAACCATCATTCTAAAAATTTGAACTTAGTAAATTACGTTATAATCAGAGACTGCACATAAAATTATGAGAAAGCAGCATTACCTCAACTGCCTTCCCAAAGTTTCATCAAGTTTTTCATAAAATACTGCACTGCTATGTCAATAATTGATGTGAAGTTTTCAGTGGTTTTTCTTTTTTTTTAATATCAGCCCTTTAAAGTCGAGCATATTTCCTGAAAAGTGTGAGGCATTCAGTTTATAATAATAATAATACATTTTATTTAAAAGCGCCTTTCAGGTCACTCAAGGACACTTTACAGATTAGTTTAAATAAACATTCTTCTCGGTGAAGGACTAGAAATCACAGATGTATGAGGGAGAGTCAGAAAATTTTCAGACAAATGTAATAAAAATCATATTTATCAAAATAACAGAATTATTTTTTTACATAAGCTCCATTAGAGCCTGAACACTTTTCCAATCTGTGTCCATGGCTAGATTCCTTATTTGTCTTTAACAGTCTTTGTCTTTGAGATTTGTCTGAACTTTTTGACTCTCCCTTATACAATGCATAAATCAGCTAAGTTGTGATTATTACTTTACGGAAACCAGCTTTGAAATGACACTTCTTTCACAACCACATGTTCGCACAGAAAATAGGATATTATCTCACCTGCCCTTAGGCCATGAGCTATTGTGAAGACGCTGCGTCTGCCATTGTCTTTGTCATCATCTTTGTTAGCAATTTCTTCAAACATCTCCTCCAAAGATAGTACTGGTCAGATTCATTTCAAATTTTATAAGTAGCTTCCTTGCAGTAAAGTCTAAACAGGATAGTTTTGAGGAATTAACATTTTTGCACTTTTTATAAATTTTTGAAATATAAAAAATGTGCCTTTACTTATAATGGGCCATATTTTGATGGCTTATAACATGGAAGTTGTTAGAGATAACAGTATAGTTACTATTTAGCACTGACAGGATGTTATATATGGACTGATTTAAGGTATTGAGTTATCCTTCAGTTAAAATACCACCCACTTCTGTTGAGAGATTGATCTCCTGCTTTGAGACCACAGGACTCTAACATAGTCGCAGAACCTGACAACCTCACACATTCAATTTTTTGTGGATTCTTGATAGAACATGCCAGTGAGATACAGGACCTTTTTTTTTTTTTTTTTTGTTGTTGTTGTTAAAGGTTTCCGGTAACTCCAATTAACTGTCATCTCAAGGTGTTGAAGGTATAATAAAACTCACCTTTATTTCAAACTTGGAGGTGGCTACAGAAGTGAGCTCGATATTAGAGGGCTTGTTTCTTTAATTACCTTAAACACATGAGTTACAGTAAATGTGATAAAAAAGCAGCTTCAGAATTCATTCACTTGTGTTTCTCAGACCACACACTCATGCGTCCACACTAGAGCTGCACAATATATTGTTTGAGCGTCGTCATCGCAATGTTCAACTGTGGCACAGGTGGTAGAGCGGGTTGTCCAATGATCGAAGGGTGAGCGGTTTGAATCCTGCCTCCCAACTGTCCACATTTCAAAGTGTCCTTGGGCAAGACACTGAACCCTTATGTAATTGCCCCCCGTGAGTAGTGAGGTAGTGCCTTGCATAGTGGCAGACCCCCCACTGGTGTATGAGTGTGTGCGTGAATGGGTGAATGTGAAGCTTGTATTGTAAAGCGCTTTGAGTACCATTAATGTGTAGAAAAGAACTATGTAAGTACAGAGCATTTACCATTACGAGTGGCTAATAGTCACATCGCAGATCCTGTAATAAAAGGTAAATAAACTCAACATGTTCTTATCTAATTTCAAGGGTACCTGACACACACCGACCACAGTGATCCACCAATCACAACCATTCTGAATCTGTTTGGCGTGAGTCACTGGTAACAACATTAGAAAAATGAGCAACAGACAAGAGGAAATCACTGAAAATGAAGACTTGGTGCCAAAGAGAAAATGACTGTCAGTTATCTGGAATTATCTCATCTACAGAAGGATGGTATTAAAATCTGTGTTCTGTGTCAACAGTGTCTTACACCTGTTGCCACGAGAGATAACACAATTATTTTATTTGACCATTTACATTGGCACCACAGAGATATTATATCCTCCTGAGTATTTTTTCATATCGCAATATATATCACTGAGTTAAAAAAAAATTGCAATGTCAGTTTTTTTTTTTTTTTTTTTTCCAATATTGTGCAGCCTCAATCCACACATCCTCAAACACACTGAAAAAGTCTAAAGGAAAGAATAGCAACTTTTTGTTTGACTTTACCCATGAGTCGTTCTGGAGATGTAAAAGCTTTTCAATTAGAATGATAATGACTTTATGATGAAAGAAATGGTTTTCATGTGTCAAACTGAACAAAGACACACACACACCCACACACCTACATCCATACAGACTGTGCAATTATACATACAGTATACTATATCGTCTCTTGACATATCAAGTGTGCACCAAAATAACCTCTCTCACCAGTTCTATCCTTCTGTCATTTTTTTCCTCTCTCTGTCTCACTCTCCTGTCAGTTCAATGTGAGGCGTGCAGAATCTGTTTTAATTATATCAGCTTCATTAATTGAACTGAAATTTTGTGCAATTACAACCTAATTTTAGTAAACTGCACAGAGATACTTCAGAAAATACACAACCTTGCGTTGAATAAACAATTTTGTATCCAACACAGTAATGTGACTGATATCACACACACACACACACACTCTCTGACACACAAATTAAATAAGTGCATTATAAAGCAGTATAGAGAATAGTCGTCTGTCAGTAATAGAGAGAGGATTATGCTTGAATGGTAGTGTAATCACTGGATGTGGGTGTTAAATCCCCAGCATAGCCTCCATACCGCTGAGTACAGCTACAGGAAATTATCTGCTGCTTCACTGCGCATCTGTACGAGAAATCACAGCGCACACTGTTTCTCAGCAAGAGAGTTACTGAACGAGCAAATGGAGTCGTGAAATCACTACATACGCAATATCAGTGGATGCATAGAGTTGGAGGAAGGGGTGAGACAGGCAGAAGGAAGATGACAGTTAAGGGGATGAAATGTGAATTGGAGTGAAAGATAGAGGAAGAGGAGGAGGAGGAGAGAATGGGGAAGAAGAAATTAAAGAGTCAGGAAGGAGGAGATGATGATGATGATGATGTGGAAGAACAGAGTACAGAAAGAGAGAGAGAGAACTTTAAAGCAAGGCCTCAACCCAGATATTAGCATATCTTCCTGGTGCAATGCCAACATGTGATATAGCAGTACTTGATTTCAACACAATGGAAATCTGATTAGAGTTCAAATGAAATTCAAGTAACTATAGGACACGACCCCAAAATGTGCAGCCGAAGGTAAAGCATCCTTTTATTTAGCTCATATTTAATTAATACCACATTTATAGTACTGTGCAGATGTCTTAGGCTACCCTTAGCTATGTTGTTTTTACACAAATGTGATGAGCATAATATCTATTTCTCACTCTTTATTTAAATACAACAGAATAATAGTCAAATACTATATGGGTGCTTCTATGAAACTGGTCCCTAAAAACTGGACAGGGGGGATAAAAATTCAAACCAGATGTAGACTAATGATATGAAGCAAGTTTGGAAGCACTTTGGGTCCGTTTTAAAAATAAATATTTACTGAGATAAAAGAGGAACTATTTTTCAGATAAAACACATTTTTTATGGGTTTTTTAATATTATTTTTATACAAAAATTTGCATGTAACACGATAGAAAGGACACAAAAGTTACACACTACTATCTCTCGAACAAATTATGTGAGGCAGAGTGTCTCACAAAAATGACCTCTGTTGCAAAATCACTTGCGATTTATTTGGGTTTAAATAGGCAGGTTCTGCATGTAACACTAGTGGACACGATGGGTTACACATGAAACCTGGAATGAGACTGAGACTCGTGAAAAGCCCACATGTCTGGATTAGAAAAACCACCAGGATCGTCAAATTTAACAGTGTCTTGATTTATAGCGGTATATAAGACCATTTACAGACATGTTTGCAAGATCAAATGCACTGACATCTATGT
The DNA here is from genome assembly GCA_029814645.1 of Fowleria isostigma. Classification (NCBI taxonomy): domain Eukaryota; kingdom Metazoa; phylum Chordata; class Actinopteri; order Kurtiformes; family Apogonidae; genus Fowleria; species Fowleria isostigma. The sequence goes on along the minus strand of JAPTGZ010000001.1, from coordinate 17,992,520 downwards.
AGGTTTTTTTGTCCAACTTTTAGTCCAATTTTTGGCCAATTTAGTCCAATTTTTGATTAAAAATGCATAAATATTGGGATGACTCAGAGCAAGAATCTAATTTTTTTTGCATTTCTCTGAGGTCATCTTTAGATACATCCAGGAGGGAAATATGTCTCTTTTATTATTGAGTTGAAAAAGCTGGAAAATTATCAGACACCTAAATGAACCCAGTTTCACATAAGCACCCATACACATATGATATTAAAAACTGACAAAAAATATAAACGGGGTTCCTGCGGGGTCTTAAAAAGTCCTAAGTCTTGAATTTACAAATCTGCATGTAATACCTTAAAAATAAATTAAAAAGGTCTTAAATGTGATATGGTAGGTCTTAGGTCATGTTGCCATAAATGTATCTGTTAAATATCCAAGCTGCGAAGAAACTAACAGTTGACTCAGTTCCACCAATTCCAACCCGACAGCGTATACTGAAATTAAGAACCAATTATTTCTAACTTAGCAGCCGCCGGTGACAAATGACTCAAAACAGTAGGAATCAAGGTGATGGAGTAAATAAACACATTTTCATAAATTCTAGAAATCACAAATTTTTGCCAAAATGGCCGTGAAATAGACATTAAATTCTGTTCTAAGTAGTCTTAAATTCAATCAATCAATAAATCAATCAATCAATAAGTAAGTAAGTAAGTAGTCCTAAAAAGGTCTTAAAAAATCTTAAATTTGACCTGTAGGAACCGTGTTTAAAGCACATGGCATCTACAGGAAACGGACAGTATTAAGTGTGATCTCTGTTCCCATGACAACAAGTAGCCCAAGTAACAATGAGAAAAAAATGGATTTATATTTAATAAAACACCAGAAGATTAGTTCATAAAATTTCATGTCTGCACAGAGAAGTACAAAGGAAGTTTACACTAAATACTAGATATTTCAGTTTTTTCTGAGATTCTTGTTTTTGATGCTGCTCTATATTTCAGACAGAAATGCATATATAAATTATATCATTATACTCCTAATAAAACCATAAATCTACTTGTAACCTAAACCTTTTACACAGTATTATACAAGCACCCCAAGATCAGCCTCAAAATATTAAAATATGTTAATGTTTTGCTGTTTTTATTTAGGTTTTTTTCTCTATTGTTGTAATACTAGCCACAGAGATGGCTCAATTAGATTTGTTTGGAGACTCTAAGCAGCCATGGTCTCCAACATAAAGGAGTACACAAAATCAACAAGCTATGTCATGAAAGGAGGTTTGTTTTTGTGGTAAAGTAACTACTTCCCAGGAATCTTTCTAGTATATTTACGAGGCCTGGATCCTTTATAATTGTGCAGTGCTTTTAGTCAATACCAACAGAGAGGTAGCAGCTTTTTCTGTCACCATAAACCAGGAACAATGAAGTGTGAGTAATTGTATCTAGAGGTTCAGTCACTAAATGTCTCTTGGAGCAGTTGCTAATCAAAGAATTAGTCTATGTGGCACCACAATATCTATTCATATTTGTCTTCTTAATTACACAGGTTTAAGTTAATATGTTTATTGGCTCCCACATGCTTGAAAAATGTAAATATATTTTGCCATGCCAATATATCATGAGTTAATTTGAGCCAAGTCGCACAGTAGAAAGAAGGATTACCACCTTTGTCATCGAGGAAAATCATTCGGCTTAAACAACTTGTCATTTTGCCAAGGTCATAAATCACTTAGCATATTAGCATGCTTAGTGCATCCCTGTGTATGGCAGTGTGATTATCCGTAGATGCATACTAAGACACCTCTCAGTCATAATAGATGAGCTATGGGATATACATCCCACTGTACTTAATGAAGACACACAGACATCCTGTCGCTCACACACTCACGGCCTCGTTCGTGAATGCGGGTCCATTTCTTGGGGGGGAGGGGGTTACAAGGCATGAGGGCTTCCTCTGGAGAGTCGCTCTCCAGCCTGTAGTGCTCTCAATCATGTCAATCAGTCAAGGCCACACACATGAATGTGTATTATAATACTTATTAAGACATTGCTTTGCATTAGTCATCAGCCAGAGTTATTTAATTTAACCCCAGACCTGTTCTCTCACCTCTCATCGAAGTCCTCGAATAGTAGTCCAAGTAAATGCACACACACCTTCCAGTGACGACTGAGCGGGCCTTCTGTGGACCTACATGTGCCAGTGGTAGATGGATTACAGCTTGTCATATCAATTGCTGTGACACACAGACTTTCAGCCAACCCTGGAGGTTTGTATGTTCCTGCGTGTGATTTTTCTGCTGCATTGTAATGTTAATGATATGCAGAGATGGGGAGAGAGGAACGGGAAGAGTTATAGCAGAGCCGACGCTAAGTGATAGCAGGGAAGGCAGTATACGTCCGTGCATTCCACATCACAGACAGAACACATAAACCACTGATGCTTTGAAGATGAATGACAACGTGCACACACAAATTGACACTGAGATTTTGTCTCACATTTTCCCCACCCAGATCTTTTGTTCTGACAGCAAGTTGTCGTCACACACACATATCATCAGCATGCGCACACACTCGGAACAAGCAGATATCTCACTATTTAGTCTCCAGGAGAGGTCCTCATCCTAATCCCTGATTAACAATATCAGTCGGTGGTGACAGTTTAATTTAACACAGCGCTTCTCAAGGATTAGCTGCTACACGAGGGTGTGTGCACCCACTCACACTCCCACTCACACACTCGCACACACACATTCCCATACAGATTAAAGATCATGCTTATGTATATTTCATTTTAGAATAGCCACTAAGGAAATAAGATGATAATAGCTGCAAACACAATTTGCTGCAACATGACAGAGATGATAATGAGAAAGCACAAAAGTTGAGTGATCGTCTAAATAAAGGTGCATATCAAATGTTTTTGCATGAGAAAGAGCAAAAGGAAACATTATCTTTAACCGTATGGGTGCCCTGTAGGTGCCCTTGTGTGTTTTTATACCATCGCTGTGATAGGAAGAGGATGTGTTGTGTCTTTTCAAATCATGTCTAAAACCTGTGGGCAAAATTCAGCTTGAACACACATCGTACAGCGAGTTGCATCAGTGGTTTTAATCTGCATGAAATGATTTGAATAAGTGCTTTTGGCCAGAAATCAAATACTCTCACAGCTATTGTCTAATAATTATTTTTTGTATATCAGTGTCTGCAGCTTCTGCAAAGAGTTGTAAGTATATGTAAAATCAGATCTATCAGAGTCTGTGGTGTCACACATTTTTTTCTAGTTTTAAAGGTTATATTATTCAGATTCAGAAAACTTTATTTTTCTTATACGGGCAATTCATCTGCAGCTTACCATAGACGTCACCATTCAAAGTGCAATGTGTCACACATGAATCAGTACCCAAATACAAGGTAGGGCATTGGAAGACAACAACTAATAGATAAATTAAGAATCAACAATAAATAAACAATGAACACTGATGCATACTTAAAGACCCTGATAGGGCAGCTGTGGCTCAGTTGGTAGAGCAGGTCATCCAGTAACTGAAAGGTCAGCAGTTCGAATCCTACTTCTGACAGTCGAAGTCGAAGTGGCCTTGGGCAAGACACTGAACCCTAAATTGCTCCTAGTAGGACCAGGCAGCGCCTTGCAGCTGCCCAGCAGCAGCCACCCACTGGTGTATGAGTGTGTGTGTGTGTGTGTGTGTGTGTGTGAATGGGTGAATGTGAGGGTTTGTAAAGTGCTTTGGGCACCATGAAATCATGGAAAAGAATTATATAAGTTCTGACCATTTACCATATAGTTCTGCTAACTTGAATCAAATGACACACTAAATAAATGTCATATAAAATGACTGCAATCAGAGTTGAAAAGTGTGACAGCTGAAGGAATACCAGATTTTGAATATCTGTTGGTTCTCCTCTAAGGTGCATGGTAGCACCGGCCTGACGGCTTCAAACCAAACTGATTGGACAATGCATGGTGACGATCCTTGGTGAGAGTCTCTGCTTTTCTGAAGCTCCCAGAGGGAAGACAAGACTCTTCGTCTGACTCTCATGATCTTAGAGCAAGTCTTTCCAGTGCCATGCAGGCTGTTGTCTTTCACACATGTACAGTTTGATATGGTTTTATCATTTTATTAACAGTTAGTATTATTTCTGTGTCCTTGTCTCCTCAGTCATCTGCCTGGTGGGCCTTGGCCTGGTGGTGTTTTTCTTCAGCTTCTTGCTTTCCATCTTCCGGTCCAAGTACCACGGATACCCCTACAGGTAACTATAGCAACCTGCAGGTGTGTCACACAGCTTAGCCAACGCTTATTCAAACACAATATCTGCACAAGCTTTAAAAAATCACTGTGGCTGACATAAAATCATTTCACAGTTATTGCAGACACAGTGCAAAATCCAAGCCAAAGCAGCATCCATTCCCATTATTCCTTTGATCGCCAGACAGCTTCTCGATTGGTGACCGTCCTTCTAAAACCCTGAAGCTGCAGAGCTGGGTTTAGTCCTCTAGAGACCAAGTCTAACGGCAACAGAGATTTGTTGACATGCAACGTTTCAACAACAAACTTTAAAGCCTTCAGGTCAAATTCCTGTGTTTTCCCTCTTAAATCCTGAACGTTAGACGGCACAGATGTATCCTGGATGGTTTCTGTAGGTCATCATATCGCAAATGAGTCAGGGCGTCAGAAGCCTCCAGCTTAGTGAGCTAGAACAGCAGCAATTTGGTCCCACTTTGAGCTAAAGGTCACCACTACATAAAAAAGATTTAAAGTGTGACAGAAAACACTCTCCAGGTCTGCAGAGACTAGATCTAATTCATCAGCAGCTGTAGGATATTACAGCAAAAAAAAAAAAAAACGATGAAGACTTGAGCTGCAGACGCTCACCTCTACACGATGAAGTCAAATCATTTACACTTGGGAGGGGTCTAAACCTCCCTGTGACACTGTGCTTGAAATGGGATCAAATTGCAGAGTGTGAGCACACAGCAGGTCCAGCGTCGAGTCCAATGATTGTTGCCGCTTAAATGCACTAATGGTAGGTTTGGTTTACAGCTTTCACCGCTCCTGATATGTATTCTTAGACATAAGATCTATAAATTCAACCAAAAAAAAAAAAAGATTATAGTAAAGGTTGCGATGAAAATACAGCCACTGAGGCACTGCATGAACAACACTGAGCTACAACTGTTTGGAACTGATGTGTTTCAGAGATAAAATGTGCTAAATTGTACGTACTGTGATAAGATTAATTGGAAAACAAATGACAAAAGTGCTGGTCGGCTGATGTTTCCATGATGATAAAGTGTTATTACGCATATATATATAATAGATTTCAAAATCCTACATTGGAAGTGGATGTGTAATGTGCAGGCAGTGTTTAGAAGCAGAACTGGTAGCTTGGAGACAAACCCATCTTCTCTTCCTTCACATTTTGACCCAGTATGACAGTGCTGTGGAGAAGTCTTCTGCAGTTGTAGTTCCAGAAATGTGCAGGAATTATGTGCACAATATAGAAACACACATGAAATTCAACCTCAAAAATATTCTTTTTTTTTTTTTTTTTTTCCCGAGATGCATTTTTGTTTTTAATACTGTTTACGTGTTGGTTGTATATTCCAGTACTACATACAGTCATGGAAAAAATGATTAGACCACCCTCGTTTTCTTCAATTTCTTGTTCATTTTAATTCCTGGTATAACTAAAGGTACATTTGTTTGGACAAATTTAATGATAACAACAAAAATAGCTCATAAGAAATTAATTTCAGAGCTGATATCTATCCATTTTTTATGTTTTTTTTTTTATAATAACCAAAATTACACAAGTTCTTACATCAGTAGTTATGGCATTGTTCTGCCAAAAACAGTGCTTTTCCACATTCCATGTTTTCTTTTCTGTCTGTTTTAGTCACATGATACACACAGGCGTTAGCGGTTGATTGCATAACCATTGTTTCTGATGACTTTTGATGGTCTAAATTTTTTTTTTTTTCACAACTGTATAATACTGTAAAGACTTAGAAATGCATATGTGTTGTCAGGCAAGTATAATATAACAAGATTATTCAAGAAAACATCCAGACATTTGATCCAATACTGCTTTTACCTGCAGAGCTGTTTAGTACAGAAGAGGACTAACAAGAGGCCTCTGGAAAAAAATTTAAATTAAGGTCCAATATATAAATTTTGCGAAAAAAGTCAGAATTCTGAGAAAAAGTTAGAACTTTGACAAAAAAGTCTGAATTCCGGGATTTAAATGTACTCTGAGGAGTTTGCAAGTGATTTTAAAAACGTTTCATCATTTTACAGATTCCTCATTGTAGTTAGCAATTTAAAATAAGATTTTCACCGCCAAAATACTTTATTTGCAAATGTTATTTCTCAGCTCCCTGGTCGGGTCGAAAGGGACTGGACTGATTGACGGCAGAGTTCTGTCTCCATGACAACACCACACCTACCAGCAAAGTTTATCAGTGAGAAATCAGATCTGTCAATTTACTGAAGAAAGGGATTTGTTGGGTTTATTGAGTTGTAATGGTGGACACTGGAACTGGACTGATAGAAGGACAGACGAAAGATAAACCGGAGAGTGACAGAGCACAGGCTAAAACACTGGTAAACATCGGCATTGATTTAACCGATGGAGAGAACAAAGGGAGTTGACGCTGACATAATGACAGATTTAGTATGGCGTTATATTGGATTCTTTAACCCATAAAGACCCAAACCGCCACTGGCAACTTAAGTCATTTACTGATCTAAAATGTTTAATACCTGTTGATCCATTAATTTTATAAATCCATGTAAATAATTGGTGTAAAATACAGTTTGTCATCTTTTCATGATCATCAGATATGACCCATTTGAACATTCAGAGGCTCCGTAGTGAACGTGGGAACACTGTCATCATCTACAGTATTGGTTCACCAGTAAAACCCATTGGGTTTTGATCAATGACAGCGGATGGACATATATGGTTTATGTTCAGTTGATAAACTTTACAAAAATAGTCACTTTTTCTGCAGTTTTTTTCTGTTTTGATACAGTAACCTTTGTCTTTACTCTGAGCGTTTATGAACATCTACATAATCACTCAATTAAACAGGAAAAAAGATGATTTTCATTGGGAAAAAGATGCTAAATTCAGAGGATAATATTAATAAATGGTGATAAATCATGTAGGCAAGATTAAATAGAAGGAAAAATTTATTTGGGAACTGACAGAAGTCACACAGAGTTTTTATGGATTAGTAAAGAGAGTACAAAATACCACACCTCCTGTGTGCACTAAAGCGAAAGTGACACTCGCCGTGAATGTCAGAAAAACTTCAGAATTCTAAGAAAATAGGGTGAATTCTGAGTTTTTTCTTAGAATAATAATTTTTAAAATGTATTGGACCTTCAGTAATTTTTTGCAGTGGCCCTAATCCTCCTCCATAGTTTATTCAGATATATATATACAGTCAAACCTGGTTCACCGACCACCTCTGTATAACGACCCACTCGCTATAACGACCTCTATTCGCCGGTCCCTTGAATTTCCCCATAGACACAAGCATTAAGATTTCCGTATAAGACGACCACCCCACAACGCGACTGCGACCGCCACGAAAGGCGACCACATGTTACCTAAACACTGCCAAGACGACCGCCGTATACTGTATACGGACCGGAC
>JAPTGZ010000001.1:17913999-17933932 GCA_029814645.1 Fowleria isostigma | reverse complement strand
GATAGATAGATAGATAGATAGATAGATAGATAGATAGATAGATAGATAGATAGATAGATAGATAGATAGATAGTCACGTCTGTAAAACAAAGTTTAAAAACCCAGATTCAGGTATTAAAAACACCCCCACACATCAAAAACACGGTATGACAGGTTAAAAACAAGCAAAACACCTAAGACACTAAAACCACAGTATAGTATATTTTGTGTTGAGAGCCGCTATTGCAGAGGGGATAGGGGATTTTTTGTAAATGTTTTGTTAATGATATTTTTACTGTATCCCACCAGATGCATAAAATTCTTGAAAAATGTGCCTAAAAAGAAATGTCTTGCAACAACCTGTAATACAGCCAAAATTATCAACTAATCAAAAAAAAAAAAAGTTGAGAATGTACACAGAGGGCACAAGGTGTAATAGTTCAGCATTTTTTTTTTAAATTTTAGTTTAGTTTTATTTTGTTTTGGCTTTTTTCAGTTAGTTTTAATTAGTTTTTACAGTGGGTTTGCTAGTTTTTGTTAGTTTTACTTTTTTCAAAAATGCTTAGTTTTAGTTTAGTGTTTATTAGCTTCAGTATTAGTTTTAGTTTTATATTTTGGGTCATTTGTCAGGCAGGATTTAAAAAGATCAGAATAAGTAGTGTGTAATAAAACTCAACAAAGGATATCATTTTTTAAAAAAGTGTATTCACTTGCTACTAGAGCAAAATAAATTGATTTCAATTTCATACTAATCCAAAAGGTTTATAAATTAATTGACAGACAAAAATGAAAGCTATTTCATCTATAATTTAGGTACGCTTTAGTTCGTAAACAAATACACAATAGTTTCAGTTAGTTACATTTTTAAAAAAATTATTGTTTTTATTTATTTCAGTTAATGAAAAATGCTTTTAGAATTGTAGTCTTCATTTTTTCATGAGTTTTCATTAACTTATAACCTTGAGAGGGTGGCATGAGGGTTACATGACAAAGGTCAGACAAACAGTGAACATAGGGAGGTTTGTTCATGTAGCCTATGTGCTGTAACAAACATACTCCGGATTCAAGTGCAGACACAAGTGAGTCAGGATCACAGGTATCTCCAGGGAAAATGACCGTCAGCGGGTACAATCACCTCGGTAACAGGATTGACACCCAGGGCTCCTGCTGAGGGTCCTGGGCTCTGGGACCCAGGGAGGCTGGAGCCCTGAGCAGCGACAACACAACACACACACAGGGAGCTCTCTGTCTCGTAGGGTTCCCGCGGTGTGGGACGCTCAGAGCCATCTGGGAAGTAGCAAATAACCCCAGCAGGAAACACACACAGACATCAACTCTTTCTCTGACACATTTCTGGAAAGAAAGGATCCTGGCAGTTACCAAGGATTTTGTGCTTTTCTGGAGACTGAAACTGCAGCAAATAAAGGTTTGGCTGGAGCTGCAGTCTGTTGGCCCGCAGTCCCCGCGCTATCTGTTTGGTCGGAGGCGTTTGGTTAGAGCGATTCACTGTGAGCTTTTGGAAGACAGACGGTGTGGTAGCGAGAAGATCCAGCAGCATATGTGTACATATGCCCCTTTTCCACTGCACTGTACCAGCTCAGCATGGCACAGCTCTACTCGGTTTGGTACAGTTGCTTTTCCGTTGCTTTGGGATCACCTCGGCACGACTGAGGTGTGGTTAGTAGAGTCAAAACTCCAAACATAAATTTGGGTATAGTAAACAGTAACAACAATGGATGACATGGAGGTGATGCTGTACTTGTTGCTCGGTCTGTGGCTTTTTGTCACAGAAAAGGTGAAACAAGAGAACCATAAATGGACACAAATGGAGATAAAAAAACACGTCCAAAAAGGAAAGTGAAAGTTATAAAAGCCAACGCAGCAGTATGAAACTGAACATAAGCAGATAAGAGCTGACATCTGATCGTAAGCTAATGTCTATAGATGTTGTATTGACTGGTCTATGCAGACAAAGCTGCAAGTAAAATAATAAAGAATGATATAAAGGCTATGTGGAGATTTTCTCTGCTGTCACTGTTGTCGGCGTATCATGTTTGCATTACGCCTTGTGAACGTGTGATGACAACTGCTCAAGCTAAACGAATCAATTTCATATCAATCCAACCTTGACAAAGAGGAAATTGAAGGGACTTTTATCCATAATTTTGTATGTTTTAGTTAGTTTTGTAAGCACACAATGCAGTTTCATTTAGTTATGTATATTTTTTTAATAGTTACCCACAGCCACACTGGCCATACGGTATTGTCATCAGTTGGTTGTCCAACTGGTTGTCTGCGCGTACTCGGGCCACACTCAATGCGAAGAGTTTTCAAGTATGGGCACATTATGTTAGTTTTTATTTATTTCACTTAGAGACAATATTTTTTCAATTGTAGTTTTCATCATTTCATTAGTTTTCGTTAACGATAGTAATCTTGGTGCAGACATAAACCAATAATGTGCTTACAGTAGATGTTATGATTCTGTGAATGAATAAGACCTTTTAAAAATACTTTTTAATGATAACATTAATAAATTTTTTAAAAACTTTTTGTTTTTCATTTATAGATTTCATTATGCATATTTTATTACAAATAAAATAGAGTTTTACTTTTAAGGAAGTATATATATGTGTAACAACAAGGCGCTCTGGCACCTGGACCAAACCATATCTTGAAATAAGATGGGGGAGGTGAGGTCGGAGGCTGACTGGATTTGAATATACTTCGCCAAAAAACAAACCAAACTAATGCAAAGAACAAATATGTGTATTAGTGCCTTGTGAAGCAAATATTCTTTTATGGTGATACGTTTCTAATTTTTATAAAAACAGACTAATGTCCAACTATTTTCTAGGACCCCCGTCAGCCATCATCACTTTTCTCCCCTTTTGGTGCCGCTGTGTTGACGAATCTCGACGGGGATGCACAAAACAAAAGACAAAAAAAGAGCAAGGACTAAGGAAAGTGGCCAATATTTGTTTTACCCGATGAGAGAGCATGCAAAGGTAGGAAGTGATTGCTGGAGGGAAGACTTCAGGCAGGAGTTTGGTAGAAGAAGGAGAAAACTACATGAAAAGGAGTGAGGACCGGAGGAGGCAGTGGGAGGCAGGATTATAAAAAACATGACAGAAGTGTCCTGAGTTGACCGTTCTGTGTGTGATGAAACCCAGTTTGTTTACATCTCTAATATGAAACTGTGTTGCGTACTTTCAGAGTAGTTCAAAGCCATGGGTGTGCTTGAATGCTTCTTCACTGATGTTGACCGGGTGGTGTGCTCTCTATATAGGTGTACTAATGAACAGGTTCTGAGGTCAGCTTTGCACCACAGCAGAAGATGAGGGCATTTTTTTACTTTATCAAAGTGAACTAGAACTGAGTACTTCAAATCTTTTGGAAATATATCAAGTTTTTAAATGCTTTATCACAGAATATAAACAACTTTTTCCTCATATGTTGTGGCGCATGAAGTATGTGAAATTGCACTGACATTTTTTAACTGCAAAAGACTGAATGACAAATGAAGATACTGGACTGATGCACAAAATGAATAAAATACATGTATATGGGCTGTTCATAACATGCCATGATTGGTGTTGGGGAGTAAAAAGTATGTAATAAGAATTCAAACTATTCTGTTATAGTTACAATTTTAATACATAGTAATCAATATACAATTATATTTTTTTAAAAATCAGTGGATTACTTTGTTATTTTCTATCCTTTCACAAATCCAGTTTCTAACATGAAGCATACATTAGTCAGGGATTTTGCTAGCACTTTGGCTAATACGTCGCTCAGCTTGCGACAAACACATTAAGTGTATAAATATTCCTTTAATTCTTGAGTCTGCACAAAATGAAACATGATAATATAGATAAAAATGAGTGATATTTAATCATGATTAATCAAAATTAATCCACAGCAACCCTGTGATTAATCTGATTAAAAGCTTTAATTGTTTGGCAGCAGTGATTTCTACATTATGTGGATTCTATGTACATTCAAGCCAAATGCAAACAAAGGGGCTGGCTTTAATGGACAGTAGCTCCCGCCTTTGTCATATGGATAAAATGATACTTTGTTTGAAAGTTTCCTGATTTGGGACAATATTTGATGGAAGGCAACAGATGCCAGGGGCTGGATACAGATGCTTCTGTGTGTTGTGTTGTGTTGTGGATTGGCTTGATAGTCAACTGACTATCAAACATTAAAATTGGATCCAGTTGTTGGATGCTTTTATTAAATGTGTTGTGAATGATTTCAGAACATTTCTGTTAGTTGCCAAATGTGAGCCCACTGTAAAAATATACAATGAAACATGAGTACTGTCAGTGTAGACAGAGTAGTGGCTTCTCTATTGCACATCTTACTGATAATTACTAAAAGTTTAAAAAATCTAAGTGTATAATTAAATCACAATGCGATCATCACATGTGATGATTTGTTTATTTATTATCACAAGATATATATATATATGTATATGTATATCATGTTGATTTACAGATATATTTATTATTATTATATATTACCCCTCTATTCTGTACTAAATTAAAATATGATTTGGTTTCCTCATGTGTTCAAATGTACCACATCACGTTTCTTTTAAAACTCTTCTTTTTCACTTGCTGTAACATCTGTCAATTTTTTTTTTTGTTCACATGACTTTAGTTGTGGAAAAAGGTCTTTCCATTCCAGCTTTGTGTAATATACCAATTTCCCTGTGCCCAAAAAACCACCTCTTGCCAGTATAAAAACTTTTCATTGCAAAATGAAAGTTTGGGTGAAATTGTCATTTTTCAATAGACAAATCTTTAATCACAAGTTATCATTACACAACTTGATGATCAATGGAAAAGCGACTAGTGTTACATACTTAGGGTTGTAGAAGTGGCAGAGAGAAAGGATCGGCAAGGCAAATTAAACATGAATTAAAATAAGTTAGTTTGTTCATGTTACAATTTTATTAGTATATATATATATATATTAGATATATTTTCAATTATAAAGTGGATCTCTTTTGCACTTTTATAGCTTTCTAAAAACATATTAAATAAAACCGTTAAAACTCCAAGTACAGAAAATACCACTGTTTAAGTGATCTACACAACATCCCATCACCCTTGGTATCAGGCCCAGACTAACTGTGAGCCATCCATTCACAGCATGGGGTCTGAGCCAGACAATGAGAAGGATTGTCTGTCTTCCAGAAGGATTTGTCTGTCTGACAGAATAAAATCTCATCAATGTGAAATCACTCTGTGCGTGAAAACGTGTGTATGTGATTTGTAATCAGAGGCAGAACATTTTAGTGCAATCAGCTCTCTACACATTCCACCTTCACATCATCACTGAAATCTAAAGATAAACAAGAATCTGCAAGATTGTAGATACAAACATTAAATGGATGTGTAGGATTTCATGTTCTAGTTTGATGTCACTGTTGATGTTAGTGTAGGCTCAGTCTCAAATGCTGTTACGAATGGCTATGAACACATTAGCATTTCTAATAATCAGATGCTTCAATGAAATGTGCAGTGACCTGTCAATCAACTGGGGTGACACCTGCACCTGAGGTGTCCAATCAGGTTCCAGAGGTGGCCAGCGCTAGTAGCAATCAGCATGACCTGCTCTTCTCTGCCTCTGATTGGCTCATCAGTGCTCAAGCCTAAAGTTAACTAATCTAATCAGTAGTAGCCAATTTGAGGCAGAGAACGGTGGACACCAGAACTGCTCATGATGGCGCCACACCCAGATGCAGCTTTGTGCTCCCACCTTCAGTGCTTTTGTTTTATTATTTGTTTTGTACATTCTGTTCATTCGAACTGCTTTCTGTCAAGCTAACATCCCCTACAGCCAACAGGATCTATTAAAAATTGGAGTTTCATATGAGATGAGTATTACAGCAGAGTCCTGTTGTTCATACAACATCCCGGAGTTCATAACAAGGATTGCCGGCTGTTTGTGGATTACAATCCCAATGAGGAGGAAGGCGAGGCGGTGCAGGGAGCACAAGCAGAAGTGGGGATTCACAGCAGGTGGGCTAGTTAGGCTATGGAAGTGGCCACACAAACCACCACTTCCCAGCCTCTCCCTCACAAACGTAAGATCCCTCGCCAACAAAATGGACGAGCTGAGGCTCCAGGCGGCTTCGGATAACTTCACTAGAGACTGCTGTGTCTTACTCATCACCGAAACATGGTTACATTCATCTATCCCGGATTCGGCTATAGAGCTAACATGCCTCACAACACGGCACTTAGACAGGACCAGTGGCTCAGGTAAGAACAAAGAAGGAGCCAACCATTATTCCCTAGATCTTCCTCGGGAGTTTACTGGCATCATGCTAACCGTTGTTTACATTCCACTGAATGCCAATGCTAGCTTGACCCTCAGACTGCTATAACAACATTAGCCTGCAGCAGAACAAACATCCAGACGCGGTGCACATAATCGCTATGTGATTTCAATCACATAGACTAAATCAGCACTCTCTAAACTCCATTAGCATGTGTGTTACAAGAGGAGTCAATACACTGGACAAGGTTTACACCAACATAAAGCTGGGCTACAGGGCCAGACCTGCACCACATTTAGGCAGGCCAGACCACATCTCCCTACAATTAATCCCTGCATATACCCCCCCCTCCGAAAATCCAACCCCACCATCACTAGACCATCGGGAGGTGGCCCGACGGTGCTTCTCAGCAGCTGCAGGACTGTTTCAACAGCACTGACTGGGATATCTTTGAGGACCAAGACCTGAATGTATTTACGGACACTATGCTGAGGTACATCAAGAACTGTGTGGACATGGTTACAGTGGAGAAACGCATCCAGGTCTACCCCAACCAGACACCCTGGATGACCAGAGAGGGGAAGCGCTGCTGAAGGACAGAAACATCGCCTTCAGAGCTGGTGACAGGGCTCTCTACAGTGTAGTTCGCACCAACCTGAAGAGAGGCATCAGGAAGGCCAAGGTGGATTTCAGGAGGAGGATCAATGACCACTTGGACAGCAACAACAGCAGGCAAGCATGGGTCCCGGTCCAGCACCTCACCAACTACAAACCCGGCATCAGAGCTGCTGAGGGTAACACTGAGCTGGCAGAAGAACTTAACCTCTTCTTTGCTCCCTTCAAGACTGAACCACCAGGAGCAGCCATGTTGCCACCATCAGCCGGGAGGAGCCCCGCCCTTACAGTGATGGTGCATGAGGTGAGGCGCACGCTGAGAGGGGTCAACCCACAAAAAGCAACGGGCCCTGACAGCGTCTCAGGGTGGGTTTTGAAAGACTGTGCAGACCAGCTCGCTGGAATCTTCACCAGGATTTTCAACCTGTCACTGACACAGTCTGCAGTCCCATAACATAAGACCTGAAGACCTCCACTGTCATCTCCCTGCCCAAGAAATCCCTCACAACCAGCCTCAACAACTACTGGCCAGTTGTGCTCACACCTGTGGTGATAAAGTATTTTGAAAGACTGGTTAGGAGTCACATCATGACCTTCATAACTCCCAGCTTGGACCCATACCATTTTGCCTACTAGGTAAACAGATCAACAGAGGACGCTGTGAATGCAATGCTACACACAGCACTGTCCCACCTGGAGAAACAAGGTACCTACGCCCGCCTTCTCTTTGTGGATTATAGTTCAGCATTCAACACAATCCTTCTGCACAGTCACATAGTCTAGTGAGGAAACTGCTGAACCTAGGTCTACCTCAATCCACATGCCTCTAGATTAAGGACTTTTTATCAGAGCGTCAGGATTGGCCCCCACACCTCCACACCCCTCACACTCAGCATCAGTTTCCCTCAAGACTGTGTGATGAGCCCCCTGCTTTTCTTCTTCTCCACTTCAGACTGCACCCTCATCCACACCAGCAACACCTTTATTAAGTATGCAGACGATACCACAGTGGTAGGCTGCATCACAGGAGGTGATGAGTCCGCTTACTGGGATGAGGTGCAACAGCTGCCTGTGTGGTGTAGAGACAATAACCTGTTCCTGAACACATCCAAAACAAAGGCGCTTATTAAAGACTACAGGAAGAACAAAACGGACATTCAGCCCATTCTCATCAGTGGGACCTGTGTAGAAAGGGTCAGTGACTTCCGCTTTCTGGGAGTCCACATCAAGGAGAAGCTGACCTGGAATAACAACACTACACAGCTGGTAAAGAAGACACAAAAAATACTCAATTTCCTGAATATCTTCAGATTCATCAGCCAGAGACTGCTTGTGTCTTTTTACCGCTCCACCGTGGAGAGCATCCTCACTTACTGCCTCTGTACATGGTTTGCCGGCTGCACAGTGGCAAACAAAAACAAGCTTCGGCGGGCCACCAAAATGGCTGAGAAGATCATTGGGTGCCCTCTGCCCACACTGGAGGACCTTCATAGTTCCTACTGCCTCAGGAGAGCCAAATCCATCCTGAAGGACCATTACCTCTTTCTGTTCAACCGACTGCCGTCAGGCAGATGGTACAGGACCATCAAAACCAGAACAAACAGACTGAAAAACAGCTTTTTCCCAACTGCTGTGAGAACCTTGAATCCACTACATCATAATGTCATAACGTGCAATCCACTAACATGCGACTCTGTGCAATATTTCATTGTGCAGTATATACAACTCAGCTTTTTGCACTTTATGTACAGACCCATCTGAACTGTGTTTTTTATATTGTGTTTTTATTAGTGCATAGTCTTGTGTTTTTATGAGTGTGTAATCTATGTTATTTATCTGTTTATTGCACTGTATGGCCTTCACCTTACCTTTCGTTGCACTTGTTGCAATAACAATAAAGTGAATCTGAATATGTCATGGCTTCAGAGTCCTAGGGAAAAAAATGGACAACTTGGCTCAGATATTACTGAACAACAGTGTGCATCGGGGAGATTTAGAAGTGGGTACATGCAAGTGACAACAATCAGCTGGAACACTAAATGCCACCTCTAAAATGAATCTGGTGCCCAGCAACACCATTTTAAAACTTAAAGATGAACCAGGAGATAATTTGGGACCAGTCACATGGAGGAGTCATGCAATGCCTTCTATGATAAAAATCCTCCAACATTACGTTTACGTGCATCTGGATCATTCCAGTACTCACCATGTATTGTATTTTTGTCAGACAGTTCTTCTGACATACTGCAAAGTCCTTATCCAGGTTTGTTCCATCCACACTATAAAAGCCAAAGTGAGTCCACACTTTTGCTTTAAACAATTCCGGTGCATCTCTCAGTTTAACTTCACCACTCTAGTTCACCATATTTGTACCACTTTTTGTTTTTTCTTCTATGATTTTGCCCCAATTTTCAGCCACTCACATGAGGGGCACCCCCTGGATGACATTTAAAATGGTTACTCAACTCACTAAGATGGAAGTAAAGTTAAAGTGAAAGCTGTCTATTGCAGCTATATTTTAATTATAATTTTAAGAGCAGCGAGCATGCATCAATAAGCCATCGTGATAGTTCGCCATACCAATATTATGCTATTCCATTTTTACATTTGTGTACCCGAAATCCTACACAGTGGACCTGCACTTCTTAAGTAAAACCTCTTATAACCATGTGGTTCACTTTGTACAGGTTAACTGGTTGAAGTTTAGAGAAGCCAGTTCACCCTGCTACCTTTACAAGGTTACATTTGTCACACTGACAAACAGGTGAAAAAAAAGATCCAGCAGGCCTTCCAACATCATAAATCTCTTGATATGCCTTGAATGATAGATGTCACAGGCATTTGAAACCTCGGACTAATGAAATTCTATATGTAGGTTAATAATACAGTGAACTCTATTTGCCATCTATAACATGTCAGTGGTGTAAAAAATTGCAACTCTTTCTCCACCTATTGAGGCTAAATCCAATGACTGAAATTAATTTAGTCTCCAGAGAAGCTCTGCCACCTAAAATGGAAGTAGAATATGACTTATGGTGAAACAAAAAGGAATACTTACACATCTTTTGCCTGAGTGAGGCAGACCCAAGTCAGCACTAAATCTCAAATCAGAGTCGCTCTGAAACGCCCCCAGAAAAATGTATCTGCTGTAACCACAGAGAAAAATGAGGATGTGATATTGTTGTCACTGGAGATGTGAATAAGGGTTTGATATTAAAGTTACCCTAAAAGAGAATGGACAAGTGGTGGGAATGCAGCAGGCATGCAAACTGAGGTGGAGAGGTGTCAGGCTGGTGATACATGGACAGAAATGATGAGATGATTGGATGGTACCTGCCTGGGGAGAGAAAAGGTTTAAAGAGCGGCGTGTTGATGCGTGCGCTGTTGTGGGGTGAGGAGGTAGAAAGAATATCACAATCTTTCATCCTGTACTTTTGTCATAAACTCCAAGTACCAAGTTTTTACTCAAAGGCACACACAACCACATACATATTCAAAATGCAAAAACATTAAAAAAAAAAAAAATTCTTTAAAAGCCTTGAAACACAGATTATCTCATAAAGATCCACTGCTACTTTTGTAGCATTTCCCAAATGCAATTTTCTTCATTTTTGTTCTTTCTTAAAGATAGGGTGGGACATCCTGGAAAAACTATTTGAACTAGTTACATTTTGATAATACACAATTCAACAGTCCAAACCCCTTTCTTCAGACTTCTCCCTGAAGCCACGCCTCCAGAGTCCCGGTCTGCAGATCCATACCTACACAGAATTGTGCGTACCTCTGAATTCAGGTCTGCAGGTGCGCCTGTTTGTCAGTATATTAGATTAGGAGTTGGACTTTTCTCTTGTTATTTTGATACGTGTTCTAAGTAATCTCTGGCTAGTAAGGACAGCTGACTGCAGTAACGACTGATGTCAGGCTAGCAGCGCACTAAAGTTTGCTTTAAATGCTGTAATCTGTGCATTTCACTATTATGTTTGTCAGTGGAACAGCCCCAGTTCATTATAAACTCTCTAACGTCACATTCTCTAGTGATTTATGTTGAGACAAAACAGCTTGCCGGTGAACATTACATCCTAATTTAGTAGCCAAGCTCTGGCTCTGGTTTTGTTTCCTGTACAAGTGATCCAAGCCTCTGAGAACATGCGCTTTATGCTCAAAGAGGGGTATGTGCAGAGGGGGGAGGGACAAATGGCAGTTGAGTTTGATAGACATATCACCATTTGTTATTTTTGTATTAGAGTATTTAAGTGATTGCCATCGAGATGTGAAGGAGGTTTTAAGCAATATAGTAAAAAAAAATTTACCATGAAAACATCTCCTACCTTGCCTTTATCTGATTTATCACCATTTATTGTAATATTATGCTCTGTGTTTTGCATTTTTAAGAATAAATCAACTGTTTTCTTAGTTGATCATGTAGATGCTCAGATTAAAGTTAAAGGTTATTATTTCAAAAACAGAGAAAACTGAAGAAAATGTGCCTCTTTAGTAAAATATATCATTAAGTTAACAAATTAATGGTGTCCATCCACTGTCTGATTCAACTCCATGGGTTTTACTGGTGAATCACTGCCGTAGAAGATGACAGTTTTCCATGTTTATTTTGGAGTCTCTGAACATTCAAATGGATCATATGACCATGAAAAGATGACAAACTGCATTTTACACCAATTATTTACATGTATTGATAGGATTATTGGATCAACAGTTATTAAATATTTTAGATCAGTAGAGGATTTTGGTCATCAGTGGATGTTTGGATCTTCATGGGTTATTTTTTTTTTTTTTCTTTTCTTGAAAAGCTTCTTAAATCATAGTCAACAGCTGTGGGACTGACAGAGAAGATAAATGTCTGCACATCGAGTGCACACAAATACAGCCAGAGTTTCACACAAACAGAAAATGTGGGTATGTATTCGCACACATAAGTTTTGGCTTGAGTCACGATGAGTTTATCACAGAACCATACAAATATGAATGTGTCTGTACGCATTTATTCACAAGCATACCACAAACATGAAACCTAGCAGCATACTCATTGCAATCCATCATCATATTGTAGAAAGGCACTCTCCAAACCAATATTACAGAATCACATGGTCTAAAATGGAGGGCGATGATTGGTTGTCGGTGTTATTTCTTGGGTTGCCATTTATTTCTTACTGAGATACAACCTTGGGCCCCAGTGGTATTGACATTATCATAAACTCATTCGTTTTTCTCTCTTAGCCAGTACCAGGCAAAAATTGGATTGCTATTTTGCAACATAAGAGTAAGGAGTGATTAGAGAGTGTATGAAGGCACTGACATTTGCTCAATAAACTTAATATTAAGGGATGCAGTGGATGATGGTTATTGAGAAATATGCAGAAAAATTTCTTGAACTGCATTCCATTTGCTACTTTTGAACAAATTGCTCAATGTGAATGAGTGATAAAGCCATTTGGATCATGATGAGCATATTTTAGGATTTATTAAAGACTGCGCAGACTGGCCTGGTGCTTAAAGGCACCAACCTCTAACCCCAGGTTCCCGATGCATCATTCAGTGTTACCATCCACTCTAAATATTGCCAGATCATTGGCACAGATGGGAGCCATGTTATTAATTTATCATAGCATAAATTGGAAGGGGGCCATGCATGTTTTTTTCCCCTCCGCAGAATTGCTCACCTCCCAGTAGGCATTAACAAACCAAAGAAATGAGAAAAAAAAAACGTTTGATGACAGAGGGAAAAGGAAGCTGGCACAACTTGCCCTAAGCAACAGATGTTAGCTGGCTTATAACCACCACACTGGTTATAAAGCATCCATAAAGGAATCCACTGCTTGTCATGTCCTGACAGAAATATAGTCAGCAGCCAGGATTCTTGGAGAAATTTCACTTTACTCAGCAAAAACATGCACAAGACAAAGAAATAAAACTGTGCAGAAATAGCTTTATGAGTCTTTTGTATTTATGGGATAACTTGCTTTTTCACCACAGGTTGTCTTTGGTCATACACTGTGTATATGTATGTTTATTTGGGCTATCAAAATTAACAGATTAACGTGCATTAATCCATCATCATGATTAATCTGATTAAAAATTCTAACACAATTAACCCATATGACTCTGAATGTCTCTGCGAACACATTTTGGGCTGTTCAAGTAGAGTTAGCGTCATGCATAGGGAAATGGGCAGTTGGTCTGGTAGTGACAGGCAGCAGAACCAACCATAAAAGTGGAAGATGCAACACAGTACATTGGCCCTCTGGATGGAAATATGAGTATGAAAAAAAATAAAAAAACAAGATGGAATATTTGTTTCAAATTGTTGTGTTGAAACTGTTGAAGGTGTTTAATGAACATGTTAAGTGCAGATATATTTCCGTCTTTCTTGAGTTTGTTCATGCAAAACGAAATGTGATTTATATAGATTAAAAATAAATGATATTTAATTGTGATTAATTGAAATTACCCAGCAACCCTGTGATTAATCTGATTACAAATTTTAATTTTTTAACAGCACTAATACTTATCTGGTATTTTTACAGTTTGCTGGTGATTTAACACCATAATAATGCTATTGGTATGTTATGTACTATAGTAAGATATTACTATTATACTGCTTATACTATATACTGATAAGTATTCAGATATTATGTGAGTAATCATCCCCATCTATCACAGTCTGACAGTTATGAACCCTCTCTTTTTGAACAGGACGCTTTATTTTTTAACAATGGAGAACTGCAAGGTATCAGTGAAACCACATAATCCAGGACCTGCTGCCATGAAACATCCCCACAGCATGATGATGCAACCAAAATACCTCACAATGACAGGGTAGCATAGTATAACATCTAGTCCAATGACAAAAAAAAGCTGTATTTTGATCTCATCAGACCAAAGAACCTTCTTCCATTTGACCAAGGAATGTCCTGCATGCCTTTGCGTGAAATTTAATTTCAACAGTAACTTTGACAATTTCCCATAAAGGTCTGACTGGTGAAGAACCTTTTTGTCCACACATTCTCTCCCATTGCAGCTGCTGAAGCTTTTATCTCACGGCATTTTCACACTGCCTAATAGTATGTTGGACCCCAAAGTCCACTTAATTTTAATCGATGTCAATACAAATGTTCCATTTCCAGCTGAGAAGGTAGTCTTGGGTACAGACTGTAGACTCCATTATGGTACATTGCAGTGTGAAAGCAATCCATGCCCAAGACTGAATGTAACCTAATCATCAGCCAGCAGCTAGAGCAATGAACAAACACCTCAGCTGTTGTCTCCAGAAAAAGCCTTGGATCTCTTGGATTACCTTATCAACCGAACCACCCACTGATGATATATCAGGGACAGTGAAGGTCGCTCCTCTTCACTTTGCCTCACACAGGCTAACAGATAGAAAAGTATTGACTGTCTTGCCATGAAAGGGTTTGTCTTCTTCTGACTTCCACGTTTGTTGGATAGCGACAGAATTCCTTCCACACCGCCACCTGTAGCACCCACTCGTACTCGGGCACGAGCCACAGTACATGTGTACGCAACATTTGTGGGTGGTATGAGCATATCTAAGTACAGCATGGATCTGGATACCTAGTGTGAAAACATCCTCAGAGTGGCCTCCCTCAGTGGTCTTCTTCACAGACACTTGGTTTGTGATGATGGCATGTTTTTGGCAGATTTACACACGTCATATTCCTTCATTTTCTTAATGATAAATTTAACTGAACTCCAGCGGATGTTCAGAGACGTGGAATTTGTTTGTATCCATCCCCTGCCTTACACTTTTCAATAACCTTTTCTCACAGGTTCTTGGACAATTCTTTTGTCTTCATGCTGTACTGTAGATGGTCAGACTGATTAAACAGTCACTGAGCCAACCAGACAAAGATTTTTTGAATATTCACTTTAAAGACTTTAACCTCACTCAGCTGATCTCCATTCACGAGATGTGAGATGACTACCACTAGGTGACTAGATCATTGTTGAATTAGATCTGTTTTTCTTTTAAGGCTGTGAATATTTATTCAATTGCTCTATTAGTTAGCATTACTTTGTGGAAACTAATAACAGGGGATAACATCCAAGGCACTGAACTTTTTTGTAAGAACTGTATTATAGTTCCTCAGAACTTACTACCGCACTGCAATAATATTCATTCTGACTGTGTCCACATACAGTAAAGGACACAATACTGTGCATCAGTCCAATGTGTTAACTCTGCCACACTGTAGCAGAGAAAACTTGTATAAATGCAGGACAATATATCATTAACCTCTGCCTGATCCTCTACTTCTTGCCTCGGTGGGTATGAGGAGAATTTATCACACGGTGTCATGAGCAGTTGCTTCTTGGCTCGGTGTTTACTTGTGCATTTGTGTGTGTTTCAGACATGTTTACTTTCCCCTAGGCAGACGAAGCAGGACCCCTGAAGGCCCATATGGCCTGGCATATGGCTCAGCCTCTGCCCCACCGCTCTACTTGCAACATACAACACAAACTGACACACGGAGGAAATCACACAGTGGTAACGCAGCCATGCAGGACATTTTGGCATGATGCAAACAGGTAGACAGAACCACCCATCCGGCTTTGAATCCACCAGTGCGATCTGTACACAGTGGCTGCAGAATCAAACATAGGCTCATTCCCTACGTCTCTCTTATTTTTCTTTCAAGAGAGATGAAACATTTCATTTCATCTCTCACTGATTCAGGAAGATCTATCACTGACTTTAGATTGCTCTCTCCCGTCTGCTTGATCTCCACAGCTGCTTCTGCTTACTAGTTCTTTATAACCACTGAGTCCACTGGACTTTGATGAAACCCTGGCAGCCTTGTAGGCACACAAGCTAATGTGATTAGCTAAAAGATTCCCTATGCAATATTTGGTGGGAGCCTAAATACTAACATGCTCTCTCCTGGGAACACACAAACAAATATGCATACATTATCTCCAACTTCAGTCCATTACTCTGCAGGGTGTAAATGCCGTCTCTGACTCAGATCTGTAACAGCAGACCCCCTGATGTGCGAGTGTGTGCATGTATGCATGTGTAATACTCTATGGTTGATGCTGCTAAATAGGAAAATCACTAATACTGATGCCAATACAGATCACTTTACCTTTTCCCTCTTTTTATGTTAATACTTCTACAGTTATTTTGGCAGTCAAACTACACAATATGCATTTTTCTCATATCACATCTAAATCATATTTGTAGATGGTTAGAAATGCAATTCCAAGTGGATTTCTACAGATTTGTCTTGAGAGCTCTAACTGCCAAAATCAGATTTCAGAGGGTCCTTTTTGCATCACTCAATATGCAAAACACAACAGCCTTAAATTCACAGTGATGGACGTGCTGAGCTGAATCCATGCGGACACTTGAAGTCAGCAATGGATGATGATATTAACAATGAAATACTAAAAATAAACTGTATGGTGGGGTGGGGTGGCTCTTTTGGAGGAGGTTTCTGTATAGACAAAGCTGGAAGGATTAACCCATAAAGACCCAAACATCCACTGCTGACCAAAAGCACCTACTGATGTAAACTGTTTAATAACAGTTGATCCACTAATCCTATCAATACATGTACATTTATGGGCGGCTGTAGCTCAGTTAGTAGAGCGGTTTGTCCAAAGACTGAAGGATCGGCGGTTTGAAATCCTGGTTCCAACTGTCCACATGTTGAAGTGTCCTTGTCCACTGAACTCCCAGTAGGGCCTGGCAGCAACCACCCATTAGTGTGTGTGTGTGTGTGTGTGTGTGTGTGTGTGTGTGTGTGTGTGTGAATGGGTGAATGTGAGGTTTTGTAAAGCACATTGGGCACCATGAAGTTGTGGAAAAGTGCTATCCTCCTCTGTCCTAGTCATGTGCTGTTGTGTCCTTGGGCAAGACACTTCACCCACCCTGCCTCCAGTGTCACCCACAATGTTTGGTGGTTGGATATTTTGGCTGTTTGGCCACACTTCCACCAAGAAGTGGAGCAAATGTAGTTCACCAGAGTGTGAATTCGAGAGTGAATGAATAATGGATAAATAATGTAATGCACTTTGGGTGCCTTGAAAAGCACTATAGACATCTAATCCATCATTATTATTATTATTATTATTATTATTATTATTATTATTATTATTACATACACCTGGTGTAAAAGAAATACCATCTGTAAGATGCTTACTGATACTTACATTGTTACCATAGCATCCCATGCTGTGCAGATAGAATGACTATGTTTAGATTTATAGATCAAACCTGGTCACTTGTGACAATGTGACCAATGTATCTTCAAAATCTAGATTAATTTTAGAAAATGTGGACGAAAAAATTGAAGAAATGAAAACTTGGGTTATGCTCATACTGCATGCAAACTATGTGACCCATATCAGATTAGAGTCTGGGCAGTACTAATCAGACCCAGGCCACTTGAATATGTGGTTTTATATTGTGTGCATATCTGATGTTTTGCAGTTTCATCCAACTTTTATAATCACTGAAATACGATAGACAATAGCACAATTCTGTGCTGGAGGAGGCAGGACCTGACAAGGTCCATATTTGCTTATATGAATACTTCTGTGCCCATGGGTGACTTCAGGGCCATAGACTGTTCATACATGAGTCTGATAAGAGTTACATTTAAATTATAATGTGAACCGCACAAAAAATAAACAATTGTTTCAGCAGAAATCTGACTTGAGCATGAAGACCTGCAGTGTGAGCATAGCCTTAGATTGCCTAATGGCTGAGAAGATGCACTAATTTGCATTAAATGGTACATGCTTGCATTATTTGTATTATATTTTTAGTGCCACAAATGAAGCTTTTTACTTTCAAGGCAGAGTATTTTGCACATAACTACCTGTCATGGTACAATAGCTATAACCATTTATTACTTTATGATGTTATTGACAATCCTCACATCTCCTGTCACGATACCAGCTTCTGTTCTGTTTTTGTTTGGAACAAATTTTACTTCATAGCACTAATTGGTTTGGAGCATAATGTTTTTTTTCTTTTTTCATATTTCAATAATGTAGAGAGCATTTTCTGTTTTCTACAGCCCCTTGGGCTCTTTACCACATTTTTGCTTAATCTCACACTGTGGTTTGAAGTCCTATGGGTAACACAGCCTCGTCTGCCAAATCCAACTTGGTAATGACTTGTTGATCCAAATGGTCAGATCTACTTTAATGCTCAGTGGGGGGTTAATGACTGATAAGTCTTATGTATTCCTTTAGGCGAAACTGTTCAGATCAGCTGAGATGCTATAGACAGAAGGTACTGTTTTTTTGTTTCCTTAAGGTTTTTTATTATGTTTTATTGTTTTTATTTATTTTCATCTTATTTATTTCATCTTATCTTTTTACTTATTTTTGCTGCTGTGTTGGTGAATGGTGGAACATTGAGCACTTTTTTTGTCTTGACACTAGATCAAGTACCTGCCTGGCAGGTTCAATATGTGTTTTGTAATGGAATGTCAAATGCAATCACTTTTTCTGCAAAACAAATCTACCCACAGATATAACCTTGAAACTTGATGACACTGACCTTAAACAGTATTTGGACATGTATGTTCTTTTAGTTTTTCACTTCCTTGTCCGATACCTGCCATTTTATGTAATTTTACAAGTGCCTGTAAAAAATCTTTTTTTTTTTTTTTTTACCTGTCCTTGTATGTTTCTGCAGGTTGTTGGGTATCCGACCTGGTGCAGGACTCTAGTAAGGACCATTCACTGTGGAATTAGACAACAGAAACTTTTGTGATTTTGCCAGGTTAAATAAATAATATTTCACTCATGGCAGTAAATGCACTTTTACTTTTTACTGCTGTACTTTATAACAATTGAGAAGTTGTACTTTTTTACTTTACTACAGTAAAGAAGTTGAATCAGTACTTCTACTTTTACGAGAGTACTTTTTCACAGTAGCTGTACTTCTACTTAACAGAATGTGAGTACTTTTGCCACCTCTGCTGGATGTACTTTGGGATGTTTTGTCTTTATATTTACATATTTTTTTACAGTCTGATATTTTGACAGTTTTTACAACAAACTGTAACTTTCTTGACTTGTAAAGTTGCTTTTTAACTTGACAAGCATCATATGTGTAAATGATGAAACAAACTAAAGGAGATTACAAAAATTAATAAAATGATGAGCCTCTCAGCATTTACTGCAGAGGTCTTCAGCTGGGGTTCGCAGACCCCCTGGGGGTTGCAGAGGTACTGCAGGGGGATTGTGAAATATTTGGATGAGTAGGTAGTTTTTAATATTTCTAAAAATATTTTTACCGTTTTTCCCCCCACAAATTTAAATGTCTTTATTTAATTTATTTATTATTTATTTAATTCTATTTAAGAATTATCATGAATCTGATATATTGTATCAAATGGATAAATGGAGGCAGAAAGTTATCTTTGAGTCAGAAATGCACACATCGACACATGAGCTCTGTCAAACTCAGTACTTGTGCACTCAGCATGTGACTAGACCTGTACTGAATGAAAGTACATTTATACATTGAACTATGACTAGCTTACTATAAAATAAAATTAAATACATATACACAAATAATATACAATATATAGGAAGGAGGTTCCTGCTCCATCTCTCCATCAGTTTGGGCATCCTTGGCCTGAAAAACATTGAAGACCCCTGATTCACTGTATTTCAGGAAAAAAGGTGAAGCAGTATACTAGACATAAAAGAAATACACATTTTAACCCATTAAGACCCAGAGCTACTATTGTGTCAGTTCCCAAGTGAATCTTTCTCTTTTTAACTTTTCTTAACTGATTTATCACCATTTATTAGAATATTGTATTCTGTATTTTGCAATTTTTAGTGAAAATTATGTATTTTCTTATATTTAATTCATTGATCATATAGATTTTCCTTAAAAGTTCTGATTAAAATTGAGGGTTATTATATCCAAAATAGTGAAAGCTGAAGAAAAGTAATTTTTTCATCTATCTATCTATCTATCTATCTATCTATCTATCTATCTATCTATCTATCTATCTATCTATCTATCTATCT
>JAPTGZ010000001.1:17787441-17804943 GCA_029814645.1 Fowleria isostigma | reverse complement strand
GGGGTACCAACAATTTTGTCCACGTGTGTAAGTTATACCAATATAAGTCAGTGAATGGCATCAGTCAAATGCATCCATGAGTGGACATGTAAGATGAGTGATCTCCATGCAGTTATATTTAAACTGGGAAAACCGTGCATGGAGGAGACCTTGGGGCCAACCAAGGACATGTTGGAGGGATTATATCTGAGCTGGCCTGGAAATTCCTCTGGATTTCCCTGGAGGAGCTGGTGGATGTGGCTGAGGAGAGGGCTGTCTGGACTCCTCTGCTGAGGCTGCTGCCCCTGCGACCTGGACTCAGCTCGGAAGAAGATGGTACGGTATGGATCATGCATGGACAACATAAGATGACTGATCCCAATGCAGTTATATTTAAATTGGGGGGTCCATGCGTGGACAACAGTTTATATTGGTTTCACTTCTGTGGGCCCATCATTTTCAGCAACAACAGATTTAAAGTCCGTGGTCATTATATTCTTTGAAACGTCATCTCACAGTCCAGAGGAGGAACCTACACACACGCTCCAGAGACACGAGAGAGATTTTTAAAAGCGCCCTAATTTAAAAATCTGATTTTAGTTTGAAATTAATTAATCATGCAGCACTATTTGGACATGAATGTAAAAGTGAATGGTTGTTTCTCTGTGAATGTCGGTTTTATAATGAGTTGATGACACATCCAGAGTGCACCCCCACCTTTGCCAATTGTTACCCAGGATGGGTATTGTAACCCCAACGACCCTCATGATGATGGATGGAACAATATAGGAACATGTATGTGAGTAAAGTAAATCAAGCAATACTGAATAATTAAACAAAAAAAGATGGTTTTGGAGAAAAAGACAAATATTAAAATTAAAAAATTAACAACTACACACAGCTAAATATTGCTAGTAACTAGGAAATATGACATTATGCATTCCAGAGTATGTCTGTGAGGTTCTACCTAATCAGTCTGCACAACACTAACCCCCCCTTTGTTAATCAATCCTATTTCCATTTTGTATGTAGTCTAAACATTGTTGTTTTTTCTTTATTTGCATATAAAACCAAGTGGTAAGAGCAGGTGAGAGTGTTCGCAGCTGAAGTCCTTATTTCACTGCTGCATGACCACTTCTTCAGACAGTGCTCTACCTCACGGCAGGTTTGGGTCTACAACTTTGGGTGTTCAGGTGAAATAAGTAGATTTATCGGTGAGTTATGTTTGTTATAAATGTGCACTGTCAAATTACAGGTTTAGTTTCTGAAGGATTTATGAATATGTATTTCTATTGCAGATACATAATGAACACCTCATCTGTCTCTTATATGGTACCTGTAGCCATATCTGCAGTGTCATTTAACATCATCGTGGGTTTTCCATTGAACTGCTGTGTCGTCTGGCTGATACTGACCAAAAAGACTTTGGACACAGACATCCTCTCTCTGAACCTGGCTTTGTCTGAGATACTTTTTAGTTTATCCAGTATATTCTATATTGTCTTTGAAGTCACTAAATGTTTTGTGTGTGTTCAATTATACACCATCTCATCAGGCCTTCTCTTCACAGCCCGTCCTCTGTTCCAGTGCTGCATCTGTATCGAGTGCTATATCGGGGTTGTCCACCCTGTGTTTTTTCTGAAGTGTAAACCACTGAGATATAGAGTGGCCTTTAGCTCCATTGCCTGGCTGATTACTTGGTCTTCTTCTGTCTATTCTTGGTTTAATTATGTTAAATTGTTATCTCACTATGTCTTTTTTGTACAGAATTTACTCTTTATGTTTGTAATTCTGTTCTGCTGTTTCTCAGTTCTCCAGGCTCTAATGCATCCAGGGCCTGGGGATAAAAACACAAAGAAAAAAACAAGCAACAAAGCAAAAAGGAAGGCTTTTAAAATCATTTCTATCATCACAATGTACATGTCCATAAATTTTTTTTTGTATGTTGGTGTTATTCCACTGCAAAGTTGCTTGACAGTTTCCAACTACATGAATGCATTGATCATTTGCGTAGGTTTGGCTTTAGCTACAGGTTTTGTTCAGCCACTCCTCTACCTTCACAGGTCTGGAAAACTTATCTGTCTCAGGAAGTTTTAAGTGTCATTGTTGATACATATGTGTTGCCCTGTTTGAATGAATAATAGCTATCTTTAATATTTTGTAGAGAAGTTTACATGCCTTGCCTAGACTGTCTGATGAACCTGATAGTGCTGAAAGAGAAGCCATAATCTACACTATATTGCCAAAAGTATTCGCTCACCTGCCTTGACTCACATATGAGATTAAATGACATCCCAGTCCATAGGGTTTAATATGACGTCAGTTCACCCTTTGTAGGTATAACAGCTTCAACTTTTCTGTGAAGAGTGTGTTCATGGGAATATTTGACCATTCCTCCAGTCTCCGCTCTAATTCATCCCGAAAGTGTTCTATGGGGTTGAGGTCAGGAGTTCTATGCAGGCCATAGGGGTCTAGGCAGGTGAGTGAATACTTTTGACAATATAGTGTATATCAAGTATTTATTTTCATTTATTTAAAGGTAGGGTAGGGGATCCTGGAAAACAGTTCAATCAAGCTACATTTTGAAAATATTCAATTCAAAAGTCCAAACTCCTTTCCTCAGACTTTCTCCCGAAGCTACGCCTCCAGTTGGACTTTTTACTTATTATTTTGATAAATGTTCTAAGTAATCTCAAGCTAGTAAGAACAGCTGATTGTTGTACGACGGATATCAGACTAGCAGCCCATTAAAGTTTGCTTTGAATGCTGTAAGCTGTGCATTTCACTATTATGTTTGTCGGTGGAACAGCCCCGATTCATACCTAGCTCTCTAACATTGTACTCCCTAGTGATTTCTGTTGGTGACAAAACAGCTTGCCAGTGAACTTTACATCCTATTATAGCTCATTTAGCTCGCCAAGCTCTGGCTCTGGCTTTGTTTCCTGTAAAAGTGCTCCAAGCTTTTTAAGAATTCATGCACAAAGCAGGGTACGTTCAAAGTATGGGGGGACAAATGGAAGTTGAGTTAGATAGACATATCACAATTCAATCATTTGGATGGGACAGTTAAAATGATTGGATAGTTTTGGGTTTTTTTTTTCAGTCCTTTCCATTCCACAGGTGACTAATTTTTTTAAATTTTCATGTTAGAGGTTTTAATTAATTAGTTGCTTTTGGGGAGTGAAGGGGATTGTAAGCAATATAATAAAAAATGCTCCAGGAAAACATCTTCTACCCTACCTTTTAACTGACATGGTGAAAATGTTTCCTTTCCTACAATATCAGTATGGATAGTTTACAAACAAAATAATAAATCTGAATTTCTTCATGATGATGTGACTAACTTTTCAGTCAGGTGTTTTTACTGTTACTCCTTTACTTCAGTCACCACTGTCAATAGCATGTGCATTGGTTTATAGATTGTATTATCGCTGAAACACAGAAAAAGTCGTTTATACTTCAGTGTATACATTAACTTTTAGTAGTACTAATTGTATAGATAAATTGTGGTCTTTTTTGATTATTTTCTTTTAAAATAAATCTGACAGTGGATTCAATAGAAACCATTCTTTGTCTAAAGTGTGTCTGACTGATGTGATGGCTTTTCCTACAATAGAATTTTTGGTAATTTGTTACAAACATAATAATAAACCTAAATGTCTTTGTTTTGATTTCTGTGATTTATTCAGGTACCTTTGTTTCTTGATAAATTCTCATATAAAATATGAACTGTGTTGTATATAAATCTGCATTACATCAGTTAAATATCACATTCAGTTCAGTTTTATCTTATACAAAATTATCTCAATGTACTTCATAAATTCAGATCAAGACCTTAACATTTTTCTAGAAGGGAAACCCAACAAATTCTCCAGGAGTGAGCCCAAGGTGACACTTGGAGGAAAAACTTCTTGTACAGAAGTAAAATCCTCTGACAGAACCAGATTCTGGACTCGACTAGCAGGGGTTAATGGACAGAGGAGAGAGAGAAAAACAGAGTGGAGAAAGAACAACAAACTCTTAAACTCTGGATGACACATGCAAACACTGGACGGGATGGATGGGTTTGTTTGTGGTTGTTCATTTCTGATGTGTGCTTCAAACAGAACCAGAGACACCTGGAGAAAGGAAAAGGAAGAGAGAGGATAGAGAGGGAAAAGCAAAAACTATGAGAAAGGAAAGACACAACGTTAGTGACAAACAACCATGACATATAAGAGTCTGACTATATATGAAGCAGTGTTCATTATTCTACTTGCTTTCTCCATGCACTCAACCATAAACCCTGATGTACAAACTTGTGTATAATGTTCCAGGTATGTTCATTCTAAAATGAAAGTATACATGAAGCCAACCTGAAATATCAATACTTAACAGGACAAAAGGTTTAGTCTTATTATTCAAATCCCAAAGCGGGTTAAGGGGAAAATGAAATAACAATTAGAAACATATTGTAGTTAGATTCTTTTTTAGCAGACAGAACATAGTAGTTTGTTTACCCGCTTGACTAGTTTCAGCCACTTCCTGTAGCCTTCATCAGAAGCGTCACTGAATTATGTCTTTGAGTTTAGGTTATATAGCAACCTATTAAATCCTGCGGATTTTGTTCTTTGTTTCAATAAAACTGTTAGTTGAAGTAATTGACATCATTATCAATAAAACATTTCAGTTTTGCTTTTGTCTAATTTCACTAATGCAGTGAAGACATATTTTCCTACAAAATTATTTTAGATCAAACAATGAATCTTAATATATTATGATTTCAATGTTTTTTGTGTCATGGTCATTTACGCATGTATAATATCTTGTTCACTTCAAATATTTAATATATTTCTGCTCTAATTGTTACTTAAAGGAGACAAAAAGACAATGCCACATTTATTTGATTGAGATCTCACTTTACATGGAGCAAATAATTTTAGATTAATCCTGCAACACTTGTACTATTTTACTGTGTATTCAGCATAAAGTTCTGTTGTTATGCTGAAAAAAAGGCTACAGGTTGAACTTCTCTGTGCAGCTCTCTCCTCTTAGTCCAACTCAGAAGACTCAGGATAAAAATGCAGTTGTTCATACAGTTGGAATAAATTACTTTAACCTATTTCTCATGAAGTGTTGCAGAAGTGTCATGTCCTCCCATACCAGTTGATCCATTAGCCCAGCGACACAAAACACTATCAAGTATTATAGCTTTAAATGTAATCTGATGTTGGAGTTTTCATTGACAAGCATGTATCAAGGACATGTAGGCAGTTAATAAGAAAGTAAAATAAAAAATAGTAGGTGGTCTGTTGTCACATGCACTGTAGCACAAATATGACCCCCAAATGTGTTAAATATGGATCTACAAAAGTTAACAAAAAGAACTACAATATCAAAGCAAAAGTGTAATTTAGAGCAGAAACACACCATTGTGATGCCAATATAGTTCAAAAACATTAAGAATTGTGCTAAACATGTGATTTTAAGCCGGTTTATCAGCTTTCAGTTTGAAATGGGTTGTGACTGAAAGACCATGGACAAATGCAGGTCCCAAGGAAAGACCAATCAAAAAAACCACAATAAAATATGTCTGTGAGGTTGTACCTAATCAGTCTGCACAACACTGAACCCCCGCCCCCCTTTAGTTAATCAATTATATTTCCATTTTGTATGTAGTCTAAAGATTGTTGTTTTTTCTTTATTTGCATATGAAACCAAGTGAAATGAGCAGGTGCGAGTGTCATCAGCTCAAATTCTTATTTCCCTGCTGCATGACCACGCTCTACCTCACGACAGGTTTGGACGTAAACGTTGTGCGTGTTCAGATGAAATAAGTAGATTTGATCAGTGAGATGTTATAAATGTGCACTGCTGAATTACAGGAGTTCTGAAGATGTACTATGTCTTTCTTTTGCAGATACATAATGAACTTTAGCACGGATGCCTTAATACCTTTAGCCCTGTCTGCACTGTCATTTAACATCATCGTTGGTTTTTCCATTGAACTGCTGTGTCGTCCGGCTGATACTGACCAAAAGGACTTTGGAAACAGAAATTTTCTCTCTGAACCTGGCTTTGTCTGAGATTCTTTTCAGTTCAAGCAGTATATTCTATATTGTCTCTGTATACACTGTATGTCCTGATTGTCTTCATTTCTATGCCTTCTCAGTAGGCTTTCTCTTCACAGCCCGTCCTCTGTTCCAGTGCTGCATCTGTATCGAGTGCTATATCGGGGTTGTCCACCCTGTGTTTTTTCTGAAGTGTAAACCACTGAGATATAGAGTGGTCTTTAGCTGCATTGCCTGGCTGATTACTTTGTCTTCTTGTATCTATTCTTATTTTATTTTTGCTAGATATTTATCTCAACTTTGTTTTTTTGTCCAGAATTTGATCTTTATGTTTGTAATTCTGTTCTGCTGCTTCTCAGTTCTCAAGGCCCTAAAGCATCCATGGCCAGGGAATAAAGACACAGAGAAAAGAAAAACAACCAACAAAGCAAAAAGAAAGGCTTTTAAAATCATTTCTATTATCACAATATATATGACCATGAATTTCTTTTTGTATATTGGTGTTATTCCACTGCAAAATTCCTTGACATTTGTGAGGTACATGTCTGCCTTGATCATTTGTGTAGGTTTGGCTTTAGCTACAGGTTTTGTTCAGCCACTCCTCTACCTTCACAGGTCTGGAAAACTTATCTGTCTCAGGAAGTTTTAAGACTCATTGTCGATACATGTACGTTGCCGTGTTTGAATGAATAATCACTATTGATAACATTTTGTAGAATGGTTTATATACCTTGCCTTGATTGTCTGATGAACCTGATAGTTGCTGAAAGTGACGCCATTATATGGAGTATTTATTTTGATTGATTTAACTGAAATGGTGAAAACTTTTCTTTTCCTACAATCGAAGTATGGGTAGTTTATAACAAACAAAATTATAAATTTGAATTTCTTTATGATGATGTGACTTTTTCAGTCAGGTATTTGTACAAATGTTAATCCTTTACTTCAGTCACCACTGTCAATAGGCATGTGCATTGGTTTATAGATTGTGTTATTGCTGAAACACGGAAAAAAAAGATTCCTTCTTCATTGTGCAAACTTTTAGAAGTACTAATTGTATAAATTGTAGTCTTTTTGATTTTTTTTTAATAAATCTGCCAGTGGATTCAATAGAAACTATACTTTGTACAAAGTTTGTCTGCCTGATGTGATGACTTTTCCTACAATAGAATGTTTGATCATTTGTAAAATAATAATTAACCTGAATGTCTTTGTTTTTGACTCCTGTGCTCTATTAAGGTATTCTTCTTTCTTGATAAATTATATAAAGGAAATATGGGCTCGGTCATTTCAACCATTAAGTGTTCCAGGGTATTGATCAAACACACCAGACATCCTTTTCCCTTTCCTTCATTTGTACAGTCACTAACTTATGCTGGGTGAACAGATTTAGACTCACTGTATTCACAATGCTTTGTCTGTCAAAACTGAACCTCATGAGGAATGAGCACTTGAAATAAGCATCAGACTGAATACAGATTAACATCTACATGTTCTTTTAATTCAACATATTAACAAAGTAAAACAAACATAACAACATGAAGTGAAATGTGTGTGTGTGTGTGTGTGTGTGTGTGTGTGTGTGTGTGTGTGTGTGTGTGTGTGTGTGTGTGTGTGTGTGTGTAGGCCAACAGCCTTTCTCAGTCCAAAATTAGTCCAAACAGAGTCTCAGTGTTATGAAGTAGCAGAGGAAATCCTAGCTTCTGTTTACATTCCATCCAGGATACCTGGCCTTGAACCAGGACATGGTCAGCCAGATTGAATAGACAAGTTCTTGATATCTAGCAGCTGCAGCTCTGATCTGCCACTTCAGTTCGTGCACATGCGCTGATCCCAGAACCAAAAATCAATCAAAATGAAATTAATTGGCTTAAAAATTTAACCATCCCATTACAGTAGAGCCACAGACTTCTCCAAGTTGACATCGAATTTCCGAACAAGTGCAAGGGTCGCATTAAGTTTGCGATCCAGCTCAGCAAGCATGAAAGTCTGGTGCTGACAGCTCTTCCCAGACCATCAGTTCTGGCAGCTGACAGCTTCTCGAACGCCAAAAGCACTACCAGCACCTTCTTGTCTTGATTTTGTGATAAATCAGGAAACTGCCACCTCCAATCAGCAAAAAAACCTGTTATCGTAAAGCCAATTATGTATACATCCTCGACATCCTCAATGGACAGCACTGACAAGCACATGGGACTCAAGGCCTTCCAGAAATCCTGTGTGTAGCCAGCCGAGAAAGTTCCTTCAGGACATGCAGTCTCTCCAATTACCTGCTTTCTCGTCAAAAAAATTTGGTCAATTGCGTTGAGGGACCAGCTGATCAGATCCATAATTTCCAGATTCGGAGTGGAGTATAAAGAGAAGCTAGTCGGGGGGAGACAAGACAGGACACAGCAAGCAGGAGAGATAAGGAAGGGGGGAGAGAGAGAAGAGCAGACATGTCTGTCCTCTAGCAGAGTCAGAAGAGAGTATATTAATAGTGAAATACTATATATGTTCATGTATTATGTATATTATGTACATATATGTTTACAACCAATCTCTCCATTTCTCTATGCATATTTGTTTTTGTAATATTTTCTATGTATATTGTGTTTACAACAAATTTTCTATGTATATTTGTGTACATTTAATGAAATTTATATAAAAAGTATTGTACATGGAGTGCACAAGCTCGAAACCTATCAAGTCAATCAACAGGGTTTGTCATATGGTTGATCTTCCCAAAACAGGTAAATGTGTTTAACACTAAAGAACACTACATTTAGTGTTGATGTAATTTTTATCTCAGTCATTCACAGACTTTGAAAAAGCCCATGAAGAGTGAATCTGTGTGAAACACAATGTGTGTCTGGTGGAAGGCTTACTGAAAAGCTCCTGGATTCTGTTTAGGATGTTCATACTGTTCATGCTGTCCACCATGTTAATGGCAAATCCTCTTCTGCCAAATCAACCTATACACCCAATCCTGTGCAGGTACGTCTCGCTGTCGGGGTTTCCATTGTTGTCTACAGGTAAGTCAAAGTTGATGACCACAGAAACCTGCTCTACGTCGATACCTTCAAGTCAGAGGAGAGAGGTTAAATCAGCTGGTCAGTATTAGATTCAGGGTTCCTACATAGTTTTACAAGTTCAATTTAAGACTTTTATGACCCTTTTAAGATGACTTAGAACAAACTTTAATGGCCATTTTATGACCATACAAAGTCAGCTTTCTTGGGCGACACATACTTGACTAATGTCTGCACACATTTTGGTCATTTTGGTCACAATTTTTTTTCCAGGGGCTGCAAAGTTAGAAATAACTGGTTCCTAATTTCAGTATAAATTGTGGGGTTCGAATGGGTGGGACTGAGTCGACTAATGTTACTTTCTTTGCAGCTTGGACATTTAACAAACACATTTAAACACAATACAGTGAACAACTTTATGGCAACATAACTTAAGACCTACCATATCAAATGTAATACCTTTCAATTACTTTTTTAAGGTATTAAATACAGATTTGTAAATTCAAGACTTTTTAAGACCCCCATGGGAACTCTGTATATCAGTCTCTCTGTATGGACTCCATAGACTTTTAAAAGCTATCTTAAAACATTCTTGTTTAAGCAGGCATTGTAACCCAAAATGACTTAAGGCTGCCACAAACTGACTGTGTTTAATGTATTTATTCTATTTTAGTCATATTGTAATTGTTTTTGACTGTATTTTGCACTGTAAAGTATATATTCACAGTGTAATAGAACTAAGTCATATTGAACACGTACACTTGAGTTTCCGCTTTCCATGCGGTTTCAGTCTCCAGGCAGTCAGGACATTCAAAGCCTAAGCACACACATAAGAGGGTCGTTCCTGTTGTAGCAGTCATTGGTTCTTACCTTGTGCATAATCATTCTCAGCAACCAGGACCTTGGCTTTTCCATTTCTGAAGTGTTCAGTGACTGCAGCCCTTTGCTCAAGAGTCAGGATGTAAAGTCACCAACATCAGCATCAACAACTGGGTTTATTCACTACTCACAATAAGATATTCATCTTTCAGGTGAAATATTAGGATGTACCTAAAATGTACTATAATCTTGACAGGTGAACTAGATGTTACCTTCTCTAAACGTTTGAATGTTCAAGTTCAACAGTTCAGTGTTTCAGGACTTTTTGCACAACTGTCTGTTCTCTAACAAGAAGCTGAGCAGCAAAATTTAGAGCAGGTGTTTGATCCATGAATCGACCAATAAAAGTCCAGGTTCAATTAAAATTTAGTCTTTAAACAGTCCTCTTCATCAATATGTTCATATTTGGACATCATCAAATTGACACGTTGACATATTTTGTTGTTGTATACCCACCAGTGTTGTTGGCTTTTGTTTCAATAAATTGCTTGAGATGAGGAAATCACCATTGCATACTTCTATACAAATGTCCTACATTTATGTTATAACACCACTGTAACGTGAACTTTTTGCATTTTCCACAAATTTCATCTGAAAGTCAAATATAGCTAACTTTTTTGTGAGTAGTGTAATTTTCAGGCTAATGATTGAGCTTAGTGAAATGCAGAAAAGACACATTCAGTAGAATAAAATTCATCATTTTATTGTTTCAATAGTGTTATTGTGTTAAATACAGATAATGAAATTAATTTAAATCAATGTTTATAATTAAAACAAGACATCTTTTTCATGTAGGGAGTGGCAGGGTGAACTCGCATGACAGAAGATCATGGCCTGGGCGATGGTGATGGCTGCAGAGATGTTGGCGAGGGCTTGGACTTTCTCTTCTCTGAAGTTACACAACACATAAAACTGTCTGATGGTGTGCAGCATCTAATCTCTCTTCAGCTTAATGGTCTTGAGGTCAGGCACGATGAGCTGGGCAAACTTCCACACAGACTCTTCAAAGGTGGCGGAGGAAAACAACATCTGGCAGTTTTTGGGCAGTGTGGAGGTAGAGACATAACTTTAGTACACATACAGACGATCCATTTGACTTGAGTGGTTTTCATTTTCTATCATCTTTAATTCTGACCTACGGATTAGGAAACTCTGGTCCTGGTGACCCTGTGTGGTGATCATGACGTCAGCCTCGTCCAGCACAAACACCTTGATCTTCTTGGGGTCTATGAACTTGAGCTTGGCAAATCCTCTTCTGCCAAATCGACTTGTATGCCCAATCCTGTGCAGGTACGTCTCATTGTCGGGGTTTCCGTTCTTGTCTACGGGTAAGTCAAAGTTGACCACAGGAACCTGCTCTACATCAATACCTACAAGTCAAAGGAGAGAGATGAAATTAGCTGGTCAGTGTTAGATTCAGGGTTCCTACAGGCTTTTACAAGTTCATTTTAAGACTTTTATGACCTTTTTAAGATGACTTAGAACAAACTTTAATGGCCATTTTATGACCATTTGACATCTTAGAGAACAAATACTGGATAAGAAAGGCTTGACAATTTGTTCTATAATGGTTCTACTACCTGATTACTGTTGAGGTCATGTGGATTCCAGGGAAGAGTGGAGTCTTGATCTTCAGAGTCCTCCAAAGATGCAAGAACAGGGAAATGCGACTCAGCACTTAACCAATGGTCTGCATCTTGATTGGGCACAAGCACTGAAAAATTGTCTTCTGATCCATGTCCTCTCATGGAATCATTATGAATGCCAACCTCATCAGAAGATAATGAATGCACATTCTCTGTGCAACTCATCTCAGGAAGAAATGCCAGTGATTGCGTGCTTGGCTCTCCTCTCCTGTCTGTAGGTCATAAGACAAAATACAAAAACATGTACTTATTATCTTAGTTTTAAAATGTATTATCTAAGCTATTATTCATCAACAATGGCCCACTTTAATTTTCTTATATTTATGGAGTAAATGTGCTTAATTAAACAGCTCTCAACTACCAAACTGAAGTGATTAATATAATTTTAGGAAGATAGATTATGGGAAATTGTGACTAAAGTAAAGCAGGATGACTAAGGTTTCTGTATCATCTTTAAAGAATAGGCATGTATTTTTCACTTGATCACATTTTATGTATGAAAATATTTGCATCGTCCATGTATGCTGCTGCAGTGCCAGAGTAAATAACAGGTCATGTGACACAAGTAATAACGTAAAACATCATATAATTGCTGACAACAATGAAAGACCTTATCAGTGTGACTGAACAGAGTGAAACAATCAGCCTAACTATGCATTTTCCATTGTTTATTTTAGTGTAATGTTTAATTGTGTTTGTATGTAGCCTAAATTGAGGGGCATACAGTCACAGCTTGTTTAACACACAGCAGAGAAATTAAACAGGTTATACTAATAATTTCTCAAAAAATTTGAGTGTTGATTCAATTTTTTTTTTAAACTTATAGAAGACTTAAGCTACCTTGTATGTTCTCTTGTCCATGGGCTCAAATTCTGAGGATGTATCACAAAGTACAATAGACTCCTCTTCATCCCTTGCCTTTGAGCAAACGTAGACGTGCAGCATCCGCAGTTTGGTCTGTTCGTACAGCTGATGTACTGTACTTTGCAAAATCATGAATATCAAACTCAAAAGTCTTCCACCGCTCCTTTGGAAGAGAGTCCTTACATCAGAGTTCTTACATCTATATGACATTGTACTGACAAAAACAGTGCTTTTAGACATTCTATGTTTTCTTTTCTGTCTGTTTTAGTCACATGATATACACAGGAGTTAGTACATAATTGCATAAAATTTATTTTTGATGACTTTTGATGATCTAATATTTTTTCCACGACTGCATATGCTGTCATGTTATAATGTTATCTGTTGAAGCAATAATTTGACAGAGCACAGTCACATTTCACATTCATCAAACTCTTTGTCTACAGAGACCTCTAAAGTGGATACTGAATGGTAAAAAAAAAAAAAGAACTTGTCCCTGTGGTTAAATGAAAAGAACCTCCCGTATTTCCATGACAAGGGCCGTGCTTTCCACTGCACATTGTGTATGTTGTTTTTGTTGCATAAAGATTGTGGTCAGATGGTGGTTGTTGTTAGCGCCAGTTCCAGCAGACAGTCCAGGAATAAATTTGTGAGGGTTTACCACACAAGGTGCATCATATTTTCATGTCATGTCATATTTAATGATTTTATGTATTTGAATATGTCAACAATGAGCCAAGTGGTAAGTGCACATGACATTATTTGCACTACAAATCCTTATGTCGTTGCTGTGTAATCTCAGACACCAGGGGTTTGATTTGGATCCAGACCATTGTAAGTTCAGATTAAAAACTAATGATTTTTATGTGTTTACATTTACATGTTTCATTTATGAAAGAATTATGAAGCTGTATTATGATATTTTTTCCACAGACACAAAATGAACACCAGCACAGAGTCTTATGGCATTGCTATGACCATTACTTCAGCGTCCTTTAACATTGTCATGGCTCTTCCACTCAACTGTTATGTCATCTGGCTGATACTGACAGGAACCAAGAAAACTTCGGACACAGACATCTTCTCTTTGAACCTCGCTTTCTCTGAGATTTTTATCTGTTTTTCCGCTGTATGGTATTATCTCCATAAACAAACTGGTTTACTTTTGTTTTATGACGTGTTTACCTTCTCGCTTGGCCTTATTTTTACTGCCCGTCCTCTGTTCCAGTGCTACGTTTGTATTGAGTACTATGTCGGGATTGTCCATCCCGTGCTTTTTCTGAACTATAAACCACTGAGGTACAGAATGGCCATTTGCTGCATTGCCTGGCTGACCATCTTGTTTTCTTGTATTTATTCTATCTTTACATTCAACATACATCGATATCATTATGCATATTTTGTCCAGAATTTGCTGATCTTTTTAGTAATTCTATTCTGCTGCCTCTCAGTTCTCAAGACTCTGAAGCATCCTGGACCAGGGGAAAGAGATACAGAGAAAAAAACAAGCAACAAAGCAAAGACAAGGGCTTATAAAATCATTTTTATTATCATGACTTCTCTGATTGTTAATTTCAGTTTCTATTTGGCCGTTATTCCACTGCAGTGTTGTCTTGGCCGTGTGGCCTACACCAATGCCCTGATTGTTTGTGCAAACTTAGCTTTGGCAACTGGGGTTGTTCAGCCGATCCTCTACCTCTACAAGTCTGGGAAACTTACCTACTTCAAGAGGTTCTTAACTGCTACACTGCAAAAAAGGGTGTCTAAAAACAAGATAAAAGCACTAAATCTGAGAGAACAGGTACACAAAACAAGTGAAATATCTGTCCATGCAGCAAGATAATTTCACTTGACAAGATTTCCTGAATTAAAATTGTTGAATCTGGATATAAGCACGTCTACAGATGTATGGACACTTAAAATAAGAAATTAACTTTTAAAACAAGAGAAGTTATTTAGCACTTCTAAATATAAGTTGTTGGGGTTTTTATCTTGGTAAGAACCAAATAATTTGCAGTGTATTGCTATTATGTATAAACCTCAAATGAATAGTGGTTCTGAGTTGTGTTTTATAATTTAATTTAAACAACACTATGCTGGTTTTGATTGTTTCTATATTTGTGTAATGCATTGATGCAGTAGCAACCATGATCTAACCACCTTTGTTTAATTTAATTATCCTGAAGATATTTCTTGTAATGCTATACAAGTTTTGACAAATAATAATCCTTTAAATAAATAAAGCTTTTTGTTTTCTTGATCAATATTAAGGTTTCATTCATTTTAACTAGATCTATATATTACATTTATATTCCAGGTTTTTTTTACTAAAGAAAAGCAGCATTCCACATGCTAAATGGACTATGTCACATTCATTTCATTGTGATCTCACTTATCATGGAGCAGTAATTACTCTACTACAACCTGTTCACTCAAATGTAAAACTTTGCAAACACTCATGAACAGTGGTAGAGGTTCCTTCATTGGCAAAATAAAAATTTCAGATTAAACCTCATTGGAGCATCAACAAATGGGTGAATAGATCAAGTATTTAAAGAAATAATTTTATTAATATTTACTTTAGTGCTTTGGGAGAATACAATGAAGGGTGGTTACTAAGTTCTAACCAACTTTACACACCCAGAATTGGGTGATTTTGGAGCTTCCACAGCTTCATACATACTTGACACTGTTGACCCTCTTAGTGAAGGTAGTGACTCAGAGGAAGTGAGAAAAGGTAATACCATAGGTACCATAATAGGTAAAGGCAATTTCTAAGATTTCATCAAAAATTCAAAAGCTAAAAATTAAATTAATCTGTTTCTGTCCTTGAAATTTTAAAAGTTTGAAACTTGTAATCAATTTTGGTCATTATGATATCTTCATTACATGATACACTATTTTGCCAAAAATATTCACTTACCTGCCTTGACTTGCATATGAACTTAAGGTCCACCCCAGTCTTAGTCCAGAGGGTTTAATATGACGGTGGTCCGCCCTTTGCAACTATAACAGCTTCAACTCTTCTGGGAAGGCTTTTCACAAGGTTTAGGAGTGTGCTTATGGGAATTTTGGAACATTCCTCCAGAAGCACATTTGTGAGATCACACACTGATGTTGGACCAGAAGGTCTGGCTCTCAGTATCCAGTCTAATTCATCCCAAAGCTCTTCTGTTCTGTGCAGGTCAGTCAAGTTCATCTACACCAAACTTTCACATCCATGTCTTTATGGACCCTTTTTTGTACACTGGTGCACAGTGATGTTGGAACAGGAAGGGGCCATCCCCAAACTGGTCCCACAAAGTTGGGAGCATGGAATTGTCTAAAATCTCTTGGTATGCTGAGGCAAGAGATTTTGGACAATTTAAAGCTCACAACTTTGTGTCCTTCTGGAGGAATGGTCAAAAATTCCCAAAAAGACACTCCTAAACCTTGTGGACAGCCTTCCCAGAGAAGATGAAGCTTTTGTAACTGCAAAGGGTGGACCGCCATCATATTAAACCCTATGGATTAAGAATGGGATGGACCTTAAATTCATGAGTTAAAGCAGGTGAGTGAATATGTTTGGTACTATAGTGTATCTTGATAATAAAGGATTGACGTGTTTTGTAATAGTTTACTCTGGAGCTTGTACCTATTGTAGGAGACTGTCTGGGAATAAAGTTGTGTGGTGAGTTTACTATACATCATTGAATCCTATTTCCATGTTGTTCCATGACTGAAGATTAGCCAAATGTTTTTCCTCTATTTGAATATGAGTCAGTGTAACAAGTGGCAAGAACACGTGAGACTATTTGCACTAAAAATCTTTGTTTCATCACTTTACGGTCTCAGACACCGAAGATCTAGTCTGGATCCACAACTTTGTAAGTTCAGATGAAACAAATGCCTCTCATTAATGGAGTATGTATTTTTGTCTGTTCAAGTTGAGTGAAAGGCTTTACTTTTGAAGGATTTCTAAAGCTATATAATGCATTTATTTTGCAGACACAAAATGAACACTAGCCAGGACTTTGAAGATGAATATCACATTATGGTTTTCACCTCAGTTGCACAGTCCATCAACATCATCCTGGCTCTTCCATTGAACTGCTATGTCATCTGGCTGATACTGGCAGGAACCAAGAGGACTTTGGACACAGATATCTTCTCTCTGAACTTGGCTTTGTCTGAGGTTTTTATCTCTCTAACCAGTGTGTGGTATTTTGTCTGTTATGGAACTAAATTTCATCTGTGTTATCATGTTGTCTTCTTCTTCGATGGCCTTCTCTTCACATCCCGTCCTCTATTCCAGTGCTGCATCTGTATCGAGTGCTATGTCGGGGTTGTCCACCCTGTATTTTTTTTGAAGTGTAAACAACTGAGACATAGAATGGCCTTTTGTTGCATTGTCTGGTTGATTGTTTTGTCTTCTTGTGTCTATTCTTTGTTTACTTTTACTCAATTTTTATATCACTATTGGTTTTTTGTCCAGAATTTGCTTGTCTTGTCTGTAATTCTGTTCTGCTGCCTCACGGTTCTCAAAGCTCTGAAGCATCCAGGGCCAGGCGAAAAAAACACAGAGAAAAAAGCAAGCAACAAAGCAAAAAGAAAGGCTTTTAAAATCATTTTTTTTATCATGATATACATGATTATGAATTTCTTTTTGTTTGTGGGTCCTATTCCACTACAAAATTGCT
The DNA here is from genome assembly GCA_029814645.1 of Fowleria isostigma. Classification (NCBI taxonomy): domain Eukaryota; kingdom Metazoa; phylum Chordata; class Actinopteri; order Kurtiformes; family Apogonidae; genus Fowleria; species Fowleria isostigma. The sequence continues at coordinate 17,787,835 of JAPTGZ010000001.1, read as the reverse complement.
TGACAGACGGGGAGTATATAGAGGTCTTGTTCTTTGGTGTAGGTTTGGCTTTGGCAATTGGTTTTATTCAGCCAATCTTCTACCTCCACAGGTCTGGAAAATGTAGCTGCTTAAAGAATTTTAAACTGTCATCAGTGGCTTTTCCATTGGACATCTGTGCAAAACTGTTCCCAAAATTGACAAAATGTTGATAAAACAGAAGTGAGTAACTTTGGTTTCTCCATTAAATCACAAATATGATTTGTTTATTTACTATTGAAACATGAGAAGTCATTCCATAAACATGGTGACAAACATAAATATCACACTGATTTACAGGGGTCCGTTTCGCGTAGGGGTGTCAACAAACTCTGAGTTTAACCCTGCACTCTGAGTTGATCTACTCTGAGATGGG